>OZ025258.1:4157628-4631321 GCA_964019135.1 Arenicola marina | reverse complement strand
GAGATAAAGGGATGTGCACACCCTCTAGCTAGTGCCACCAGAATACCACAATCGGGGGGCGGAGGGGGGGGGTCCTTCCCTTCTCTCTACCATCACTGGGGGTGGAGGGGGTCCTTCCCTTCCCTCTACCATCACTGGGGGTGGAGGGGGTCCTTCCCTTCCCTCTACCATCACTGGGGGTGGAGGGGGTCCTTCCCTTCCCTCTACCATCACTGGGGGTGGAGGGGGTCCTTCCCTTCCCTCTACCATCACTGGGGGTGGAGGGGGTCCTTCCCTTCCCTCTACCATCACTGGGGGTGGAGGGGGTCCTTCACTTCCCTCTACCATCACTGGGGGTGGAGGGGGTCCTTCCCTTCCCTCTACCATCACTGGGGGTGGAGGGGGTCCTTCCCTTCCCTCTACCATCACTGGGGGTGGAGGGGGTCCTTCCCTTCCCTCTACCATCACTGGGGGTGGAGGGGGTCCTTCACTTCCCTCTACCATCACTGGGGGTGGAGGGGATCCTTCACTTCCCTCTACCATCACTGGGGGTGGAGGGGGTCCTTCCCTTCCCTCTACCATCACTGGCGGTGGAGGGGGTCCTTCCCTTCCCTCTACCATCACTGGGGGTGGAGGGGATCCTTCCCTTCCCTCTACCATCACTGGCGGTGGAGGGGGTCCTTCCCTTCCCTCTACCATCACTGGGGGTGGAGGGGGTCCTTCCCTTCCCTCTACCATCACTGGGGGTGGAGGGGATCCTTCCCTTCCCTCTACCATCACTGGGGGTGGAGGGGGTCCTTCCCTTCCCTCTACCATCACTGGGGGTGGAGGGGATCCTTCCCTTCCATCTACCATCACTGGGGGTGGAGGGGGTCCTTCACTTCCCTCTACCATCACTGGGGGTGGAGGGGGTCCTTCCCTTCCCTCTACCACCACTGGGGGTGGAGGGGGTCCTTCCCTTCCCTCTACCATCACTGGGGGTGGAGGGGGTCCTTCACTTCCCTCTACCATCACTGGGGGTGGAGGGGGTCCTTCCCTTCCCTCTACCATCACTGGGGGTGGAGGGGGTCCTTCCCTTCCCTCTACCATCACTGGGGGTGGAGGGGGTCCTTCCCTTCCCTCTACCATCACTGGCGGTGGAGGGGGTCCTTCCCTTCCCTCTACCATCACTGGGGGTGGAGGGGATCCTTCCCTTCCCTCTACCATCACTGGGGGTGGAGGGGGTCCTTCCCTTCCCTCTACCATCACTGGGGGTGGAGGGGGTCCTTCCCTTCCCTCTACCATCACTGGGGGTGGAGGGGATCCTTCCTTTCCCTCTACCATCACTGGCGGTGGAGGGGGTCCTTCCCTTCCCTCTACCATCACTGGGGGTGGAGGGGATCCTTCCCTTCCCTCTACCATCACTGGGGGTGGAGGAGGTCCTTCCTTTCCCTCTACCATCACTGGGGGTGGAGGGGGTCCTTCCCTTCCCTCTACCATCACTGGGGGTGGAGGGGGTCCTTCCCTTCCCTCTACCATCACTGGGGGTGGATGGGGTCCTTCCCTTCCCTCTACCATCACTGGGGGTGGAGGGGGTCCTTCCCTTCCCTCTACCATCACTGGGGGTGGAGGGGATCCTTCCCTTCCCTCTACCATCACTGGGGGTGGAGGGGGTCCTTCACTTCCCTCTACCATCACTGGGGGTGGAGGGGGTCCTTCCCTTCCCTCTACCATCACTGGGGGTGGAGGGGGTCCTTCCCTTCCCTCTACCACCACTGGGGGTGGAGGGGGTCCTTCCCTTCCCTCTACCATCACTGGGGGTGGAGGGGGTCCTTCCCTTCCCTCTACCATCACTGGGGGTGGAGGGGGTCCTTCCCTTCCCTCTACCATCACTGGGGGTGGAGGGGATCCTTCCCTTCCCTCTACCATCACTGGCGGTGGAGGGGGTCCTTCCCTTCCCTCTACCATCACTGGGGGTGGAGGGGGTCCTTCCCTTCCCTCTACCATCACTGGGGGTGGAGGGGGTCCTTCCCTTCCCTCTACCATCACTGGGGGTGGAGGGGGTCCTTCACTCCCCTCTACCATCACTGGGGGTGGAGGGGATCCTTCCCTTCCCTCTACCATCACTGGGGGTGGAGGGGGTCCTTCCCTTCCCTCTACCATCACTGGGGGTGGAGGGGGTCCTTCCCTTCCCTCTACCATCACTGGGGGTGGAGGGGGTCCTTCCCTTCCCTCTACCATCACTGGCGGTGGAGGGGGTCCTTCCCTTCCATCTACCATCACTGGGGGTGGAGGGGGTCCTTCCCTTCCCTCTACCATCACTGGGGGTGGAGGGGGTCCTTCCCTTCCCTCTACCATCACTGGGGGTGGAGGGGGTCCTTCCCTTCCCTCTACCATCACTGGCGGTGGAGGGGATCCTTCCCTTCCCTCTACCATCACTGGGGGTGGAGGGGGTCCTTCACTTCCCTCTACCATCACTGGGGGTGGAGGGGGTCCTTCCCTTCCCTCTACCATCACTGGGGGTGGAGGGGGTCCTTCACTTCCCTCTACCATCACTGGGGGTGGAGGGGATCCTTCCCTTCCCTCTACCATCACTGGGGGTGGAGGGGGTCCTTCCCTTCCATCTACCATCACTGGGGGTGGAGGGGATCCTTCCTTTCCCTCTACCATCACTGGGGGTGGAGGGGGTCCTTCCCTTCCCTCTACCATCACTGGGGGTGGAGGGGGTCCTTCCCTTCCCTCTACCATCACTGGGGGTGGAGGGGGTCCTTCCCTTCTCTCTACCATCACTGGGGGTGGAGAGGATCCTTCCCTTCCCTCTACCATCACTGGGGGTGGAGGGGGTCCTTCCCTTCCCTCTACCATCACTGGGGGTGGAGGGGGTCCTTCCCTTCCCTCTACCATCACTGGGGGTGGAGGGGGTCCTTCCCTTCCCTCTACCATCACTGGGGGTGGAGGGGGTCCTTCCCTTCCCTCTACCATCACTGGGGGTGGAGGGGGTCCTTCCCTTCCTTCTACCATCACTGGGGGTGGAGGGGATCCTTCCCTTCCCTCTACCATCACTGGGGGTGGAGGGGGCCCTTCACTTCCATCTACCATCACTGGGGGTGGAGGGGGTCCTTCCCTTCCCTCTACCATCACTGGGGGTGGAGGGGGTCCTTCCCTTCCCTCTACCATCACTGGGGGTGGAGGGGGGTCCTTCACTTCCCTCTACCATCACTGGGGGTGGAGGGGATCCTTCCCTTCCCTCTACCATCACTGGGGGTGGAGGGGGTCCTTCCCTTCCCTCTACCATCACTGGGGGTGGAGGGGGTCCTTCCCTTCCCTCTACCATCACTGGGGGTGGAGGGGGTCCTTCCCTTCCCTCTACCATCACTGGGGGTGGAGGGGGTCCTTCCCTTCCCTCTACCATCACTGGGGGTGGAGGGGGTCCTTCCCTTCCCTCTACCATCACTGGGGGTGGAGGGGATCCTTCCCTTCCCTCTACCATCACTGGGGGTGGAGGGGGTCCTTCCCTTCCCTCTACCATCACTGGGGGTGGAGGGGGTCCTTCCCTTCCCTCTACCATCACTGGGGGTGGAGGGGGTCCTTCCCTTCTCTCTACCATCACTGGGGGTGGAGGGGATCCTTCCCTTCCCTCTACCATCACTGGGGGTGGAGGGGGTCCTTCCCTTCCCTCTACCATCACTGGGGGTGGAGGGGGTCCTTCCCTTCCCTCTACCATCACTGGGGGTGGAGGGGGTCCTTCCCTTCCCTCTACCATCACTGGGGGTGGAGGGGATCCTTCCCTTCCCTCTACCATCATTGGGGGTGGAGGGGGTCCTTCCCTTCCCTCTACCATCACTGGGGGTGGAGGGGGTCCTTCACTTCCCTCTACCATCACTGGGGTGGAGGGGATCCTTCCCTTCCCTCTACCATCACTGGGGGTGGAGGGGGTCCTTCCCTTCCCTCTACCATCACTGGGGGTGGAGGGGGTCCTTCACTTCCCTCTACCATCACTGGGGGTGGAGGGGGTCCTTCCCTTCCCTCTACCATCACTGGGGGTGGAGGGGGGTCCTTCCCTTCCCTCTACCATCACTGGGGGTGGAGGGGGTCCTTCCCTTCCCTCTACCATCACTGGGGGTGGAGGGGGTCCTTCCCTTCCCTCTACCATCACTGGGGGTGGAGGGGATCCTTCCCTTCCCTCTACCATCACTGGGGGTGGAGGGGGTCCTTCCCTTCCCTCTACCATCACTGGGGGTGGAGGGGGTCCTTCACTTCCCTCTACCATCACTGGGGGTGGAGGGGGTCCTTCCCTTCCCTCTACCATCACTGGGGGTGGAGGGGGTCCTTCCCTTCCCTCTACCATCACTGGGGGTGGAGGGGGTCCTTCCCTTCCCTCTACCATCACTGGGGGTGGAGGGGGTCCTTCCCTTCCCTCTACCATCACTGGGGGTGGAGGGGGTCCTTCCCTTCCCTCTACCATCACTGGGGGTGGAGGGGGTCCTTCCCTTCCCTCTACCACCGCTGGGGGTGGAGGGGGTCCTTCCCTTCCCTCTACCATCACTGGGGGTGGAGGGGGTCCTTCACTTCCCTCTACCATCACTGGGGGTGGAGGGGGTCCTTCCCTTCCCTCTACCATCACTGGGGGTGGAGGGGGTCCTTCCCTTCCCTCTACCATCACTGGGGGTGGAGGGGGTCCTTCACTTCCCTCTACCATCACTGGGGGTGGAGGGGGTCCTTCCCTTCCCTCTACCATCACTGGGGGTGGAGGGGGTCCTTCCCTTCCCTCTACCATCACTGGGGGTGGAGGGGGTCCTTCTCTTCCCTCTACCATCACTGGGGGTGGAGGGGGGTCCTTCCCTTCCCTCTACCATCACTGGGGGTGGAGGGGGTCCTTCACTTCCCTCTACCATCACTGGGGGTGGAGGGGGTCCTTCCCTTCCCTCTACCATCACTGGGGGTGGAGGGGGTCCTTCCCTTCCCTCTACCATCACTGGGGGTGGAGAGGATCCTTCCCTTCCCTCTACAATCACTGGGGGTGGAGGGGGTCCTTCCCTTCCCTCTACCATCACTGGGGGTGGAGGGGGTCCTTCCCTTCCCTCTACCATCACTGGGGGTGGAGGGGGTCCTTCACTTCCCTCTACCATCACTGGGGGTGGAGGGGGTCCTTCCCTTCCCTCTACCATCACTGGGGGTGGAGGGGGTCCTTCCCTTCCCTCTACCATCACTGGGGGTGGAGGGGGTCCTTCCCTTCCCTCTACCATCACTGGGGGTGGAGGGGGTCCTTCCCTTCCCTCTACCATCACTGGGGGTGGAGGGGATCCTTCCTTTCCCTCTACCATCACTGGGGGTGGAGGGGGTCCTTCCCTTCCCTCTACCATCACTGGGGGTAAAGGGGGTCCTTCCCTTCCCTCTACCATCACTGGGGGTGGAGGGGATCCTTCCTTTCCCTCTACCATCACTGGGGGTGGAGGGGGTCCTTCCCTTCCCTCTACCATCACTGGCGGTAAAGGGGGTCCTCCCCTTCCCTCTACCATCACTGGGGGTAGAGGGGGTCCTTCCCTTCCATCTACCATCACTGGGGGTGGAGGGGATCCTTCACTCCCCTCTACCATCACTGGGGGTGGAGGGGGTCCTTCCCTTCCCTCTACCATCACTGGGGGTGGAGGGGGTCCTTCCCTTCCCTCTACCATCACTGGGGGTGGAGGGGATCCTTCCCTTCCCTCTACCATCACTGGGGGTGGAGGGGGTCCTTCCCTTCCCTCTACCATCACTGGGGGTGGAGGGGGTCCTTCCCTTCCCTCTACCATCACTGGGGGTGGAGGGGGTCCTTCCCTTCCCTCTACCATCACTGGGGGTGGAGGGGATCCTTCCCTTCCCTCTACCATCACTGGGGGTGGAGGGGGTCCTTCCCTTCCCTCTACCATCACTGGGGGTGGAGGGGGTCCTTCCTTTCCCTCTACCATCACTGGGGGTGGAGGGGGTCCTTCCCTTCCCTCTACCATCACTGGGGGTGGAGGGGATCCTTCCCTTCCCTCTACCATCACTGGGGGTGGAGGGGGTCCTTCCCTTCCCTCTACCATCACTGGGGGTGGAGGGGATCCTTCCCTTCCCTCTACCATCACTGGGGGTGGAGGGGGTCCTTCCCTTCCCTCTACCATCACTGGGGGTGGAGGGGATCCTTCCTTTCCCTCTACCATCACTGGGGGTGGAGGGGGTCCTTCCCTTCCCTCTACCATCACTGGGGGTAAAGGGGGTCCTCCCCTTCCCTCTACCATCACTGGGGGTAGAGGGGGTCCTTCCCTTCCATCTACCATCACTGGGGGTGGAGGGGATCCTTCACTCCCCTCTACCATCACTGGGGGTGGAGGGGATCCTTCCCTTCCCTCTACCATCACTGGGGGTGGAGGGGGTCCTTCACTTCCCTCTACCATCACTGGGGGTACAGGGGGTCCTGCACTCCCCTCTACCATCACTGGGGGTAGAGGGGGTCCTTCCCTTCCATCTACCATCACTGGGGGTGGAGGGGATCCTTCACTCCCCTCTACCATCACTGGGGGTGGAGGGGATCCTTCCCTTCCCTCTACCATCACTGGGGGTGGAGGGGGTCCTTCCCTTCCCTCTACCATCACTGGGGGTGGAGGGGGTCCTTCCCTTCCCTCTACCATCACTGGGGGTGGAGGGGGTCCTTCACTTCCCTCTACCATCACTGGGGGTGGAGGGGGTCCTTCCCTTCCCTCTACCATCACTGGGGGTGGAGGGGGTCCTTCCCTTCCCTCTACCATCACTGGGGGTGGAGGGGGTCCTTCCCTTCCCTCTACCATCACTGGGGGTGGAGGGGGTCCTTCCCTTCCCTCTACCATCAATGGGGGTGGAGGGGGTCCTTCCCTTCCCTCTACCATCACTGGGGGTGGAGGGGGTCCTTCCCTTCCCTCTACCATCACTGGGGGTGGAGGGGGTCCTTCCCTTCCCTCTACCATCACTGGGGGTGGAGGGGGTCCTTCACTTCCCTCTACCATCACTGGGGGTGGAGGGGGTCCTTCCCTTCCCTCTACCATCACTGGGGGTGGAGGGGGTCCTTCCCTTCCCTCTACCATCACTGGGGGTGGAGGGGGTCCTTCACTTCCCTCTACCATCACTGGGGGTGGAGGGGATCCTTCCCTTCCCTCTACCATCACTGGGGGTGGAGGGGATCCTTCACTTCCCTCTACCATCACTGGGGGTGGAGGGGGTCCTTCCCTTCCCTCTACCATCACTGGGGGTGGAGGGGGTCCTTCCCTTCCCTCTACCATCACTGGGGGTGGAGGGGGTCCTTCACTTCCCTCTACCATCACTGGGGGTGGAGGGGATCCTTCCCTTCCCTCTACCATCACTGGGGGTGGAGGGGGTCCTTCCCTTCCCTCTACCATCACTGGGGGTGGAGGGGGTCCTTCACTTCCCTCTACCATCACTGGGGGTGGAGGGGGTCCTTCCCTTCCCTCTACCACCACTGGGGGTGGAGGGGGTCCTTCCCTTCCCTCTACCATCACTGGGGGTGGAGGGGGTCCTTCCCTTCCCTCTACCACCACTGGGGGTGGAGGGGGTCCTTCCCTTCCCTCTACCATCACTGGGGGTGGAGGGGGTCCTTCACTTCCCTCTACCATCACTGGGGGTGGAGGGGGTCCTTCCCTTCCCTCTACCATCACTGGGGGTGGAGGGGGTCCTTCCCTTCCCTCTACCATCACTGGGGGTGGAGGGGGTCCTTCCCTTCCCTCTACCATCACTGGGGGTGGAGGGGGTCCTTCACTTCCCTCTACCATCACTGGGGGTAGAGGGGATCCTTCCCTTCCCTCTACCATCACTGGGGGTGGAGGGGGTCCTTCCCTTCCCTCTACCATCACTGGGGGTGGAGGGGATCCTTCCCTTCCCTCTACCATCACTGGGGGTGGAGGGGATCCTTCCCTTCCCTCTACCATCACTGGGGGTGGAGGGGATCCTTCCCTTCCCTCTACCATCACTGGGGGTGGAGGGGGTCCTTCCCTTCCCTCTACCATCACTGGGGGTGGAGGGGATCCTTCCTTTCCCTCTACCATCACTGGGGGTGGAGGGGGTCCTTCCCTTCCCTCTACCATCACTGGGGGTAAAGGGGGTCCTCCCCTTCCCTCTACCATCACTGGGGGTAGAGGGGGTCCTTCCCTTCCATCTACCATCACTGGGGGTGGAGGGGATCCTTCACTCCCCTCTACCATCACTGGGGGTGGAGGGGATCCTTCCCTTCCCTCTACCATCACTGGGGGTGGAGGGGGTCCTTCACTTCCCTCTACCATCACTGGGGGTACAGGGGGTCCTGCACTCCCCTCTACCATCACTGGGGGTAGAGGGGGTCCTTCCCTTCCATCTACCATCACTGGGGGTGGAGGGGATCCTTCACTCCCCTCTACCATCACTGGGGGTGGAGGGGATCCTTCCCTTCCCTCTACCATCACTGGGGGTGGAGGGGGTCCTTCCCTTCCCTCTACCATCACTGGGGGTGGAGGGGGTCCTTCCCTTCCCTCTACCATCACTGGGGGTGGAGGGGGTCCTTCACTTCCCTCTACCATCACTGGGGGTGGAGGGGGTCCTTCCCTTCCCTCTACCATCACTGGGGGTGGAGGGGGTCCTTCCCTTCCCTCTACCATCACTGGGGGTGGAGGGGGTCCTTCCCTTCCCTCTACCATCACTGGGGGTGGAGGGGGTCCTTCCCTTCCCTCTACCATCACTGGGGGTGGAGGGGGTCCTTCCCTTCCCTCTACCATCACTGGGGGTGGAGGGGGTCCTTCCCTTCCCTCTACCATCACTGGGGGTGGAGGGGGTCCTTCCCTTCCCTCTACCATCACTGGGGGTGGAGGGGGTCCTTCACTTCCCTCTACCATCACTGGGGGTGGAGGGGGTCCTTCCCTTCCCTCTACCATCACTGGGGGTGGAGGGGGTCCTTCCCTTCCCTCTACCATCACTGGGGGTGGAGGGGGTCCTTCACTTCCCTCTACCATCACTGGGGGTGGAGGGGATCCTTCCCTTCCCTCTACCATCACTGGGGGTGGAGGGGATCCTTCACTTCCCTCTACCATCACTGGGGGTGGAGGGGGTCCTTCCCTTCCCTCTACCATCACTGGGGGTGGAGGGGGTCCTTCCCTTCCCTCTACCATCACTGGGGGTGGAGGGGGTCCTTCACTTCCCTCTACCATCACTGGGGGTGGAGGGGATCCTTCCCTTCCCTCTACCATCACTGGGGGTGGAGGGGGTCCTTCCCTTCCCTCTACCATCACTGGGGGTGGAGGGGGTCCTTCACTTCCCTCTACCATCACTGGGGGTGGAGGGGGTCCTTCCCTTCCCTCTACCACCACTGGGGGTGGAGGGGGTCCTTCCCTTCCCTCTACCATCACTGGGGGTGGAGGGGGTCCTTCCCTTCCCTCTACCACCACTGGGGGTGGAGGGGGTCCTTCCCTTCCCTCTACCATCACTGGGGGTGGAGGGGGTCCTTCACTTCCCTCTACCATCACTGGGGGTGGAGGGGGTCCTTCCCTTCCCTCTACCATCACTGGGGGTGGAGGGGGTCCTTCCCTTCCCTCTACCATCACTGGGGGTGGAGGGGGTCCTTCCCTTCCCTCTACCATCACTGGGGGTGGAGGGGGTCCTTCACTTCCCTCTACCATCACTGGGGGTAGAGGGGATCCTTCCCTTCCCTCTACCATCACTGGGGGTGGAGGGGGTCCTTCCCTTCCCTCTACCATCACTGGGGGTGGAGGGGGTCCTTCCCTTCCCTCTACCATCACTGGGGGTGGAGGGGGTCCTTCACTGCCCTCTAGCATCACTGGGGGCGGAGGGGATCCCTAACCTCCCTCTACCACCACTGGGGGTAGAGGGGATCCTTCACTCTCCTCTACCACCACTGGGGGTGGAGGGGGTCCTTCCCTTCCCTCTACCATCACTGGGGGTGGAGGGGGTCCTTCCCTTCCCTCTACCATCACTGGGGGTGGAGGGGGTCCTTCCCTTCCCTCTACCATCACTGGGGGTGGAGGGGATCCTTCCCTTCCCTCTACCACCACTGGGGGTGGAGGGGGTCCTTCCCTTCCCTCTACCATCACTGGGGGTGGAGGGGGTCCTTCACTTCCCTCTACCATCACTGGGGGTGGAGGGGGTCCTTCCCTCCCCTCTACCATCACTGGCGGTGGAGGGGAACCTTCCCTTCCCTCTACCATCACTGGGGGTGGAGGGGGTCCTTCCCTTCCCTCTACCATCACTGGGGGTGGAGGGGGTCCTTCCCTTCCCTCTACCATCACTGGGGGTGGAGGGGGTCCTTCCCTTCCCTCTACCATCACTGGGGGTGGAGGGGGTCCTTCACTTCCCTCTACCATCACTGGCGGTGGAGGGGGTCCTTCCCTTCCCTCTACCATCACTGGGGGTGGAGGGGGTCCTTCCCTTCCCTCTACCATCACTGGGGGTGGAGGGGGTCCTTCCCTTCCCTCTACCATCACTGGGGGTGGAGGGGATCCTTCCCTTCCCTCTACCATCACTGGGGGTGGAGGGGGTCCTTCCCTTCCCTCTACCATCACTGGGGGTGGAGGGGGTCCTTCCCTTCCCTCTACCATCACTGGGGGTGGAGGGGGTCCTTCCCTTCCCTCTACCATCACTGGGGGTGGAGGGGGTCCTTCACTTCCCTCTACCATCACTGGCGGTGGAGGGGATCCTTCACTTCCCTCTACCACCACTGGGGGTGGAGGGGGTCCTTCCCTTCCCTCTACCATCACTGGGGGTGGAGGGGGTCCTTCCCTTCCCTCTACCATCACTGGGGGTGGAGGGGGTCCTTCCCTTCCCTCTACCATCACTGGGGGTGGAGGGGGTCCTTCCCTTCCCTCTACCATCACTGGGGGTGGAGGGGGTCCTTCCCTTCCCTCTACCATCACTGGGGGTGGAGGGGGTCCTTCCCTTCCCTCTACCATCACTGGGGGTGGAGGGGGTCCTTCCCTTCCCTCTACCATCACTGGGGGTGGAGGGGGTCCTTCCCTTCCCTCTACCATCACTGGGGGTGGAGGGGGTCCTTCCCTTCCCTCTACCATCACTGGGGGTGGAGGGGGTCCTTCCCTTCCCTCTACCATCACTGGGGGTGGAGGGGATCCTTCCCTTCCCTCTACCATCACTGGGGGTGGAGGGGGTCCTTCCCTTCCCTCTACCATCACTGGGGGTAGAGGGGGTCCTTCCCTTCCCTCTACCATCACTGGGGGTGGAGGGGGTCCTTCCCTTCCCTCTACCATCACTGGGGGTGGAGGGGGTCCTTCCCTTCCCTCTACCATCACTGGGGGTGGAGGGGGTCCTTCCCTTCCCTCTACCATCACTGGGGGTGGAGGGGGTCCTTCCCTTCCCTCTACCATCACTGGGGGTGGAGGGGGTCCTTCCCTTCCCTCTACCATCACTGGGGGTGGAGGGGGTCCTTCACTTCCCTCTACCATCACTGGGGGTGGAGGGGGTCCTTCACTTCCCTCTACCATCACTGGGGGTGGAGGGGGTCCTTCCCTTCCCTCTACCATCACTGGGGGTGGAGGGGGTCCTTCCTTTCCCTCTACCATCACTGGGGGTGGAGGGGGTCCTTCACTTCCCTCTACCATCACTGGGGGTGGAGGGGGTCCTTCCCTTCCCTCTACCATCACTGGGGGTGGAGGGGATCCTTCCCTTCCCTCTACCATCACTGGGGGTGGAGGGGATCCTCCCCTTCCCTCTACCATCACTGGGGGTGGAGGGGGTCCTTCCCTTCCCTCTACCATCACTGGGGGTGGAGGGGGTCCTTCCCTTCCCTCTACCATCACTGGGGGTGGAGGGGGTCCTTCCCTTCCCTCTACCATCACTGGGGGTGGAGGGGGTCCTTCCTTTCCCTCTACCATCACTGGGGGTGGAGGGGGTCCTTCCCTTCCCTCTACCATCACTGGGGGTGGAGGGGGTCCTTCCCTTCCCTCTACCATCACTGGGGGTGGAGGGGGTCCTTCCCTTCCCTCTACCATCACTGGGGGTGGAGGGGGTCCTTCCCTTCCCTCTACCATCACTGGGGGTGGAGGGGGTCCTTCCCTTCCCTCTACCATCACTGGCGGTGGAGGGGATCCTTCCCTTCCCTCTACCATCACTGGGGGTGGAGGGGGTCCTTCACTTCCCTCTACCATCACTGGGGGTGGAGGGGGTCCTTCCCTTCCCTCTACCATCACTGGGGGTGGAGGGGATCCTTCCCTTCCCTCTACCATCACTGGCGGTGGAGGGGATCCTTCCCTTCCCTCTACCATCACTGGGGGTGGAGGGGGTCCTTCCCTTCCCTCTACCATCACTGGGGGTGGATGGGGTCCTTCCCTTCCCTCTACCATCACTGGGGGTGGAGGGGATCCTTCCCTTCCCTCTACCATCACTGGGGGTGGAGGGGGTCCTTCCCTTCCCTCTACCATCACTGGGGGTGGAGGGGGTCCTTCACTTCCCTCTACCATCACTGGGGGTGGAGGGGGTCCTTCCCTTCCCTCTACCATCACTGGGGGTGGAGGGGGTCCTTCCCTTCCCTCTACCATCACTGGGGGTGGAGGGGATCCTTCCCTTCCCTCTACCATCACTGGCGGTGGAGGGGATCCTTCCCTTCCCTCTACCATCACTGGGGGTGGAGGGGGTCCTTCCCTTCCATCTACCATCACTGGGGGTGGAGGGGATCCTTCCCTTCCCTCTACCATCACTGGGGGTGGAGGGGGTCCTTCCCTTCCCTCTACCACCACTGGGGGTGGAGGGGGTCCTTCCCTTCCCTCTACCATCACTGGGGGTGGAGGGGGTCCTTCACTTCCCTCTACCATCACTGGGGGTGGAGGGGGTCCTTCACTTCCCTCTACCATCACTGGGGGTGGAGGGGGTCCTTCCCTTCCCTCTACCATCACTGGGGGTGGAGGGGGTCCTTCCCTTCCCTCTACCATCACTGGCGGTGGAGGGGGTCCTTCCCTTCCCTCTACCATCACTGGCGGTGGAGGGGATCCTTCCCTTCCCTCTACCATCACTGGGGGTGGAGGGGGTCCTTCCCTTCCATCTACCATCACTGGGGGTGGAGGGGATCCTTCCCTTCCCTCTACCATCACTGGGGGTGGAGGGGGTCCTTCCCTTCCCTCTACCACCACTGGGGGTGGAGGGGGTCCTTCCCTTCCCTCTACCACCACTGGGGGTGGAGGGGGTCCTTCACTTCCCTCTACCATCACTGGGGGTGGAGGGGGTCCTTCACTTCCCTCTACCATCACTGGGGGTGGAGGGGGTCCTTCACTTCCCTCTACCATCACTGGGGGTGGAGGGGGTCCTTCCCTTCCCTCTACCATCACTGGGGGTGGAGGGGGTCCTTCCCTTCCCTCTACCATCACTGGGGGTGGAGGGGATCCTTCCCTTCCCTCTACCATCACTGGGGGTGGAGGGGGTCCTTCACTTCCCTCTACCATCACTGGGGGTGGAGGGGGTCCTTCACTTCCCTCTACCATCACTGGGGGTGGAGGGGGTCCTTCACTTCCCTCTACCATCACTGGGGGTGGAGGGGGTCCTTCACTTCCCTCTACCATCACTGGGGGTGGAGGGGGTCCTTCACTTCCCTCTACCATCACTGGGGGTGGAGGGGGTCCTTCACTTCCCTCTACCATCACTGGGGGTGGAGGGGGTCCTTCACTTCCCTCTACCATCACTGGGGGTGGAGGGGGTCCTTCACTTCCCTCTACCATCACTGGGGGTGGAGGGGGTCCTTCCCTTCCCTCTTCCATCACTGGGGGTGGAGGGGGTCCTTCCCTTCCCTCTACCATCACTGGGGGTGGAGGGGGTCCTTCCCTTCCCTCTACCATCACTGGCGGTGGAGGGGGTCCTTCCCTTCCCTCTACCATCACTGGCGGTGGAGGGGATCCTTCCCTTCCCTCTACCATCACTGGGGGTGGAGGGGGTCCTTCCCTTCCATCTACCATCACTGGGGGTGGAGGGGATCCTTCCCTTCCCTCTACCATCACTGGGGGTGGAGGGGGTCCTTCCCTTCCCTCTACCACCACTGGGGGTGGAGGGGGTCCTTCCCTTCCCTCTACCATCACTGGGGGTGGAGGGGGTCCTTCACTTCCCTCTACCATCACTGGGGGTGGAGGGGGTCCTTCACTTCCCTCTACCATCACTGGGGGTGGAGGGGGTCCTTCACTTCCCTCTACCATCACTGGGGGTGGAGGGGGTCCTTCCCTTCCCTCTACCATCACTGGGGGTGGAGGGGGTCCTTCCCTTCCCTCTACCATCACTGGGGGTGGAGGGGATCCTTCCCTTCCCTCTACCATCACTGGGGGTGGAGGGGGTCCTTCACTTCCCTCTACCATCACTGGGGGTGGAGGGGGTTCTTTCCTTCCCTCTACCATCACTGGGGGTGAAGGGGGTCCTTCCCTTCCCTCTACCACCACTGGGGGTGGAGGGGATTCGAACCCATGTCCCCTATTGGACCGTTCCGTCTGAATGGCGCTGCTGTATATCCCGCGTCAAAGCCCCGACAGGCGAACGCGACATCTACTGATACCCATCAAAAGCTGTCTCGTTTCGATTGGTGGTGTTTGTAAGGTTATTCGTTCGCAGGCTCAGAAGACGGGCGCAGAATGTAGATCAGGGTTACAGCGATAGAAACCAGGTTTCAGTTTCTCGTCTAGTCTCGTCGACTTTGTTGAATAATGATACAAATGGCTTATCATAGATTACCCGGTGCGGGCTCGGCTATTGGCCACTGTGCTCTACTGTGCTAACCTAAGCGGCCCGTACGTACGTGGCTCGAATCCCACCTGTACAGGATAAAGATCCCATGCTTTTCTTTGCAAAGAGTAGGGGGACAATCCGGAAGATATGACTCCTCTCTATACCTTGACCCTTCCTATTGTCGCTACAGAGGTTGAAGCGTCCTACTTGCACCAGTCAAACCCAGCAGCGGTGTTGGTTGGTTGTATATTAAGGACGGTTTAACAACTTTTGGTGGTATCGCGTCATTGGGAGAAGGAAAGGAGAGTGGAGCCATGTCCCCGGGGGTAACCCCCTACTCTTTACGAAGAAAGACATGGGATCTTTATCGTGCGACCACGTGCCGTCAGGCTCTCAGGTGGCCAGAGCACTCAAGGTGAGCGCTCTAACCTACTAGCAGCGGTGTTGGTGCAAGTTACGTCACGCCATCATGCGGCGAAGTATGGACTAGTCTCCTACACAGCCCACCGCTAGGTGGCGCGCTCACCCCGCTTGGAGTGCGCGGAGGGGCGGCTGTGTGAGAGCCTAGACTGGTGACCAGCGACATCAGCGAGAAAAACCGAAAGCGGCAAAACGACCTGTTTGACTAGAACTTTATATCAAATTCTGCAAACGCCGGGATCCCCATCGGCATTGTCTTCTTCGATTTCTGGCGATGTCGACAAATTCCAATTAACAGATAAAACATTATCTCATCCGAACATTGTAAAAAAACTATGGCGGAGACAGTGCAAGAAAAATACTTCAATGCATCTTCTAATACACAGAAATTGGGAGACAAACAACACTTGAGAACACTAGAACCAATATCTTCCGGGCTTTTATGTCCGTGTCTTCCAATAACCAAGGTGGGGGTGATGGGGGGGGGGGATACATGACGCTGCCCATTACTAGGCGTCTGGTAGGGGTAAATGGCGACAGGCGGCTATGCCTTTTTTGTAATATGTTAGAATACGGCACCGACACAGCTTTGCGGTTTTTACCGAAAGTTCGACAGTGACGCCTTTGTTGTCAGTGGAGCGAATGTTGAATAATGAACACTGGACACTGGACCCCCTTCCAGACCCATATAACCGTAAACCGGGTGTTGGGATGGGTGGTTGGGGGTGGGCGGTTCGGGGTGGTGGTTGCGGTTTTAACCTAACCTTGACGGACAGGTGACCTATCTTACAAATTAAGCTCATGGAAAAAAATTACCTTGACATTTTGTTGTTTTGTGCCACATTTGTGCATATGATAGCCGACTCGCGGCGGTTTTGCTCGTTATTATAATGCTGAAAGCAATGCTCGTCATCTATCATCTGTAAGACTGCTTAGCGTATAACTTACATCTCCGTGCCGACAGAAGGTCAGCAGCACAGCGAACTGGCCGCCAACCATGATCTGATTAATTTAGAGGCGTCATTTATTCTGCAAACAGAAGTGGCCTGACTCTCTTCAGCTGGCATCTGGTGGATGAGGTCTGGAGTGGCCTGACTCTCTTCAGCTGGCATCTGGTGGATGAGGTCTGGAGTGGCCTGACTCTCTTCAGCTGGCATCTGGTGGATGAGGTCTGGAGTGGCCTGACTCTTTTCAGCTGGCATCTGGTGGATGAGGTCTGGAGTGGCCTGACTCTCTTCAGCTGGCATCTGGTGGATGAGGTCTGGAGTGGCCTGACTCTCTTCAGCTGGCATCTGGGTGGATGAGGTCTGGAGTGGCCTGACTCTCTTCAGCTGGCATCTGGGTGGATGAGGTCTGGAGTGGCCTGACTCTCTTCAGCTGGCATCTGGGTGGATGAGGTCTGGAGTGGCCTGACTCTCTTCAGCTGGCATCTGGGTGGATGAGGTCTGGAGTGGCCTGACTCTCTTCAGCTGGCATCTGGTGGATGAGGTCTGGAGTGGCCTGACTCTCTTCAGCTGGCATCTGGTGGATGAGGTCTGGAGTGGCCTGACTCTCTTCAGCTGGCATCTGGTGGATGAGGTCTGGAGTGGCCTGACTCTCTTCAGCTGGCATCTGGTGGATGAGGTCTGGAGTGGCCTGACTCTCTTCAGCTGGCATCTGGGTGGATGAGGTCTGGAGTGGCCTGACTCTCTTCAGCTGGCATCTGGGTGGATGAGGTCTGGAGTGGCCTGACTCTCTTCAGCTGGCATCTGGGTGGATGAGGTCTGGAGTGGCCTGACTCTCTTCAGCTGGCATCTGGGTGGATGAGGTCTGGAGTGGCCTGACTCGCATCAGCTGGCATCTGGGTGGATGAGGTCTGGAGTGGCCTGACTCTCTTCAGCTAGCATCTGGGTGGATGAGGTTTGGAGTGGCCTGACTCGCATCAGCTGGCATCTGGGTGGATGAGGTCTGGAGTGGCCAGACTCGCATCAGCTGGCATCTGGGTGGATGAGGTCTGGAGTGGCCAGACTCGCATCAGCTGGCATCTGGTGGATGAGGTCTGGAGTAGCCAGACTCGCATCAGCTGGCATCTGGTGGATGAGGTCTGGAGTGGCCTGACTCGCATCAGCTGGCATCTGGTGGATGAGGTCTGGAGTGGCCTGACTCGCATCAGCTGGCATCTGGGTGGATGAGGTCTGGAGTGGCCTGACTCTCTTTAGCTGGCATCTGGTGGATGAGGTCTGGAGTGGCCTGACTCTCTTCAGCTGGCATCTGGGTGGATGAGGTCTGGAGTGGCCTGACTCTCTTCAGCTGGCATCTGGGTGGATGAGGTCTGGAGTGGCCTGACTCTCTTCAGCTGGCATCTGGGTGGATGAGGTCTGGAGTGGCCTGACTCGCATCAGCTGGCATCTGGGTGGATGAGGTCTGGAGTGGCCTGACTCTCTTCAGCTGGCATCTGGGTGGATGAGGTCTGGAGTGGCCTGACTCTCTTCAGCTGGCATCTGGGTGGATGAGGTCTGGAGTGGCCTGACTCGCATCAGCTGGCATCTGGGTGGATGAGGTCTGGAGTGGCCAGACTCGCATCAGCTGGCATCTGGGTGGATGAGGTCTGGAGTGGCCAGACTCGCATCCGCTGGCATCTGGTGGATGAGGTCTGGAGTGGCCTGACTCGCATCAGCTGGCATCTGGTGGATGAGGTCTGGAGTGGCCTGACTCGCATCAGCTGGCATCTGGTGGATGAGGTCTCGAGTGGCCTGACTCTCTTCAGCTGGCATCTGGTGGATGAGGTCTGGAGTGGCCTGACTCGCATCAGCTGGCATCTGGTGGATGAGGTCTGGAGTGGCCAGACTCGCATCAGCTGGCATCTGGGTGGATGAGGTCTGGAGTGGCCTGACTCTCTTCAGCTGGCATCTGGGTGGATGAGGTCTGGAGTGGCCTGACTCGCATCAGCTGGCATCTGGGTGGATGAGGTCTGGAGTGGCCTGACTCTCTTCAGCTGGCATCTGGGTGGATGAGGTCTGGAGTGGCCTGACTCGCATCAGCTGGCATCTGGTGGATGAGGTCTGAAGTGGCCTGACTCGCATCAGCTGGCATCTGGGTGGATGCGGTCTGGAGTGGCCTGACTCTCTTCAGCTGGCATCTGGTGGATGGGGTCTGGAGTGGCCTGACTCTCTTCAGCTGGCATCTGGTGGATGAGGTCTGGAGTGGCCTGACTCTCTTCAGCTGGCATCTGGGTGGATGAGGTCTGGAGTGGCCTGACTCGCATCAGGTGGCATCTGGGTGGATGAGGTCTGGAGTGGCCTGACTCGCATCAGCTGGCATCTGGGTGGCTGAGGTCTGGAGTGGCCTGACTCGCATCAGCTGGCATCTGGGTGGATGAGGTCTGGAGTGGCCTGACTCGCATCAGCTGGCATCTCGGTGGATGAGGTCTGGAGTGGCCCGACTCGCATCAGCTGGCATCTGGTAGATGAGGTCTGGAGTGGCCTGACTCGCATCCGCTGGCATCTGGGTGGATGAGGTCTGGAGTGGCCTGACTCTCTTCAGCTGGCATCTGGGTGGATGAGGTCTGGAGTGGCCTGACTCTCATCAGCTGGCATCTGGGTGGATGAGGTCTGGAGTGGCCAGACTCGCATCAATTCAATTCAATTCAATTCAAATATCATTTATTTGGGCAAGAACGAGTGCATACAAACGTAAAAATACAAAACAAAGTGGTAACTTAATTCATTCTTACCCTGGAGACTCCTATTAAGACCACGATGGTCGCTAGCATAGGAGCCACCGCAAAGAAAAAAAAAGAAAAAAAAAAACAACAACAACAACAACAACAAAAAAAAAAAAAAAAAAAAAAATTATCGCTTAATCGTAAGAGGGTTACATTGCACTCATTTGTATAAAAATGTAGGGATCTTGCGAGAGATAAATTAAAGACACATAGCCCATTACAAATATAACAATTAACTAAATGACATTCCAGAGAATACTTCTCGACTAAGAAATTTTTGACATATCTTGAAAAACCGTCCAGTACATGTGTCTCAATCTTATTCAATATAATATCTGGCATTTGGTTTATGCATCTGGCAACGCGATATCTCAAACATTGTTCGGCAAACTTATGCTTCACACGTGTAACTAGCAGATCATCCTTGTGTCTTGTGTTGTAATTATGCAGATCCGACAATTTAGAAATAGACAATTCAGTTAAAAAATAATCTGGCAGATCACCGTGGAGATACTTGTAATAAAATTTTAGTTGGTGGTAAATCATTATATCAGCCAACTTCAATATACTAAATTGTTTAAATAATGGTTCCGAATGAGAAAAATAAGAGCTCTTGGCTATGATACGAGTCGCCTTTTTTTGCAATAGCCTTATACGATCAGCTTGATAACCCCATGCTAGAACATTATAATGTAAATGGGGTAGGATTAAAGAGTTGTATATAAGTTTCAGAACATAGGATGGTACGGTATGTTTTAACTTGCACATAACTCCAATAACCTTGGATATTTTAGAAGATATCTTGTTAATATGACCATTCCACTTGAGATCCTTCTGAACTGTCAGTCCCAAAAAGTCAAACTCATCTACGCACTCTAGAGGTATGTTATTTATAGACAAGTGTGGAATTCTAACAACTTTGCGCGGCATGCAAAATATCATAAATTTGGTTTTTGAAACGTTAAGTGATAACTCATTTGCACATAGCCAACCGTATATCTTAGAGAGTTCATTATTTAACACATCATCAACAAGCATATTATCAGACGATGACGCAGTCAACGTGCTACACAGAGTTGTATCGTCAGCATATACAATGGCTCTAAATAGTTGACTAGCGTGTGACATGTCGTTCACATATATAATAAATAGCAGGGGACCTAGAATAGAACCTTGAGGTACCCCTCGAGATATTTTCGTTACCGTTGATTTAACATCTCCCAAGTGTACATATTGATGACGATTTGTTAGATAACACTTTAACAAAGAAATAGCTGGTTCAGATATACCATAGTGTTTTAGCTTATGGATAAGAATATTATGATTCAAAGTGTCAAACGCCTTCGACAAATCCAGATATATACTGAGAGGAACCTCGCCCTCATCCAGTTTTTGCAAAGTTCGATCAACTAATTCAAGCGCGGCAAGCTGAGTGGAATGTTTCTTTCTGAAACCGTATTGACCGTTGTAAAAGAGTTTTTCTTTCTGAAAATAGTCATAGATTTGATCATAAATAGTCTTTTCAAATACCTTTGAAATTGCAGGAAGAACCGAGATAGGTCTATAATTGTCGATATTGGAAGCATCTCCTTTCTTAAAAACAGGAGTTATCTTTGCAAGTTTCAGTTTGCTGGGGAATATTCCAGTAGATAGCGATTGATTAATGATTAAGGCTAATGACTCACTTAGATCTAATTTTAATACCTTAAGTAGTTTCACAGATAGCCCATCATCCCCAGTACTTAGTTTAGGTTTGAGACCGTCGATGATTTTTTCTACTGTTGCTTTAGTTATAAGCTTAAAGTTCATTTTGGACTTAACCGGTGATCCGAGGTATTGAGAAAAAGAGGGATGGTCTTCAGTTTGAAGTCCATTACAGGCTGTCGAACCAACAGAAGAGAAGAATGCATTAAAAGTATTTGTTACGACTACTTTGTCACTAATAAGTTCTCCATTTATGTTAAATTCCTCCGGCAATGATTTATTCTTCGCCCTATTGTTATTCAGGACTGTGTTAATCGCTTGCCACGTTTTTTTTATATCCCCCTTACACTTATCGAAGTAATTATAATAGTAGTTTTTTTTTGCAGTACGGATACATTGTTTTAAAATATTATTATACGTTTTGAAATTTACATTTAACGTATTATATTGTGAACTGGTAGGTGGAGTCATCTTAAGTTTCTTATACAATCGATCCTTAAATACAATAGATTTGATGATACCTTTCGAAATCCAGTTTGACTTTTTATGCTTTCTTTTATTAAACTTCACAACTTTATCCGACAAAAAAGTTTCTTTGGATTTTACTAAGATATCCTGTAAGGTATCGTAGTTTGGGTTAGGGTCAGTTCCCAATTCATGGTTTAGTCTACTAAACACATCTAAACCTTCCACGTGATCAGAAAACGATTTAATTGCAGCAGGATTATTGTTTCTAATTGTGACATATGCGGGTGATTTTCTCGTTGCCTTTTGCTGTATGTCTAGGCTGACAAAATACGGGAAATGGTCTGATATTGATTTCACTAAAATACCAGAAACAGCAGACTGCATGACAGGGGAGATTCGTACCAGAAAATTATCTAAAAGGGTTCCTTTATACTTTGAAAGTCTTGTTGGAAATGTAATCTTTGGAAAGAACCCAAGGGATGTGATACTGTCAAAATAAGTACTAAATGCAGCTTTTTCATGGATTTGAAGCAAGTCAATATTGAAATCTCCAGTTACTAATAATTCACCGCTCTTTCTCTCAAAGAGAGATAGTATTTTAGAAAATTCCTCAGTGAATGTCGAGTAATTCTCGTTAACGTCGCATGGCGGCCTATATATATTTCCCAGTATAATAGTTCTATCAGTTTCCATTACCTTTATAAATTGACCTTCCCAAATTTCAGAGTCAATAGGAATATCTAAAACCGAGAAGCTTAGCGTATCTTTTAAATATATCATTAGCCCACCATGCTCACTACAAGTTTTACCTTTGGATATAAGCGTATATCCATCAATATGTAATAGGGATGTATCTGACATGTCGCTTAACCATGACTCTTGTATGCATAAAGCGGAAAATTCAATACTTTTCTTACATAACATATCAATCATTATTTGAAGTTCATCGATCTTTGCATTGATACTGGCCACATTCATACTAAGGATGGAAAAATCACCGGTCCTGTTTTGCAGAACAGGATCCAGTTGATCTAACTCATAATAAGGGGAATGCTGAACATATTGGTTAGCAGGGTCTACATCTCGGATATTACCATTAACTGGGTTTAAAAGTTCAACCAATGAGTTCTTTTTTGCTCCCCCTAACTGTTGCAAAAAGTCATTTACATTCACAGGCATTAAGTAAAAGCAGAAACAATACTTTCATTGCCCCAATGGGACCAACGCGAAAGTGATGGGATGAAGTGAAAATATAATATGCGTCATCCCCGGTCATCTTCAGGGTTTCAATAAATGAGTTTGTATTTAAACCACCAAATTGTTGTAAAATGATACCGTCAAGATCCATCTCTAACATATGAAAGGTATAGTCGACTTATCATAAAATAAGATACAATGTAAGCGATAATAAGTTAAAGATACATAATTGTACCCTGCGCTTGCAAAAACAACTCGTGGGACCAAAAGTGGAAAGAAACACAGAAAAACAACAAACAAAAGCATAAATATATATACAGTTAGGTTCACCCGTGTTGAACATACGGGGAACCAGTTGGTGCCTTGTATTTGCGGCAACATGAGCAAGAAAAAAGGGGGGTGGGTTGGTGAGGGGAGTCGGGAGAGATGAGAGTTGGGGGTAGACATGGAAATAGACATGTGAGAGTTGATCGGTCAGGTGTGGTCTCACTACGCTTGGGCAGGTTCGCTGAGGGGTATTTAAGCGTTTATAATAAAGTGGAGCGCTTAACGCAGGGGGGATAAGTTTGAAGTCACATGAAACATACATGAGCAATAGCCGTACAGTCGCGGTGAACACACTGGCGGTTTAGCCTGTAATAATTGGGGAGTGAAAGACCACGGGACGGATATCAGGCACTCTACCTGGCTTTAACTGTACATTTTGGAGTGACTGAAGAAGAGAGACGTACGTTAGAGAGGTATAACCATGATGACACTGAGCCAGAGTTGGCCGCTATTGTTGGCCGCTGGTCGCGAGCAGCAGTCAATGTGAATAACAAGCCTGCTTCTATGCTAAGAAAAGAAAAAAAGCAAGGCAGGACCAAGTGGGTTCGGTGGTAGGGGGGGGGGGGGTCACATTTGTTTACCGACAGCTGAGGCCATTCAAAGAGAGACATATCACAATTTTGATTGGCGTATGCAAGATATGACAAGGACGAGACACTGGGGGCACATTTCAAAGCGTCCATTCATTGAGCGGGACGATGCACATTAACACAGATACGGATACCATACTTAGTTGGATACAAGACGCTGCATATTTACTACGATACGGATACGGATACACACTCAGCAGGATACATGTGGCTGTGAATACCTGTGGCATCAGCTGGCATCTGGTGGATGAGGTCTGGAGTGGCCAGACTCGCATCAGCTGGCATCTGGGTGGATGAGGTCTGGAGTGGCCTGACCCGCATCAGCTGGCATCTGGGTGGATGAGGTCTGGAGTGGCCTGACTCGCATCAGCTGGTATCTGGGTGGATGAGGTCTGGAGTGGCCTGACTCGCATCAGCTGGCATCTGGGTGGATGAGGTCTGGAGTGGCCAGACTCGCATCAGCTGGCATCTGGGTGGATGAGGTCTGGAGTGGCCTGACTCGCATCAGCTGGCATCTGGGTGGATGAGGTCTAGAGTGGCCTGACTCGCATCAGCTGGCATCTGGGTGGATGAGGTCTGGAGTGGCCTGACTCGCATCAGCTGGCATCTGGGTGGATGAGGTCTGGAGTGGCCAGACTCGCATCAGCTGGCATCTGGGTGGATGAGGTCTGGAGTGGCCTGACTCGCATCAGCTGGCATCTGGGTGGATGAGGTCTGGAGTGGCCTGACTCGCATCAGCTGGCATCTGGGTGGATGAGGTCTGGAGTGGCCAGACTCGCATCAGCTGGCATCTGGGTGGATGAGGTCTGGAGTGGCCTGACTCGCATCAGCTGGCATCTGGGTGGATGAGGTCTGGAGTGGCCTGACCCGCATCAGCTGGCATCTGGGTGGATGAGGTCTGGAGTGGCCTGACTCGCATCAGCTGGTATCTGGGTGGATGAGGTCTGGAGTGGCCTGACTCGCATCAGCTGGCATCTGGGTGGATGAGGTCTGGAGTGGCCAGACTCGCATCAGCTGGCATCTGGGTGGATGAGGTCTGGAGTGGCCTGACTCGCATCAGCTGGCATCTGGGTGGATGAGGTCTAGAGTGGCCTGACTCGCATCAGCTGGCATCTGGGTGGATGAGGTCTGGAGTGGCCTGACTCGCATCAGCTGGCATCTGGGTGGATGAGGTCTGGAGTGGCCAGACTCGCATCAGCTGGCATCTGGGTGGATGAGGTCTGGAGTGGCCTGACTCGCATCAGCTGGCATCTGGGTGGATGAGGTCTAGAGTGGCCTGACTCGCATCAGCTGGCATCTGGGTGGATGAGGTCTGGAGTGGCCTGACCCGCATCAGCTGGCATCTGGTAGATGAGGTCTGGAGTGGCCTGACTCGCATCAGCTGGCATCTGGGTGGATGAGGTCTGGAGTGGCCTGACTCGCATCAGCTGGCATCTGGGTGGATGAGGTCTGGAGTGGCCAGACTCGCATCAGCTGGCATCTGGGTGGATGAGGTCTGGAGTGGCCTGACTCGCATCAGCTGGCATCTGGGTGGATGAGGTCTGGAGTGGCCTGACTCGCATCAGCTGGCATCTGGGTGGCTGAGGTCTGGAGTGGCCTGACTCGCATCAGCTGGCATCTGGGTGGATGAGGTCTGGAGTGGCCTGACTCGCATCAGCTGGCATCTCGGTGGATGAGGTCTGGAGTGGCCCGACTCGCATCAGCTGGCATCTGGGTGGATGAGGTCTGGAGTGGCCTGACCCGCATCAGCTGGCATCTGGTGGATGAGGTCTGGAGTGGCCTGACTCGCATCAGCTGACATCTGGGTGGATGAGGTCTGGTACTCGGCTAGACAATAGCCTTATTGCACAGTTACGCCCCCGACCGGCAACATATGGAAACAGAGGCCGCACGTGGCAAGTCACGTGGCAAGTCATGTGGTCACATGGCTGGTGGCCGCAACCATTAAGGCAAATTTTACACGCAAGCAAAGATGGCGGAATGTGAATGCGTCAGCGAGGGACATCCTCGCACGTGCGTGGACCTGTCTAGAAATCAAATGATGTTTCTAATAAAACGAAACAATTAAGGTTCATGACTTGCGTAAAGTTCAAAGTGGAGGATATGTCAGTAATGTATCTCATAGTGATTGTTTCAATAATGTTAAAGCAATACGCTTACATGCGCCATCTTAAATTTTTCACATTTTAGAATCAAGACTAAAGTATCTCAAAATTTATGATGCATATGTTTTTATATCACTTTGAGTCTATTAAACAAACATTTCAACATAAAACTGCGCGGTTTATTTTTATCGCGCGCGGACGTGATAGCGAGCCGCGGTCGACATCACACACAAAATAGCGAACTGCGAACAGGCGCGTAGGGATATAAAGCCGGCCACCAACTTCTGCTCCGTTGACCAAAATGCTTCTCTCCGGATAGCCCGCAGGCTTTCAGGGTTGAAACTCAAGACAGAATGTACTTATTTGACATGGAGAATAGGTTGTTAATACCAACAATTACGAAATATATTGCTTTAACGATGGTTATATAGTTTTTCAATTCAAGATATCCTTATCTAAAAATATTTTGAATGTAAACTAGGCATTATGGGTAAAAGACGCCATGTCCGATCAATAAAAGACCATGTTTTGTTCATCATCACGTGGGACGACTTGGATTTCCTGTGTACAACATCACCAGAATCCGAATATCGCTTCCGTTGTTTGCCCCTTAGGCAGATAGCAGTGATGATTCACTGTTTGAAGAGTGAACACTGACAACGCCTTACAATATGACCAGCTCATTCCTTACATCGTTATACGTGGCACATTTCTGCAAGAACAACATTAAAGACCTCATGCGAAGGACAATAAGAAGAAATATAGCAGAACATATAGGATCTCTTGTTGATCTACGATTAAATATGAATTAAAGATGCACGACAGGCTCGTAAACACGATGAAGATTGCCATCTCATGAATATTAAAATAAGATGTCATGTGACGCCAAAACAAAATGACTACACGACGTGGGGCGGGAGATTTTGTCCAGCGATTCTTGCTGCAAACACAAAGGAAAATGGTCCGAGACTGGGTGAAGATGAGCAGATTCTGTATTTGGCACTACTTCTTGATCTAGTTTTACACGTTGGAGGTTTCATCCACGTCCTACGTGAGGCCAAGGCCTCAACGCGAGAATGCTTAAAAACAGTGGTATCGTTATTGTCAAAATTCTATATATACTGCCTGGTTTTCGCGTATGTTTGAAAGTAGATCTTTGTAGATCTGTCAAGCAACATCAATGCCCTCGTGGGGCCTGTAGAGGAATATTTCTGTTTAATCTTGTTTAAAGTGAAACAATGGATGTACAGTGGTCAGACCACCCACCAAACATAATCCCTGACGATATGTGCAGCTTCAGAGCGACAGGCAGCAGCAATGGCATGTCAAGTTATGCCAAGTATTCAAGTCACATTTCAATACATGCAACTCATTTGCATTTCATTAAAACAGATGGTTAAATCAAAGCAACAAAAAAGAGGCGAAGGAGACAAAGAGATTCCTTTGCTGGAGAAGCTTGGTATTCACTTCAGGAACTCAACAAGACAAAGGGTAGCTACCGCCCCCCCCCCTCCCACCCCTCTCCATTCAATGACCAACCACCACCCCCTCAGTCATGTTGCTCCCCCCCCTCGTCGCCGTCCCGGCTCCGCCCCACCCGCACACCACACAACTTTATTACCACCCCCCCCCCCTTTCACACGGGGTCCCACACGGGACGCACCCCTGGGACACCCGAACTGGAATGTGAGTAAGACTTTAGTCCATGCCCCCATCCCCTCCCACCCACCCCACTCCCTCCCACCCAACCCCGCCCCCAATCCCCGTGGGTCAGCTCCTCCCATGGGTCCCGTGATAAGGCGAGCGTGGCGGTAAGAGGGGGATGGGGTGGAGGGGGAGGGGAGGGGCGGCCATATTAAAAGCCTTAGATATTTGGCCGGTTTCAAGTAATTTTTCACGTTGCTGATGACCGAAGTTTCCGTGAATCATAGGGACACATTACTGAAGCCCAATCTCACGGCTGTAAACCTCCCATTACAGCCTGTCGCGGGCCCGCCTCCACCCGCCCCATAACCCCCCTGCCGCCTCTCGCTACCCCACCCCTCCAAGCCCTCGCTACCCCCCTCCCCCCTCCCCCCTCGCTACCCCCTCCCTCCCGCCCCTCGCTATCCCCCTCCTGCCCCGCTCCTCGCTACCCCCTCCCCCTCGCTACCCCCCTCCCTCCCGCCCCTCGCTACCCCCCTTCTGCCCCGCCCCTCGCTACCCCCCCCCCCTCTGCTTCGCCTCTCCACGCCCATCCCCTCACACCCCGTTGCTTAGCATAACAAAGACCGATCAGCCTTGCCTTTTCCGCTCACTTGCTCATTCACAGCCACTGAGCTTGACTCTCGCGACACTCCAACTCCCAAAGCCAGAATTTGGCAAGTCGTTATGCAGGACAACTAACTCGCATTTCCCCCTCAAGCCACTCCACCCCCTTCCCTCGCGCGCTCTCTCTGTCTCCCGCACTCTGTTCCTCTCTCTGTCTCAGGCGACATCCGTTCCTTATATTATCTGCCAGATATGATCCCCACATCTCACTTGCGGAAGTTCCGGTCAAATCCCAATCGTCATTCGTTTTAAATTGCATCCAGTGCAATGAGGTATTACTCACCTCAAGCCTGTCTACTCCCCCCGAACGACACCCATCCCTCCACCCCCTTCCACCCCCAAAGCATCCCTCCACCCCCTTCCACCCCCAAAGCATCCCCCCGCCACCCCCTAGTACATCCACCCCTACCCCCAGGCACCCCCCTCCCGTCTCCTGCCCCCTCCTCTACCGCCCGCCCGCCCGGCCGTCGAAAACCGCGCCAGATGGCGGTGGTAATTAAAGTCCCCGCCGATGCACCCCAAGCGTCGCGGGCTCAACTGAAAATGATACCGATTTCCGAAAAGTTCGCCTTTAGCGCCGCGCATCTCGCTGGCGACGGCACCAGGAACCTCTCCCCCAGCGACCCGAGGGGCCCAGATAGCGTCGCTGATGGATGATAACCCACCCTGTCCGAGGACCCCCCCCCCCTCACCCTCACCATCACCCCTCCTGACCCCTATCAGCCACACGAGTGTAATCTGAAGGAATTTGAACTCATTAAATCTGCTGATGAGTCCGTTCCGTGGTCAGAGAGACATTCCGTGAGACTGCATGGCTGCGCCGTACATCTTGTGACGTCATAGTGGTCAAACTAACTGCCTTTGTTTCGCTGAGATCAAGAAGTGCTACAACTACAACAAGTCCATGCCCCTAGCTTATGGAAGAACCTACACGTACAAAACCTACACGTAGCTCTGTAACACGTTACTGGTTCATCCTATCACAGCCCTGGATTTGATGCACGAAGCAAATGTACACGCCGGTCGGCTACGTGTTACTTTACCACGCCGAGGTGGAGCTATTAATGCGGTTACGTCGATCTTCGACGTACTTTTGTAACGTCGAAATTTGACACACCTTTTGCAGGTATTGATTGGTTAATGTTCGACGTCAAATATAGGCGACGCCATTGGCCCATATTCCATGCAATATTCCATGCAGTACGAGCGGCCAAAGGACTGCATGCAGAATTATATGTATTGTATGTATTATAACATATCCTGCCCCACCACAGCTTTCCATCGAGTAACCCCTAAAGAAAGAGATTGCCCCAAAAGGTGACTAGATGAATGTATGCATAGACCGTGAATTGAGATTAAGACTTGAGATTAAAGGCAATTGAGATTTAGGTCACGCCATTAAATTATGTGTGACTATCATTGGCCCTGGTCAAGGAGGGATCTGGAAGGGCCATCTGGGTTTTTTTTATCGCGTTCACTGTGCCATACAAATATCCAATTAGGATACCGGTCGGCCTTGCCAAGCAACGTGTACGGTTAGCCATACTAAGGGTTTGTAGTATTAGTAAACTCTAGGCAATAAATTCGTCTATTCTTTTCAAATAACGGAGGCTCATTAACACATCCGTTCTGAGATTGAATTCGCTGCATGCATAAATTTGCATAAATTGGATGTTTTGGACGTCGAACTTCGACGTATCTTTTGGACGTCGAACTTCGACGTATCTTTTGGACGTCGAACATCGACGTAAGTCGTAGTGCGACGCTTTGTGTTACTTTACTACATCGAACTCGTAAAATTAAAAATATAGTACGAATATACAAATTAATTGTATATACACATTAAACAGATCTATATAAACAGCACACATCATATCGACCAGCAACTACTGATCTCTGCACGGAATTATCTCCGGCAGTCACCCACCTACTTTTTGTGAGTAATGACATGGGCTCTTTATCATACACTGGCACGGGGGATTCAAACCACGCACAGACCGCTTGGGTCGACCTAACACATTCGACAACAGCCTACGCGCCACCTGCCGGGTCACGTGGTGACAATAGCCTTACGCGCCACCTACCGGGTCACGTGGTGACAATAGCCTTACGCGCCACCTACCGGGTCACGTGGTGACAATAGCCTTACGCGCCACCTACCGGGTCACGTGGTGACAATAGCCTTACGCGCCACCTACCGGGTCACGTGGTGACAATAGCCTTACGCGCCACCTACCGGGTCACGTGGTGACAATAGCCTTACGCACCACCTACCGGGTCACGTGGTGACAATAGCCTTACGCACCACCTGCCGGGCCACATCCATTATGCGTATCGGAGGATCAAACTTATCAAAGCGCGTATCAACTCTACTTTATAAGCCGCCATATCTCTCAGAGTTTGAAACTGTATTATAGTGCTGTCACTGTCTCTACTCGAGACTCATTACTACAGTGGTGTCAGGAGTGTTATCAGAACTTCGCCCAACGCTTACCATGCCATGTCGCCGTCTAACCTGCTAACAGCTGCACTGACGCTCGTGTGGAGAGAGGGCCGCCCCGCAGCTTTAGGCTGGTAACATGGCTCTCGGTGATTCCGGCTGTATTAACGGACACATGACAGCCATCATCACCCAGCCATGGTAATCAGGCTTGACACATATTAATTTAATAATTCCCATATGTAGGAACCGGGATGAGGCGCAAGTACCCCTCCAATGCAAATATTTGGAAGAGGGGGGGGGGGGGCGATACACACACATAGGCGTAATTCAATAAGTTGTTAACCCGCCCCCGGTGATCAGTCTCCGCTTACTGGTGTCCCCATTCCCTTCCCCCTAAATCATATTTCCAAGGGTGACGCTCGACGCCAGGCAAACTCACATTTAACGGCATAATCCTCTGATCAGAGAAGAACAAATTATACAATGTTTAACTGTTACATATTGATATTGTATAGGAAGAGTTTCCAATGCTGACAATAGTTAACCATTTGTGCCCGTGTTATTTATGGCTTAAAGAATGCATTAACCCTTTTCCTGTTTGATTATATATAAGCCTGCAAAATAAATTAACCCTTTTCTCCTTCTAGCAGTGATCCTGGAGAACACATTCACACACTCGCTTAATGATGTTGACCAAATGCCTGTAGAACACTAGCTGGCTAGCTGTAAGCCTGAAGCAAACATTAACCCACTCCGCCGCAGTTGTTATGACGACAGTGGAGTCGCGAACCCACCCACCTCTGGCAACTGATTCAGTGGAATACGTCAGAGGTATTTGCCTCAGAAGGAATACTTGGAAGTCAAATACTCCATGTTTTCTCCAAAAGCGCAATTAAATTTATATTAAATGAACAATGCAGAAGAGATGATTTTTATCTCTTTATTCAATGCGAATGTGAATAGAATAGAGCCACACACAATACTGTGTCAGTATACAGCGGAAATTCTGCGATTTGGTCTCAATCTTCTTCAAACATCATCTGCACGAGGCCGGAGTGTGAACACTGCTCCTCTTCCAATCTCTGCGGCTGAAAGAGATTGGAGCGCATGTTTACATTATTACCTATGGACCACCAGGCAAAGACGCTCTGTACATGTATGCTTCTTTATCAATCGATTAGCGAAGATCTCCGATCTGGTCAATATCTAACGTTAACCCCATAAAATAAATATATATTGTATTAAACAAAACTATTTATTCAGAGCTACAATTCGTACAAAATCGCCTCCATGTGAAAGGGGGGAGGGACAAGTGGGGGCGGGGTCATGTTTCCATATCACGACGAATCAATTTCTTTATTACCCGATCACGATGAATTAAAACAAGAATTCCCGGCATACAATGGAAGTGCGGATACATGATACTAAATTGACGATTTCCCGATTCACGGTTGTTTAATATGAAAATTCCCCGTTCACGATTAATGAAAATCCTTGATCACGGCGGCGGGCTAACGACACATTCCCAGTTCTTATTTTCCTCATTTCCAGTTCACGGTTAATTATAAATCCCATTCCCGACGAACGAAAATAACCCCTTGCCCCCCCCCCCCCCCCTCCCCGTGTGAACCATTGGGGTCATGTGTCTGGTCAGGGTATCAGCGGTAACTTACGCTACCCCACTTGAGCAGAGTGGGAACACACTTGAGCTTGGTTTGACTGTTGGTGCGAAACACATTCGTCTGGTCCTTCCAGCTGGTGAATAAGAAATAAACATGTATCAATGTCTGGCCTTCCAGCCGAGGAATAGGAAATAAACATGTATCAATGTCTGGTCGTTCCAGCCGAGGAATAGGAAATAAACATGTATCAATGTCTGGTCGTTCCAGAGGAGGAATCGGAAATAGACATGTATCAATGTCTGGCCTTCCAGCCGAGGAATAGGAAATGAACATGTATCAATGTCTGGTCGTTCCAGAGGAGGAATCAGAAATAGACATGTATCAATGTCTGGCCTTCCAGAGGAGGAATCGGAAATAGACATGTATCAATGTCTGGCCTTCCAGAGGAGGAATCGGAAATAGACATGTATCAATGTCTGGTCGTTCCAGAGGAGGAATCAGAAATAGACATGTATCAATGTCTGGCCTTCCAGCCGAGGAATAGGAAATAGACATGTATCAATGTCTGGCCTTCCAGAGGAGGAATCGGAAATAGACATGTATCAATGAAATGCGTATCATACAGGTACATTTCTTACTACATTTCCAGTCTCATTGGTCGACCGGTCATCCCGGTCATCTTCCATAGAACCACGGATCATTACAGTAAATGATGACTGAGGCGTAACTCATACGTGAGCTATTTTGAAACAATGTTTCGCCTTAACGTGGGAGAACGACCTGGTTTACCCCTCACTCCTTATGACGTGTACATCATTCCCCCCTCCCCACTGCAGATAACCGCGTGCGTGAAGCAGGAATTCCTGTCCCTTCACGACCCTCGTCACTTTAAGTGAGCCATTCCGTAGTTAACTGATGAATTGTGTTTCCATCTAGTGGGTGTCTGGGAGGGGTAAATAACGACACGCGACACAAGAATATTAGAAAAATTGACATTCGACATTGACCACCAAATTCAGACACTGAGGATCTGAAAAAGGGACATCGACACAGATGGTGGCATTAAAAAAACGACACTGAATTTAGCCAAAAAGCGACACGGAACGTCGTGAAAATTCCACATTCGATCGACCCTGGAAATTTTGAAAAATCGACACTGGAATTGGACCATATTGCTGATTGGTTGTATATTCAGGGGGCTTTAACCACTTTTGGTCATATCGCGTCAATGGGAGAAGGGAGAGAGAGGGAAGCCATGTCCCTGGGGTAACCCCGTACTCTGTGCGAAGAAGGACATGGGATCTTTAACCTGCGACCACACAGACATGGGCACAGCGGGGCTCGAACCACCGACCCATGTGCCGCCAATGCGAGCGCTCTAGCCCACTGAGCTATCGAGCCAGCCCCCGACTATATTGCTGAAACCGCTATAATAATTTAACTGGTTCCTTATCAGTAAGCTTAGTAAGTTACTTACAAATCTCTGCCTCCAACTCCGCAATAAATGTACACAGCGTCTTCAGCCGCGGCTTTGAGACAATCCTTTATCACTGGATCAGCTGAAAACCGTGGCAAACATCTAACACGTAGGCTAAGGAAGCATAATGTTATCAAGCTCGTGACGTTTATACCATTTATGCATCAAATAAACCACAATTTATACCCTGTTAATGAAAATGATATATAATATGAAGTAAAAGGCGTAATGCATCATGGATGGTCTTGTAACTGTTACACTATAAACTTATATGTGTCCGTTATGACGTCTGGCGAAACCGCTGGGATCCCCAAATTTGAGATTTAGTGGTGTGAGACGTGCTTGGTCGGGTACCTGAGACACAATCTGGACACCAACTTTTGCCGTCCTCTGTCACGCTACCGCTGAAAAGTACGTATATGGTTTTGCCCTTTTCTTCATCTATGGACTTCATGCAGGCGTCAAAGCCCTCCACGTGGATTGTTTTCACCATCTTTCTGTTGTAAAGCGTCTTTGTTTCCCGGACAACTGCACTCTGCCCCTCTCACCGCGGCCACAGGAAATGGAAGAGGCAGAACCCCGGTGCAGAACCTCTCTAAGTAACACAGGCGTCTGGTATGCGACCAAAATATGTACTCATGCATAAGATATAGCAGAAGAAGTATAAAAATTTACTATGCTTAAACTTTCTTTGTGTAATGTATGCCGAGGTTTACATTGCGACGTCAAAATTGTACGAAAGGGGTTATTTAAGGTCGCACACACGTAAATATTTGGATCCCCCTGGACAAGCTGGAGTTCTCATTTATATAAAGCCAACTTCTACTGGTAAACAGGTAAATAGCAAGTTTGACACTTTCGGTTGTTACTCCTTAGGTAAGTAAGCCTTAAGTAAGTTTCTTACACAGTGTTTCCAGTGGTATCAAGGGTAGATCTGTGCAGGGGATACCTGTGCTTAGCTCATTCTGGAAATTAACAATTGGATATGGGATATGGAGGTCAAAAATCAATTCCAAGCTCCAAATTATCATTTTGACTCACTATTTACAAGATATGTAAATTTTTGCTCATGACAAGTGACAGTTACAAATAGAAATGTATAAAACAGAGGTATGCATATGCGTTTCATTCTTTGCCATATACCCCAGCCCTCCCAGGCTTAATCCTCAGTCTCTGCCTCTGTTTCCTATATCTTGAATATGCTCTAAAGCTTAAAATTATATGGTTGGTCGCCAGTAGGAGGATTGTAATAATTTTAATACTGTATGTCAATACCAAATGCTTAATATTAGAGGTGTAATGTAATCTAATCCTTCACTGAAAAAATGGAAAACTGTCACTGGAAAATATTTAGCCTATATACATGTGTATATAATAGCGAAATCATTTCCTGCAATCTAGACAGGTGACCATCAAGCAGTAAACCATGTATCCTTCATGCACATGAAAGTTCTGTTATGGATATGCAATACTTATTGACTGTTGATTTGACAGAGATGTCTGGGCGTGTGACGAGGCTCTGCCCAGGGTGTGGGTCACCCCTCACAGAACCCTTCATCCAGTGTGCTGAGTGTCGGCCCCAAAAAGTCAACATTTGTTTAAGGTGCTTTGCACGTGGATTGCAACTTCGCCAACACCACAGTGATCACAAGTATGAAGTGGTTGTAAGTACCAATAATGGAAAATATAACAATTTGTTATTGTAGATTAATATTATTAATATTTAATAGTGTTGTTATAATTTGTGCAATTGACATGCTACTACTAAATTTGGATCTGTTTGCTATATATTAAGCAGAATATACCTGTCTTGTATAGTCACTGAAGGTTATTCCTTTGTCAGTATACATTGATCCCTAGCTGCCTCAAATCATTTTATGGAAGGACTTAATTTCAAAGTAGTTAACAATTACAATTGAACAATGGCATAAGATTTATATTACAATTGAAAATAACAGTTTATCAATTGATGTCACTAACAATAACGTTTTTGGCTTGGAGCTCTACATTGGCCAGCATGCAGCTACATTGTATATAGAAGTATATCCTTATGTGTTGAACATCTGACTGGACACTAAATGATGTGGTACTACATATAAACTTGCAGAAGAATGATTTCCAGCTGTTTAAAGGAGGTTGGACAGCTGCTGAGGAGTTACAGCTGTTGGAAGCTATAGCTGACTGTGGCATTGGAAACTGGTGAGTTGACTGGCTCTCCTGTCCTGTAAAATTCATAATGCTTGATATCATTTTTATGACAAGACAGTATGAATATTAGGAGACTGACAGGCCAATGTAGACAATGAACAAGCAAAATCATTTGGTGTTCACGACTTCTGGTAAATGGCGTCCTGCTCCTGCTGGTCATAACAGTAATCTTTCGTTTCCGGTGTCACTGTCTCAGCCTATTATTTTTTAGCTTATCATTCTTTTCGTATCAAAGGTCTGATGTTGCAAGTCAGCTACAGACCCGCTCCAGGAACCAGTGTGAGAGACATTACAACTGGTTCTTCCTTACCCAGCCCTGCTCGCCACTGCCAGGTGAGTCCTTGGCTCTAGTCCAACATATGTCACATATATAATGTAGCCAATAGACACTTATTTCCCCTCCTGATACATTACGCCTCTTCAGAGTATTAATTTCCAGGTTTCTCCATCCAACGCCATCCAGGGCCACAGAGCAAAAAGTGGATGTTTGACTGGTTTACATTTTATCTTGACACATTACAGATAGAAAGTGTTTAAAAGTTGCCAGTCGCAAGTTAACGTTACCTTACCCCCTCCCCCGCCCCCACCCCCTTTCCCCCGCACACACACCCAACCCCAAACCTGTCACAACACAAATGCGCTTGCAAGAAGTATGTGAAGGTATTCAGCTTGACAGGATGGCAGCCATGTTAAATCTGAGACATTACATGTACTCGTGATTGTGATCAATCTTACATTTTGCATGATACCAGTAATTTTACAATGTAACCACCCCTTGCCTGGTGTGTGGCGTGCCGACTATCTCATGCTGGGGCGTCTGCCTTGTCGTTCTAGCCATGACTGAGGCTGAAGTCACAACCTACCCCTGCCCAGTGCCACACAAAGGTCAGTGGGACAATCAGGCTGTCGGCCTTATAACCATATGATGTATCCTTATAACTATATGATTTACATACTCTTGAGAACAACAACATATAACTGACTATTAACATCTGGCAATTGGTTCACAATTACAATAATATTATACACGTTACGTGGCAAGAACATTAAGACTTTAAGACCATGATAGCAAATATACGTTTCTGTATATTTGGAGTTTATATCTGTAGTGGTTAAGTATATATATGATGTGTATTGGATCTCTGAAGGTTCAAAGGCCTTGGTACATACAACCGACAACAAGTGTAACTTTATTGCCTGCAATCTTTGCTCTGCAAAATAAATGAATTGTATTTTTAAGAAATGAGATCTTTATTCTGCACGAATAATAAATGTGTAGTAGGGGCGCGAACCCCTGGAGCTCCTGGCACGACGACTGGCCTGGCCGAGCTCAGTCGACAACGCCGAGCGCGCTAACCACCAGACCATTGGGGTGGTTACCCCAGTAGAGTAGTCAGCCAAGCTATTGGCATTCAGTCCATAGGGTCAGAGGGTTTACGAAACGAGATGAATGGTGTGGGTCCCCCCCCCACCCTGCAGTTGGACATGTCTGTTTACATGGCTGGCTGTCCTAATGATTGTGTCTGTCGTCAGTATGTGAGGACCCCCCTCGGCCCAGTGTGGGCTCGTCCCTGCAGTTGGACATGTCTGGTTACATGGCTGGCTGTCCTAATGATTGTGTCTGTCGTCAGTATGTGAGGACCCCCCTCGGCCCAGTGTGGGCTCGTCCCTGCAGTTGGACATGTCTGGTTACATGGCTGGCTGTCCTAATGATTGTGTCTGTCGTCAGTATGTGAGGACCCCCCTCGGCCCAGTGTAGGCTCGTCCCTGCAGTTGGACATGTCTGGTTACATGGCTGTCTGTCCTAATGATTGTGTCTGTCGTCAGTATGTGAGGACCTCCCTCGGCCCAGTGAGGGCTCGACCCTGCAGTTGGACATGTCTGGTTACATGGCTGTCTGTCCTAATGATTGTGTCTGTCAGTATGTGAGGACCCCCCTCGGCCCAGTGTGGGCTCGTCCCTGCAGTTGGACATGTCTGGTTACATGGCTGTCTGTCCTAATGATTGTGTCTGTCGTCAGTATGTGAGGACCCCCCTCGGCCCAGTGTGGGCTCGTCCCTGCAGTTGGACATGTCTGGTTACATGGCTGTCTGTCCTAATGATTGTGTCTGTCGTCAGTATGTGAGGACCCCCCTCGGCCCAGTGAGGGCTCGACCCTGCAGTTGGACATGTCTGGTTACATGGCTGTCTGTCCTAATGATTGTGTCTGTCAGTATGTGAGGACCCCCCTCGGCCCAGTGTGGGCTCGTCCCTGCAGTTGGACATGTCTGGTTACATGGCTGTCTGTCCTAATGATTGTGTCTGTCGTCAGTATGTGAGGACCCCCCTCGGCCCAGTGAGGGCTCGACCCTGCAGTTGGACATGTCTGGTTACATGGCTGTCTGTCCTAATGATTGTGTCTGTCAGTATGTGAGGACCCCCCTCGGCCCAGTGAGGGCTCGACCCTGCAGTTGGACATGTCTGGTTACATGGCTGTCTGTCCTAATGATTGTGTCTGTCGTCAGTATGTGAGGACCCCCCTCGGCCCAGTGTGGGCTCGTCCCTGCAGTTGGACATGTCTGGTTACATGGCTGTCTGTCCTAATGATTGTGTCTGTCAGTATGTGAGGACCCCCCTCGGCCCAGTGTGGGCTCGTCCCTGCAGTTGGACATGTCTGGTTACATGGCTGTCTGTCCTAATGATTGTGTCTGTCGTCAGTATGTGAGGACCCCCCTCGGCCCAGTGAGGGCTCGACCCTGCAGTTGGACATGTCTGGTTACATGGCTGTCTGTCCTAATGATTGTGTCTGTCGTCAGTATGTGAGGACCTCCCTCGGCCCAGTGAGGGCTCGACCCTGCAGTTGGACATGTCTGGTTACATGGCTGTCTGTCCTAATGATTGTGTCTGTCAGTATGTGAGGACCCCCCTCGGCCCAGTGTGGGCTCGTCCCTGCAGTTGGACATGTCTGGTTACATGGCTGTCTGTCCTAATGATTGTGTCTGTCGTCAGTATGTGAGGACCCCCCTCGGCCCAGTGAGGGCTCGACCCTGCAGTTCGACATGTCTGGTTACATGGCTGTCTGTCCTAATGATTGTGTCTGTCAGTATGTGAGGACCCCCCTCGGCCCAGTGAGGGCTCGACCCTGCAGTTGGACATGTCTGGTTACATGGCTGTCTGTCCTAATGATTGTGTCTGTCGTCAGTATGTGAGGACCCCCCTCGGCCCAGTGTGGGCTCGTCCCTGCAGTTGGACATGTCTGGTTACATGGCTGTCTGTCCTAATGATTGTGTCTGTCAGTATGTGAGGACCCCCCTCGGCCCAGTGTGGGCTCGTCCCTGCAGTTGGACATGTCTGGTTACATGGCTGTCTGTCCTAATGATTGTGTCTGTCGTCAGTATGTGAGGACCCCCCTCGGCCCAGTGAGGGCTCGACCCTGCAGTTGGACATGTCTGGTTACATGGCTGTCTGTCCTAATGATTGTGTCTGTCGTCAGTATGTGAGGACCCCCCTCGGCCCAGTGAGGGCTCGACCCTGCAGTTCGACATGTCTGGTTACATGGCTGTCTGTCCTAATGATTGTGTCTGTCAGTATGTGAGGACCCCCCTCGGCCCAGTGAGGGCTCGACCCTGCAGTTGGACATGTCTGGTTACATGGCTGTCTGTCCTAATGATTGTGTCTGTCGTCAGTATGTGAGGACCCCCCTCGGCCCAGTGTGGGCTCGTCCCTGCAGTTGGACATGTCTGGTTACATGGCTGTCTGTCCTAATGATTGTGTCTGTCGTCAGTATGTGAGGACCCCCCTCGGCCCAGTGAGGGCTCGACCCTGCAGTTGGACATGTCTGGTTACATGGCTGTCTGTCCTAATGATTGTGTCTGTCAGTATGTGAGGACCCCCCACGGCCCAGTGTGGGCTCGTCCCTGCAGTTGGACATGTCTGGTTACATGGCTGTCTGTCCTAATGATTGTGTCTGTCAGTATGTGAGGACCCCCCTCGGCCCAGTGAGGGCTCGACCCTGCAGTTGGACATGTCTGGTTACATGGCTGTCTGTCCTAATGATTGTGTCTGTCAGTATGTGAGGACCCCCCTCGGCCCAGTGAGGGCTCGACCCTGCAGTTGGACATGTCTGGTTACATGGCTGTCTGTCCTAATGATTGTGTCTGTCAGTATGTGAGGACCCCCCACGGCCCAGTGTGGGCTCGTCCCTGCAGTTGGACATGTCTGGTTACATGGCTGTCTGTCCTAATGATTGTGTCTGTCGTCAGTATGTGAGGACCCCCCTCGGCCCAGTGAGGGCTCGACCCTGCAGTTGGACATGTCTGGTTACATGGCTGTCTGTCCTAATGACTGTGTCTGTCGTCAGTATGTGAGGACCTCCCTCGGCCCAGTGAGGGCTCGACCCTGCAGTTGGACATGTCTGGTTACATGGCTGTCTGTCCTAATGATTGTGTCTGTCGTCAGTATGTGAGGACCCCCCTCGGCCCAGTGAGGGCTCGACCCTGCAGTTGGACATGTCTGGTTACATGGCTGTCTGTCCTAATGATTGTGTCTGTCGTCAGTATGTGAGGACCCCCCTCGGCCCAGTGAGGGCTCGACCCTGCAGTTCGACATGTCTGGTTACATGGCTGTCTGTCCTAATGACTGTGTCTGTCGTCAGTATGTGAGGACCCCCCTCGGCCCAGTGAGGGCTCGACCCTGCAGTTCGACATGTCTGGTTACATGGCTGTCTGTCCTAATGACTGTGTCTGTCGTCAGTATGTGAGGACCCCCCTCGGCCCAGTGAGGGCTCGACCCTGCAGTTGGACATGTCTGGTTACATGGCTGTCTGTTCTAATGATTGTGTCTGTCGTCAGTATGTGAGGACCCCCCTCGGCCCAGTGAGGGCTCGACCCTGCAGTTGGACATGTCTGGTTACATTGCTGTCTGTCCTAATGATTGTGTCTGTCGTCAGTATGTGAGGACCCCCCTCGGCCCAGTGAGGGCTCGACCCTGCAGTTGGACATGTCTGGTTACATGGCTGTCTGTCCTAATGATTGTGTCTGTCAGTATGTGAGGACCCCCCTCGGCCCAGTGTGGGCTCGTCCCTGCAGTTGGACATGTCTGGTTACATGGCTGTCTGTCCTAATGACTGTGTCTGTCGTCAGTATGTGAGGACCCCCCTCGGCCCAGTGAGGGCTCGACCCTGCAGTTCGACATGTCTGGTTACATGGCTGTCTGTCCTAATGACTGTGTCTGTCGTCAGTATGTGAGGACCCCCCTCGGCCCAGTGAGGGCTCGACCCTGCAGTTCGACATGTCTGGTTACATGGCTGTCTGTCCTAATGACTGTGTCTGTCGTCAGTATGTGAGGACCCCCCTCGGCCCAGTGAGGGCTCGACCCTGCAGTTGGACATGTCTGGTTACATGGCTGTCTGTTCTAATGATTGTGTCTGTCGTCAGTATGTGAGGACCCCCCTCGGCCCAGTGAGGGCTCGACTCTGCAGTTGGACATGTCTGGTTACATGGCTGTCTGTCTTAATGACTGTGTCTGTCGTCAGTATGTGAGGACCCCCCTCGGCCCAGTGAGGGCTCGACCCTGCAGTTGGACATGTCTGGTTACATGGCTGTCTGTCCTAATGACTGTGTCTGTCGTCAGTATGTGAGGACCCCCCTCGGCCCAGTGAGGGCTCGACCCTGCAGTTGGACATGTCTGGTTACATGGCTGTCTGTCCTAATGACTGTGTCTGTCGTCAGTATGTGAGGACCCCCCTCGGCCCAGTGAGGGCTCGACCCTGCAGTTGGACATGTCTGGTTACATGGCTGTCTGTTCTAATGATTGTGTCTGTCGTCAGTATGTGAGGACCCCCCTCGGCCCAGTGAGGGCTCGACCCTGCAGTTGGACATGCCTGGTTACATTGCTGTCTGTCCTAATGATTGTGTCTGTCGTCAGTATGTGAGGACCCCCCTCGGCCCAGTGAGGGCTCGACCCTGCAGTTGGACATGTCTGGTTACATGGCTGTCTGTCCTAATGATTGTGTCTGTCAGTATGTGAGGACCCCCCTCGGCCCAGTGTGGGCTCGTCCCTGCAGTTGGACATGTCTGGTTACATGGCTGTCTGTCCTAATGATTGTGTCTGTCGTCAGTATGTGAGGACCCCCCTCGGCCCAGTGAGGGCTCGACCCTGCAGTTCGACATGTCTGGTTACATGGCTGCCCGAGGAGACTTCATGGTGGAACATGACAACTACGCAGAGATGAATCTGAGAGACATCGAGTTTACTGGCGAGGACGGTCCGCTGTTAACAGGTCTGACAAAGTGTCTGCATCTAAGAACTGTAATAATATTAATAATGATAATAGTACGATAATTAAGTTATTGACTATGGGCAAACAGTACAATTTTTACTTCATTTATTTCTATTTTAGTGTATATTATTGAATTTATATTTTGTTTATATTATTGAATTTCTATTTTAGTTTCTGTTCTTGAGTTTATATTTTAGTTTATATTATTGAATTTATATTTTATTTTATATTATGGAATTTATATGTTAGTTTATATTATTGAATTTATATTTTAGTTATAATAAAAATAAAGCTTTGCAACAGGCCCGGCAATGACGATGGTGGCATGTTGGGAGGTGGTCTGACAGCCTGTGCCTGTGTTGTAGGGATGAAGGGGGTGGTGGTGGATGTGTACGAGAACGTGCTGCGGGAGCGACAGCGACGCAAGAGGTAATCCTAGTCCTCAGTCTGTGAGCTGTACGAGAAGTCCACTACCCGCCAACAGTTGATGTTCTGTTAGTGCCAATGTGACAATGCCATTTCACTGACAACAACGACTCTTGCAGTCGCGAAGGGTTGTAACCTTTATTCCTACATTAATGTAACCAAACCGGCCCCCGACGTTACGTCAATAACACTCGTGTATCGGAGGCAGCTGGGCTGCCTGGGCGGTCCTCTATTTATTGTTACTTTAATCCCTTTGTCTTCAGAATTTTACGGGATCACGGTTTGATCAACATGAGCAAACACATTGGTAAGTCGCACTGTGATCATGAGCAAACACATTGGTAAGTCTCACTGTGATAATTACTAGTTACACACTTTCTGTTGTAGATGTCATCAAAATGACAATTAACGCAATTTACTAACATTATAAAAGTTTAAAAAATCGATATTAAGTAATACTTTGATATCCACAGCCGCCCATTATTGGTCTAACGCGAGTGCTAAAGTTTTTAGTTACGTAGGGAAGAATGTGCTCGATCGAGGGCCGCATTAATGCTATCACACATTGGCACTGGTTGTGAGTATAGCGAGTCAAAGTTGTGTACAAGTTGTGCTTGACCTTGACCTTGGCAGTATCTCACCGGAAGTACGACAAGACAATGAGTGCCATCACCATGGAAACGCTGAAGGTCTTTCGGCGGCTCCTGACGTTCGAAGGCTGGGAGAAACTGATGGAAAGTCTGCACTGTGAGTACATTGTGGAAGGCTGGGAGAAACTGATGGAAAGTCTGCACTGTGAGTACCTTGTGGAAGGCTGGGAGAAACTGATGGAAAGTCTGCACTGTGAGTACATTGTGGAAGGCTGGGAGAAACTGATGGAAAGTCTGCACTGTGAGTACCTTGTGGAAGGCTGGGAGACACTGATGGAAAGTCTGCACTGTGAGTACCTTGTGGAAGGCTGGGAGAAACTGATGGAAAGTCTGCACTGTGAGTACCTTGTGGAAGGCTGGGAGAAACTGATGGAAAGTCTGCACTGTGAGTACCTTGTGGAAGGCTGGGAGACACTGATGGAAAGTCTGCACTGTGAGTACCTTGTGGAAGGCTGGGAGACACTGATGGAAAGTCTGCACTGTGAGTACATTGTGGAAGGCTGGGAGACACTGATGGAAAGTCTGCACTGTGAGTACCTTGTGGAAGGCTGGGAGAAACTGATGGAAAGTCTGCACTGTGAGTACATTGTGGAAGGCTGGGAGAAACTGATGGAAAGTCTGCACTGTGAGTACATTGTGGAAGGCTGGGAGAAACTGATGGAAAGTCTGCACTGTGAGTACCTTGTGGAAGGCTGGGAGAAACTGATGGAAAGTCTGCACTGTGAGTACCTTGTGGAAGGCTGGGAGACACTGATGGAAAGTCTGCACTGTGAGTACCTTGTGGAAGGCTGGGAGACACTGATGGAAAGTCTGCACTGTGAGTACATTGTGGAAGGCTGGGAGACACTGATGGAAAGTCTGCACTGTGAGTACCTTGTGGAAGGCTGGGAGAAACTGATGGAAAGTCTGCACTGTGAGTACCTTGTGGAAGGCTGGGAGACACTGATGGAAAGTCTGCACTGTGAGTACCTTGTGGAAGGCTGGGAGACACTGATGGAAAGTCTGCACTGTAAGTACCTTGTGGAAGGCTGGGAGACACTGATGGAAAGTCTGCACTGTGAGTACCTTGTGGAAGGCTGGGAGACACTGATGGAAAGTCTGCACTGTGAGTACCTTCTGGAAGGCTGGGAGACACTGATGGAAAGTCTGCACTGTGAGTACCTTGTGGAAGGCTGGGAGACACTGATGGAAAGTCTGCACTGTGAGTACCTTGTGGAAGGCTGGGAGAAACTGATGGAAAGTCTGCACTGTGAGTACCTTGTGGAAGGCTGGGAGAAACTGATGGAAAGTCTGCACTGTGAGTACATTGTGGAAGGCTGGGAGAAACTGATGGAAAGTCTGCACTGTGAGTACCTTGTGGAAGGCTGGGAGACACTGATGGAAAGTCTGCACTGTGAGTACCTTGTGGAAGGCTGGGAGACACTGATGGAAAGTCTGCACTGTGAGTACCTTGTGGAAGGCTGGGAGACACTGATGGAAAGTCTGCACTGTGAGTACCTTGTGGAAGGCTGGGAGACACTGAAGGAAAGTGCACTGTGAGTACATTGTGGAAGGCTGGGAGAAACTGACGGAAAGTCTGCACTGTGAGTACCTTGTGGAAGGCTGGGAGACACTGAAGGAAAGTGCACTGTGAGTACATTGTGGAAGGCTGGGAGAAACTGATGGAAAGTCTGCACTGTGAGTACATTGTGGAAGGCTGGGAGACACTGATGGAAAGTGCACTGTGAGTACATTGTGGAAGGCTGGGAGAAACTGACGGAAAGTCTGCACTGTGAGTACCTTGTGGAAGGCTGGGAGACCCTGATGGAAAGTGCACTGTGAGTACATTGTGGAAGGCTGGGAGAAACTGATGGAAAGTCTGCACTGTGAGTACCTTGTGGAAGGCTGGGAGACACTGATGGAAAGTGCACTGTGAGTACATTGTGGAAGGCTGGGAGACACTGACGGAAAGTCTGCACTGTGAGTACCTTGTGGAAGGCTGGGAGACACTGATGGAAAGTCTGCACTGTGAGTACATTGTGGAAGGCTGGGAGACACTGATGGAAAGTCTGCACTGTGAGTACCTTGTGGAAGGCTGGGAGACACTGATGGAAAGTCTGCACTGTGAGTACCTTGTGGAAGGCTGGGAGACACTGATGGAAAGTCTGCACTGTGAGTACCTTGTGGAAGGCTGGGAGACACTGATGGAAAGTCTGCACTGTGAGTACCTTGTGGAAGGCTGGGAGAAACTGACGGAAAGTCTGCACTGTGAGTACCTTGTGGAAGGCTGGGAGAAACTGATGGAAAGTCTGCACTGTGAGTACCTTGTGGAAGGCTGGGAGACACTGATGGAAAGTCTGCACTGTGAGTACCTTGTGGAAGGCTGGGAGAAACTGATGGAAAGTCTGCACTGTGAGTACATTGTGGAAGGCTGGGAGACACTGATGGAAAGTCTGCACTGTGAGTACCTTGTGGAAGGCTGGGAGAAACTGATGGAAAGTGCACTGTGAGTACATTGTGGAAGGCTGGGAGAAACTGACGGAAAGTCTGCACTGTGAGTACCTTGTGGAAGGCTGGGAGACACTGATGGAAAGTGCACTGTGAGTACATTGTGGAAGGCTGGGAGAAACTGACGGAAAGTCTGCACTGTGAGTACCTTGTGGAAGGCTGGGAGACCCTGATGGAAAGTGCACTGTGAGTACATTGTGGAAGGCTGGGAGAAACTGATGGAAAGTCTGCACTGTGAGTACCTTGTGGAAGGCTGGGAGACACTGATGGAAAGTGCACTGTGAGTACATTGTGGAAGGCTGGGAGACACTGACGGAAAGTCTGCACTGTGAGTACCTTGTGGAAGGCTGGGAGAAACTGATGGAGAGTCTGCACTGTGAGTACCTTGTGGAAGGCTGGGAGACACTGATGGAAAGTCTGCACTGTGAGTACCTTGTGGAAGGCTGGGAGACACTGATGGAAAGTCTGCACTGTGAGTACCTTGTGGAAGGCTGGGAGACACTGATGGAAAGTCTGCACTGTGAGTACCTTGTGGAAGGCTGGGAGAAACTGACGGAAAGTCTGCACTGTGAGTACATTGTGGAAGGCTGGGAGACACTGATGGAAAGTCTGCACTGTGAGTACCTTGTGGAAGGCTGGGAGACACTGATGGAAAGTCTGCACTGTGAGTACCTTGTGGAAGGCTGGGAGAAACTGACGGAAAGTCTGCACTGTGAGTACCTTGTGGAAGGCTGGGAGACACTGATGGAAAGTCTGCACTGTGAGTACCTTGTGGAAGGCTGGGAGAAACTGACGGAAAGTCTGCACTGTGAGTACCTTGTGGAAGGCTGGGAGACACTGATGGAAAGTCTGCACTGTGAGTACCTTGTGGAAGGCTGGGAGAAACTGATGGAAAGTCTGCACTGTGAGTACATTGTGGAAGGCTGGGAGACACTGATGGAAAGTCTGCACTGTGAGTACCTTGTGGAAGGCTGGGAGAAACTGATGGAAAGTCTGCACTGTGAGTACCTTGTGGAAGGCTGGGAGACACTGATGGAAAGTCTGCACTGTGAGTACCTTCTGGAAGGCTGGGAGACACTGATGGAAAGTCTGCACTGTGAGTACCTTGTGGAAGGCTGGGAGACACTGATGGAAAGTCTGCACTGTGAGTACCTTGTGGACGGCTGGAAGAAATTGACGGAGAGTCTGCACTGTGAGTACCTTGTGGAAGGCTGGAAGAAACTGACGGAAAGTCTGCAAGGTGAGTTCCTTGTGTGTGTGTTTGAACGCTGCTCTTTATGTGTAGCTCTCTACTGGGTGACCTTTACTTGCACAGGGCCGACCGATAGCTTAGTGGGTGGCGCGTGGATCGGTGGTTCGCGCCCAGCTGTGGCCGTGTCTGTGTGGTCGCAGGATAAAGATCCCATGTCCTTCGCAAAGAGTATGGGGTTACCCCCGGGTCATGGCTCCGCTCTTCCCTTCCTTCTCGCATTGACGCAAGTTTTACTTGTACAAGTTCAAGTCCTCCTGTCATGGTGGTTTTTCTTCTCTTTTGGGGGCGATTATGAATGCCACCGTTAAGTTGTCAAAGGTTCTACTTGGCTTGAAGAAGATGTCCGTAGCGAGTCACGCTATCTGCGTCAGTGTGCTAACTTTACTGCCAATTTAAATGCGTGTTACGCGTAACACAATTATCAGGACCCGTATTGACAAACCATACGCAAATCTTTATTTAACACAAAGAGGCTACTCACTAAAAGCATTTTCTGAATGAGCAAGACGCCAGCCCTGAAATAAATATCATGCTTTGATTATGAATACTGCGACCACGAGCTGGTGAGGCGACGACGAACATGCAGGTTTCGGGTGGACCTGAGGCCATTGCTATGAATCCCGCTCCAGATGCCAGTGAGCTGCGGCATGACATCCGGAGACTGGCGGAGTACCGGGAGGCTGGCCTGACCCACTTCCACTCAGCCTCCGTCTACGAGAGACTCAAGGCGCGACGAGAGGAGGAGCAGAGTCAGAAGACGGTCCTCAGTGATGTCCTGGCCTTAATACAGGTGACGTCATGTTCTCAGTGATGTCCTGGCCTTAATACAGGTGACGTCAGGTCCTCAGTGATGTCCTGGCCTTAATACAGGTGACGTCATGTCCTCAGTGATGTCCTGGCCTTAATACAGGTGACGTCATGTCCTCAGTGATGTCCTGGCCTTAATACAGGTGGCGTCATGTCCTCAGTGATGTCCTGGCCTTAATACAGGTGACGTCATGTCCTCAGTGATGTCCTGGCCTTAATACAGGTGACGTCATGTCCTCAGTGATGTCCTGGCCTTAATACAGTTGACGTCATGTCCTCAGTGATGTCCTGGCCTTAATACAGGTGACGTCATCTCCTCAGTGATGCTCTGGCCTTAATACAGGTGACGTCATGTCCTCAGTGATGTCCTGGCCTTAATACAGGTGACGTCATGTCCTCAGTGATGTCCTGGCCTTAATACAGGTTACGTCATGTCCTCAGTGATGTCCTGGCCTTAATACAGGTGACGTCATGTCCTCAGTGATGTCCTGGCCTTAATACAGGTGACGTCATCTCCTCAGTGATGCTCTGGCCTTAATACAGGTGACGTCATGTCCTCAGTGATGTCCTGGCCTTAATACAGGTTACGTCATGTCCTCAGTGATGTCCTGGCCTTAATACAGGTGACGTCATCTCCTCAGTGATGCTCTGGCCTTAATACAGGTGACGTCATGTCCTCAGTGATGCCCTGGCCTTAATACAGGTTACGTCATGTCCTCAGTGATGTCCTGGCCTTAATACAGGTTACGTCATGTCCTCAGTGATGTCCTGGCCTTAATACAGGTGACGTCATGTCCTCAGTGATGTCCTGGCCTTAATACAGGTTACGTCATGTCCTCAGCGATGTCCTGGCCTTAATACAGGTGACACCATGTCTTCAGTGATGTCCTGGTGAGTATGACGTGTACACATGTTTTGAGCCCGAGTATGACGTGTACACATGTTTTGAGCCTGAGTGTGACGTGTACACATGTTTTGAGGCCGAGTATGACGTGTACACATGTTTTGAGTCTGAGTGTGACGTGTACACATGTTTTGATCCAGATCATGACGTGTACACATGTTTGCAGAACCAGTCGACGGCCACGTGGAACAAGCGTCACTCCATGATGACTCAGCTCTCCAAGGGACACTACTCACAGTCCATGCCCAGTGTGTGTACGTATAGCTTACATCACAGTCCATGCCCAGCGTGTGTACGTATAGTGTACATCACAGTCCATGCCCAGGGTGTGTACGTATAGTGTACAACACAGTCTATGCCCAGCGTGTGTAAGTTTAGTGTACATCACAGTCCATGCCCAGTGTGTGTACGTATAGTGTACATCACAGTCCATGCCCAGTGTGTGTACGTATAGTGTACATCACAGTCCATGCCCAGCCTGTGTACGTATAGTGTACATCACAGTCCATGCCCAGTGTGTGTACGTATAGTGTACATCACAGTCCATGCCCAGTGTGTGTACGTATAGTGTACATCACAGTCCATGCCCAGCGTGTGTACGTATAGTGTACATCACAGTCCATGCCCAGCGTGTGTACGTATAGTGTACATCACAGTCCATGCCCAGCCTGTGTACGTATAGTGTACATCACAGTCTATGCCCAGCGTGTGTACGTATAGTGTACATCACAGTCCATGACCAGTATGTGTACGTATAGTGTACATCCCAGTCCATGCCCAGCGTGTGTACGTATAGTGTACGTTTAGTGTACATCACAGTCCATGCCCAGGGTGTGTACGTATAGTGTACATCACAGTCCATGCCCAGCGTGTGTACGTATAGTGTACATCACAGTCCATGCCCAGTGTGTGTACGGATAGTGTACATCACAGTCCATGCCCAGCGTGTGTACGTATAGTGTACATCACAGTCCAGGCCCAGTGTGTGTACGTATAGTGTACATCAGTCCATGCCCAGCCTGTGTACGGATAGTGTACATTACAGTCCATGCCCAGTGTGTGTACGTATAGTGTACATCACAGTCCATGCCCAGTGTGTGTACGGATAGTGTACATCACAGTCCATGCCGAGTGTGTGTACGTATAGTGTACATCACAGTCCATGCCCAGCGTGTGTACGTATAGTGTACATCACAGTCCATGCCCAGTGTGTGTACGTATAGTGTACATCACAGTCCATGCCGAGTGTGTGTACGTATAGTGTACATCACAGTCCATGCCCAGTGTGTGTACGTATAGTGTACATCACAGTCCATGCCCAGTGTGTGTACGTATAGTGTACATCGCAGTCCATGCCCAGTGTGTGTACGTATAGTGTACATCACAGTCCATGCCCAGTGTGTGTACGTATAGTGTACATCACAATCCATGCCGAGTGTGTGTACGTATAGTGTACATCACAGTCCATGCCCAGTGTGTGTACGTATAGTGTACATCACAGTCCATGCCGAGTGTGTGTACGTATAGTGTACATCACAGTCCATGCCCAGTGTGTGTACGTATAGTGTACATCACAGTCCATGCCCAGCGTGTGTACGTATAGTGTACATCACAGTCCATGCCCAGCGTGTGTACGTATAGTGTACGTATAGTGTACATCACAGTCCATGCCCAGTGTGTGTACGTATAGTGTACATCACAGTCCATGCCCAGTGTGTGTACGTATAGTGTACATCACAATCCATGCCGAGTGTGTGTACGTATAGTGTACATCACAGTCCATGCCCAGTGTGTGTACGTATAGTGTACATCACAGTCCATGCCGAGTGTGTGTACGTATAGTGTACATCACAGTCCATGCCCAGTGTGTGTACGTATAGTGTACATCACAGTCCATGCCCAGTGTGTGTACGTATAGTGTACATCACAGTCCAGGCCCAGTGTGTGTACATATAGTGTACATCACAGTCCATGCCCAGTGTGTGTGCGGATAGTGTACATCACAGTCCATGCCGAGCGTGTGTACGTATAGTGTACATCGCAGTCCATGCCCAGTGTGTGTACGTATAGTGTACATCACAGTCCATGCCCAGCGTGTGTACGGATAGTGTACATCACAGTCCATGCCCAGCGTGTGTACGGATAGTGTACATCACAGTCCATGCCCAGTGTGTGTACGGAGAGTGTACATCAAAGTCCATGCCGAGTGTGTGGACGTATAGTGTACATCACAGTCCATGCTCAGCGTGGTTATGGATAGTGTACATCACAGTATATGCCCACAGTGTGTATGGGAGTTTGTGTACATATATTGTTTCTCCCCCGCAGCGCGTAAGGCGGCCGTCCCCTTGGACATCCTGGGACTGCCGGGCAGCGAGCGGCTCACCGACCCGGAGAAGGAGGTAATTAAGGGTGGGGGGGCTGTCCCAGTAGCAATCAGTACGATAGAAAACCAACGCGTATGTTAAGTGGGTAAAATGCAAGGTCACTGAATAAACTTGAAGGTAAGTAGGTCTGTAGGGTAACCGATTATTAATAAATTCTAAAATGAAGAATCTGTCTGATTGGGTAAACTATAACTTGTCGGGTAGCCTGCCTAGGTTAACTTTAGGGTAAATAAGAAAATACAACAATTTAAGGCGATGATACTGAATATAAGGCGATGATACTGAATATAAGACTTTGTATCACTGTAAGGCTTGTATCACTGTAAGGCTTGTATCACTGTAAGACTTGTATCACTGTAAGGCTTGTATCACTGTAAGACTTGTATCACTGTAAGGCTTGTATCACTGTAAGGCTTGTATCACTGTAAGACTTGTATCACTGTAAGACTTGTATCACTGTAAGGCTTGTATCACTGTAAGGCTTGTATCACTGTAAGGCTTGTATCACTGTAAAACTTGTATCACTGTAAGACTTGTATCACTGTAAGACTTGTATCACTGTAAGGCTTGTATCACTGTAAGACTCTTGTTTCTGTTCCAGCTCTGTTCCAGCGCTCGTCTCGTGCCCAACTCGTACCTGGAGTTCAAGTCGATCCTGATGTCGGAGTGTCGGAGGTACGGCTTCCTGAGGCTGGCTCAGGCCAGGAACCTCATCAAGATAGACGTCAACAAGACCAGGAAACTGTACGACTTCCTCATCCAGCAAGGCCACGTCACCAGAGAACCTCCCCTGGGCCAGTGACAAAGGCCACGTCACCAGAGAACCTCCTCTGGGCCAGTGACAAAGGCCACGTCACCAGAGAACCTCCCCTGGGCCAGTGACGAAGGCCACGTCACCAGAGAACCTCCCCTGGGCCAGTGACAAAGGCCACGTCACCAGAGAACCTCCTCTGGGTCAGTGACAAAAGCCACGTCACCAGAGAACCTCCTCTGGGTCAGTGACAAAGGCCACGTCACCAGAGAACCTCCTCTGGGTCAGTGACAAAGGCCACATCACCAGAGAACCTCCTCTGGGCCAGTGACAAAGGCCACGTCACCAGAGAACCTCGTCTGGGTCAGTGACAAAGGCCACATCACCAGAGAACCTCCTCTGGGCCAGTGACAAAGGCCACGTCACCAGAGAACCTCGTCTGGGTCAGTGACAAAGGCCACGTCACCAGAGAACCTCGTCTGGGTCAGTGACAAAGGCCACATCACCAGAGAACCTCCTCTGGGCCAGTGACAAAGGCCACGTCACCAGAGAACCTCGTCTGGGTCAGTGACAAAGGCCACGTCACCAGAGAACCTCCTCTGGGTCAGTGACAAAGGCCACATCACCAGAGAACCTCCTCTGGGCCAGTGACAAAGGCCACATCACCAGAGAACCTCCTCTGGGTCAGTGACAAAAGCCACGTCACCAGAGAACCTCCTCTGGGTCAGTGACAAAGGCCACGTCACCAGAGAACCTCCTCTGGGTCAGTGACAAAGGCCACGTCAACAGAGAACCTCCTCTGGGCCAGTGACAAAGGCCACGTCACCAGAGAACCTCATCTGGGTCAGTGACAAAGGCCACGTCACCAGAGAACCTCCTCTGGGTCAGTGACAAAGGCCACGTCACCAGAGAACCTCCTCTGGGTCAGTGACAATGGCCACATCACCAGAGAACCTCCTCTGGGTCAATGACAAAGGCCACGTCAACAGAGAACCTCCTCTGGGTCAGTGACAAAGGCCACGTCAACAGAGAACCTCCTCTGGGTCAGTGACAAAGGTCACGTCACCAGAGAACCTCCTCTGGGTCAGTGACAAAGGCCACATCACCAGAGAACCTCCTCTGGGTCAGTGACAAAGGTCACGTCACCAGAGAACCTCCTCTGGGTCAGTGACAAAGGCCACGTCACCAGAGAACCTCCTCTGGGTCAGTGACAATGGCCACATCACCAGAGAACCTCCTCTGGGTCAGTGACAAAGGCCACGTCAACAGAGAACCTCCTCTGGGTCAGTGACAAAGGCCACGTCAACAGAGAACCTCCTCTGGGTCAGTGACAAAGGTCACGTCACCAGAGAACCTCCTCTGGGTCAGTGACAAAGGTCACGTCACCAGAGAACCTCCTCTGGGTCAGTGACAAAGGCCACATCACCAGAGAACCTCCTCTGGGTCAGTGACAAAGGTCACGTCACCAGAGAACCTCCTCTGGGTCAGTGACAAAGGCCACGTCACCAGAGAACCTCCTCTGGGTCAGTGACAATGGCCACATCACCAGAGAACCTCCTCTGGGTCAGTGACAAAGGTCACGTCACCAGAGAACCTCCTCTGGGTCAGTGACAAAGGTCACGTCACCAGAGAACCTCCTCTGGGTCAGTGACAAAGGCCACATCACCATAAAACCCCCTCTGGCCTGTGATTGGCTGTTGTGTATTTAGTTTGGCACGTCAAGTGGTTACGCTGGTAGTACTGCTGGCGTACGAACGATGCTGGCGTACGAACGATGCTGACGTACGAACAATGCTGACGTACGAACACTGCTGACGTACGAACACTGCTGACCAGGGCCGTGAGTTCGAAAGGCGGAGGCTGAATATCCCGCCCGCTCCTAGCTCGGACATCAAAACCACCACAAAAGTGAAAGTTTTTAATAGCACAACGTTTCGATGTAGAGTCCCTTTCGAAAACTCCCGGCGTAAAATGTCTTAACTGTTGTCTAAAATATTTACCTTTTTACAATCTATGATCTTTATTCTTACTTGCGGCGCTTTTTTGCAATCGAACGCCGACAAAATATGCACTAAGAGTAAGATGTGAAAAATAAGCCATTGACAGGAGTTCAGTTTGCGTACGCCGCCATGCTTGTTTTCGACATCGAAAAGTGTTGTGTTATTCAAAACCTTCACCTTTGTGGTGGTTTTGATGTCAGAGCTACCCCGCTCCAATTTAATCTCCTACTCAAGGGCGAAATATTCCGCCCCGGCTGTGTCGAACTTACGGACTCTTGTGTCTGAACTCCTTGTGTCAGTGGCTCTGCTTCAGTATCCACCCTGCGTCAAGGCATAGACTCTACCTCTACTGTACTCTGTGTTCATTCATAATAAATACAATGATGTCATACTGTTGGTCTGCTTAACCAGGCAGTAGCCCCTTTTGGGATTGACCAATCCGGAGGCGATACTCGAATATAATTATATTTAAACCGGAAATGACGCCTACTGTGTAAGCAAAACAAGAAATAGCTGCGATTCTAACTCCAATCATGGTTTTGTTTTCGGAGACCATCATTGGAAGAGATATATCAATTTGCTTGGATGCTAGTTGTCCATGAAGGGTACCTCCTCTGTGAAGAGTTCCCTCCGCGAGGTAACTTCCAGTTCTAACGTAAGGCGGCGCCATATGAAGGGTCACAATATACGTCACTTGCTCCGGAAAAATGGCGCTCTGCTTGACATTGCTGGGGGCGGGTTGCCTTAATAGTTTTCTCCTTACCAGTCGGCCGAAACGAAGCGTTAACCCTCGTCAATTTAATTTTAAGATTTAAACGTTCGGTGCAGATCGTGATTAGCTTGGGTTGAACACCCGCTTTCAGTCGACCCAACCAGTCAAATCACAATATTACCACCACTAAACATGGCTTTCTGCGTTATAAAGAGCTTAAATTATCCAGCTACTTTTGATGAGTTCGTGTTTTAGGCATTATTTGTGCGTGCATTGGCTCCACCCAAAGGACCCCTGGGACAAGTAAGCAAAAGAAGAAACCGTCCACGAGAGCGCGTTTATTTTTCAAGCACACAAACATATCTTCTATGGCTTACACGTATTTTATTCAGTCTAGGCACAAGGCGTAACTGGCCATGACATACATAGTATAACTAGACAGGGATTAAAGGACTGGTCCACGTCGTGTGTCTCCGCAGGGCCAGCGAGCCACGTGCGGGGGAACTCCCCCCCCCCCCCCCATGGAGCCACGTGTTGGGGCACTGCCGAGCCACGGGCTGGGGCACTGCCGAGCCACGTGTTGGGGCACTGCCGAGCCACGTGCTGGGGCACTGCCGAGCCACGTGTTGGGGCACTGCCGAGGTGCTGGGGCACTGCCGAGCCACGTGCTGGGGCACCGCCGAGCCACGTGCTGGGGCACTGCCGAGCCACGTGCTGGGGCACTGCCGAGCCACGTGGAGAGGTAACTGGCGAGCCACGTGCTGGGGCACTGCCGAGCCACGTGCTGGGGCACCGCCGAGCCACGTGCTGGGGCACTGCCGAGCCACGTGCTGGGGCACTGCCGAGCCACGTGTTGGGGCACTCCCGAGCCACTTGTTGGAGCACTGCCGAGCCACGTGCTGGGGTGTTGTCACTTCCGGTTACGTGTCTCCCCCGCCACCCAGTTCTTCCAAGATGGCGGATTTCTTCAGTCTCTTCGTTGTGGGTTCTGGTAAGGCAGACAATGTGACCACTCTTAATCTGTTTTCTCATACATTGACGAGCGAACTGAGCTGGAGTTGGTAACAATGGGATATATGGCAAAATCCCCAAAATAGCATATGTCATCAAATGGCCACATAACGGCTCGGGCCGGACAAGCAATAAACAACAATTAGGAGCCAGTATATATGAAAAACCAGAGTCAGTTTATGATACATCTAATTTGAGGTCAAGGGTATAAATATCTAGTTTAGCTAAAACTTATGACGCACATGCATGGTTGAATTATGCCGTGGGTTACACAAGACTGTGTAAATAATACTTTCAAAACGGTAACAAACAACTTTCAAAATGTGTGATGCTGCACCAGCATCACACATCGACTGCACCATCGTTTGTGCCACTGCGCAAATAAACCCCATTGCAATAAGATGTCTCTTCACCATAAGACTATCTGTGAATGTAATTAGACAATTAAAGCAATATGTTCTGTAATTTTTAAATTACCGATCTCTTCTCCATGTCCAATAGGTATAATCTGCCTTGAATTTAAATCCTGAAAGCCTGTGGGCTATCCGGAGAGAAGCGTTTTTTTTAACCGGAGCAGAAGTTGGTGGCCGGCTTTATATCCCTGCGCGCCTGTTCGCTGTTCGGTTTTCTGTGTGATGTCGACCATGGCTCGCTAGGACGTCCGCGTGCGATAAACTAGTCAACTAGTAGGCTGCTTTAAAACAAGGGGACATCGCACCAACTCTTCCATCCCTGGACACTCACCGTCAAAGTAGTGCTCTGCTGTCTTCTTCCGCAAGTCATCGACACTCTCCTCGTTGTTTGCCCACTCCAACACCAGGCGGCGCCCGTACAAATGAGTGCTGTGACACAGCGCGTTGAAGGCTCTCTGTAAATTATCAACCACTCCGGTGTAAACATCCAGTGGGTCATTTCACTGAGACCGTAACTTGTCCTCAAGCAAATTACAAGCTTTATTGCTGGTCCTAAGGAGAACGCATATTGTTTAGTTTACAATAAATGTGTTTCATTTCTTTATATGAATAAATAGTATTGCCAGACAAACACGTGGCAGGCAGCTTGTGGCGCCTTGGTGACGGCTCTTCCAGGCTTAATGTCATTGCTCTATAACTGATGATCAGTCACTAAGTTAGCATGTAAAATAGGGCTATGAGATGGAACTGGAATTATTTCCAGCTCTCTACAGTCCTCGAGTAACGACCTTGTCAGATCATGACAACTATAGCATTAGCGGTTTGGTTTTAAGACGCCTCAAATAGTCATCCTGCAGAACTACAGCTTATCGCTATCAATGTCAATGTCACAATCAATGTCGCTATCAATGTCGCTAGCAAGAACATTATTAGCGTCACTGTCAATGTCACTGTGGCTGTGGACGCTGAGCCTGTGGTCTGACCTTAGCATCGTCCTTGGTGAGGAAGTCGACGAAGGCGAAGCCGCGATGTGTCCCCGTGCCGCTCAGCTTCTGGGGCATACGCACAAACTTCAACTCCCCGAAGGTGCTGCAGACAGAAAACAACCATGGATCAGCGGAATATACATGTATAGGGTATAAATGAGAGGAGCTGGTATCCGTCCGTCTGCCTAAGACGATGGGCTATTTGGGAAGTAACTCGTGCACCCTGATATTTCGCCAGCGCACCCCGGTATCTCGTCAGCGCACCCCGATATCTCGCCACCGTACCCCGATATCTCGGCAGCGCACTCCGATATCTCGTCAGCACACCCCGATATCTCGCCAGTGCACCCCGATATCTCGCCAGCGCACCCTGATATCTCGCCAGTACACCCCGATATCTCACCAGCGCACGCCGATATCTCACCAGCCCACCCCGATATCTCGCCAGCGCACCCTGATATCTCGCACCCCGATATCTCGTCAGCGCACCCCGATATCTCGCCAGCGCACCCCGATATCTCGCCAGCGCACCCCGATATCTCGCCACCGTACCCCGATATCTCGGCAGCGCACTCCGATATCTCGTCAGCACACACCGATATCTCGCCAGTGCACCCCGATATCTCGCCAGCTCACCCCAATATCTCGCCAGCGCACCCCGATATCTCGCTATATGGCCTAATATCTCAACATTGCACCCCTGTTGCTGTCTTCCCATGTTAGTCTGCAGTGTGTGCCGGTCGCAGTTAAACTCATCAGGTGAATTGCAAGAGAACCACCCATACTTACCTAAATACATCCCGGAACAACCGAATGATTTTTAGAACTAACCTAATATGTTACCAGACTGGTAGTTTCCGTAATAACCTAAATAGTTCCCGGACAGACCTGAACAGTTCCCGGACAGACCTAAATAGTTCCCGGAAAGACATAAATAGTTGCCGGACTCACCTAAATAGTTCCCGGACTTCTTGCGTCTTCGCCTCAAACGGGACGTTTCGGATGAGAATCTTGGTAGATGTCTGTTTTCTCTTGGTGTCCTGCTTCTTGCGGGCCGCCGCGGGGGTCCTAGGGGGAGCAGAGGAGGGGAGTGGTGGTCAGTCAAGCAAATCCATCGCAAAGACATACAGTTGGACCAATAACGCGGCACCTCCCCGCTCAGCGGGTGGGGCACTGAGCTGGTGACCCACAGACCCGAGTCCGACCACGAGACGGTCAGCGGGGTTTACTGTTACTGTTATTCGTCTCAGAAACCTAGGACCATACTTAGCCCAGGCGAGCGTGACACACTTAGTCATTCATGTATCATATTTGCATGCTGTCCATCAGATCGTCTTCAGTCTTAATCATCAAGCAGACTGAGGCGATCATTCACATGCGTATTCCTGGTTGAAAACCTCGCAAAATAATTAAAGTTTCTAAAAAAAAAATCCAAGTGTAAAAATTGAGAAAGCAAAATGTATCCCGGTCTTTCCGTCGGTCTTCCATGTTAGTGCGGGATATATTTCAGCATGGCTGACGTATCACTCACGCCTTCCATTTACTAGAATAATCTATTTCGTGGGCTCTAACATGGAAGACGGGCCGTCTTTACTTCCTGAGCTGCAGGAAAGCGATGTCGTCACACATGACCACGTGGTCGGGCGCGGCGCGGTGCATGCCGGGTACTCACACGGTGGTGCGGCTGGAGACCTTGAGCTCAAGGCGATGGCCGTCCAGCTCAGAGTGTTGCAGAGTCTTCATCGCCTGATTCGCCAGCGCCTTGTCCCGGAACTCGACGAACCCATACCCCATCGACAGCATAGCGCCTGCAACAGGCGGGGTCAGGGGTCAAAGATCAGAGGTCAGGTCATAGGTCAGAGATAACAGATCGGCGTCAGAGGTCAGAGATAATAGATCAGTGCCAGAGGTCAGAGATAATAGATCAGGGTCAGAGGTCAGAGATAATAGATCATGGTCAGAGGTCAGAGATAATAGATCATGGTCAGAGGCTGGAGATAATAGATCAGGGTCAGAGGTCAGAGATAATAGATCAGGGTCCGAGGTCAGAGATAATAGACCAGGGTCCGAGGTCAGAGATAATAGATCAGGGTCCGAGGTCAGAGATAATAGATCAGGGTCAGAGGTCAGAGATAATAGATCAGGGTCCGAGGTCAGAGACAATAGATCAGGGTCCGAGGTCAGAGATAACAGATCAGAGTCCGAGGTCGGAGATAATGGCTCAGAGGTGAGGGCTCAGAGGTCACGACTCAAGTATCAGGTATCAGAGGTCAAGGGCACAGAGGTGAAGGACAAGGCGAACGCCAACATTCATCACTACAAGACAGCGGGTATAGTCCATGCGACCGCACATTGCAAGCTGAGGATTAGGGTCAAGAATAAGGTATAAGACTATGCGATCGTTTCATACAGTAAAAGTAGGGCCAGGTTTTGGCTTGGTATACAAAGGCGACGGGGTGGCTTTGGAGCAGTGTCCTGTATGCGAATGTGTGCCTTAGGAAGTCGGGTTGGTGGAGGAGGGTTTGTTTGTTGTACATTCCGGAGGCTTTAATCACTGTTGGTCATATCGGATCAATTGGAGAAGGAAGGGAGAGTGGAGCCATGTCCCCGGGGTGGAGGGGGAGGGAGCAAGGAGTCCTTCTTTCCCTTGGGCTCAAGTATCTCAAACCAACACAGCTTTGCAATGAGTCCACCAAGTGTTAATATCACTACTCACCAGGGTTTTTCATGTCTTTCTTCTTCGCAACAGTCGCATTCCGGAGCTTACCACACACCTTAAAGTGCTACAATGGACAAACCAGTACAGGGATACCAGGGTGTATTTATGTCCAACATGATACCTAGTCACTCTGAGGATAGTGAACATAAACGTGTACAGAATTGTAACTATTACAATTCTACACAATAATTTAAGCATGTATATGTTTACAAAAGATTGTAACTTTTTCGACAGAGTTGACTCTATGTACAAGAGTGTCTCTATTTGGCGGTACTGTATAAGCTCCCGACATAAAATGACATGACAAACCGCACACATCTCTAACGGAGCGGCATTCTAAGACTCTTGGATCATTTATACATACTGTGCACGGAGTTCGGGTTAAATGGAACTGCGGAGAGTCTATAACTCTGTTAGAGCTTGATATCATTTACTTTATTCTAAACGTATGCTCCACCTCCTGTAATTGCGCGATATCCATCTGACCCTCAGGCGGTCCAGAGGACAGCGACCTCTGGGATTAGCCTGGGTATCCTAACCCATCTGACCCTCAGGTGGTCCAGACGACAGCGACCTCTGGTCTTAGCCTGGGTATCCTAACCCATCTGACCCTCAGGTGGTCCAGACGACAGCGACCTCTGGTCTTAGCCTGGGTATCCTAACCCATCTGACCCTCAGGTGGTCCAGACGACAGCGACCTCTGGTCTTAGCCTGGGTATCCTAACCCATCTGACCCTCAGGTGGTCCAGACGACAGCGACCTCTGGTCTTAGCCTGGGTATCCTAACCCATCTGACCCTCAGGTGGTCCAGACGACAGCGACCTCTGGTCTTAGCCTGGGTATCCTAACCCATCTGACCCTCAGGTGGTCCAGACGACAGCGACCTCTGGTCTTAGCCTGGGTATCCTAACCCATCTGACCCTCAGGTGGTCCAGACGACAGCGACCTCTGGTCTTAGCCTGGGTATCCTAACCCATCTGACCCTCAGGTGGTCCAGACGACAGCGACCTCTGGTCTTTGCCTGGGTATCCTAACCTGCACGATTATAGTTTCCAGTTGTTTAAATTTATGCTTGGCGTCATGTACCAGGTCAATGTCCTACCTCTGCCAGAGCGCTGTCCGTCGTAGCGAAGTTGATGTTCTTGACGAAGAGCGTACAGCCCGGGGCCGGACCCTCATCGCTGTCAGAGTCCTGTCAACACAAAGCAACACATCTTGTTCACAATCACAACTCTCGTTCAGATCTCATGTCGAGTGAGCTCCTCGCGACGGCTGAGGCATGCAAAAGTTAGGTTTCGCGACGACAACCGATTGGTCGCCAATAACAAATTCCACATGGTTTATGGTTATGCTTTGCTGTGGATCTCCGTCACAATGATATACCAACCATTGTGGCTGAGTTCCCTTTACTAGTCAAGCATCGGAGTCTTTCCGAAATACTCATGTCGTCAGATAAAGCCTGCGACACGTGGACCACACAAACTGGTCAAACGTAATGTCTTCCGCCACTGTTTTATAACAATAAACGTAATGCCGGGTTTACACTGTAAACTGTGATCAGTCTTTCAACAATCGTAAATATTATCATTAGCAAGCCCGCCACCTGCACCCAGCTAGCCAAAGCACGTGGTGGCACGTGGTAACCATGTGGCAGTTCACCGCCACCACAACGCAACATTTCGCCACGTGGCGGCCACGTGGTGTGCTAGCTGGGAAGGGGCTGAAATGCTCGACGCTGATTGGTTGGCAATTCCGACATCGTAAAGTTAAGCCCACTACACACCTAAAAAGTTTCGGAAACTTGGTGTCCGAAACCGACCCGTACACATCTAAAAGTTTCTGCGACACAAAGTTTCCGAAACTTTCCTTTGAGTTGTATTTATCTCTACCTTTCGCCCTCTCTCTGGAGGGAAGTCCACTTACTGGATTTCTGCGACACAAACTATCAGCATGTTTATTTATGTCACTTCTTTGGCCAATGGACATTAGCATCAAATGGCTGACAATTGCGGACCACTCGCTGCCTGGGGAGCTGCTGTTGTTTTATTGACTATTTCGCGACGAAGGCGGCGACGACTACATCGTCAAACATGGGTCCGTGAGTGGATTCGTAATCGTCCTCCGCAAGGGACATATGCCAATCTTCTGGAAGACCATCAATCCACTTAAATCTGGCAGACGTCGGATCGGCAACCACATAACATTGAGTCCATTGCCAGGTTGCATGAGTCTGCGTATCAATCTGGTGTTGTCACATGATCCCACTCTGCCACGTGACAGTGAGTCGAGTGCTCATTGGTTGTAATACTAATGATGTGGAAACTTTGTTTCCCAAATTCAAACATGCTAGAACTTCGGGCACAACGTTTCGGGAATAAAGGTTCGGAAACTTTTTTAGGTGGGTACTGGGCTTTAGATAGCAAGTTAACAGTTGATTTGTCGAACTTTACAACGTATTGCATCATGTAAACCACACATAACAGACCAATAAGAAGACAAATAAGAATATAAATAAGAAAGAAGAATAGGAATAAGAAGACGAATAGGAAAAGAAATAAAAGATAAATAAGACATGTACGAGAAATAAGAAAAAAAAAGAAATAAGAAGAGAAATAAAAAGAGATAAAAGACAAATAAAAAGAGAAATATGAAGACAGGATACGAGAAATAAGACATACAAATAGAAATAAACAGAAAAAATAAAAGAGAAATAAGAAGAGAAATAAGAAGAGAAAGTAAAAAGAGATAAAAGAAGAATAAGACAAATAAAAATAGAAATACGAAGAGATATAAGAAGAGAAATTAGATGAGAAATAAGTGAGAAATACTTTAGACGAGACCTGGTCCTTCTGTTCTGTTTTTGACGTCTCTGTCGATGTTGCCGGGACGTCCACGGCCGGCAGGTCCTGTCTCTCAGCAGACACAGCCTTCACATCACGTGATCCCTCAGTCGTCTCTGCGCCCGCGCGTGACGGTGTGGCCTTCTCGTTGGTTGCGGCGGGTTGCGTGAAGACGTCCATTGGAGCCCACTCGAGGTACAGAGGCACGTGCTGGAACTGTAAACACACCAACGTCATGTCACATACACATACATAGGCGGGCAGCACATGCATTCATAACTCCAGATTACCCTCGAATAGACCAGATTATCACGGGTATGTCAGAATATCATGAGTATGTCAGATTACCTCGGAGTAGACCAGCTTACCTTGGAGTAGGCCAGCTTACCTTGGGAGTAGGCCAGCTTACCTTGGAGTAGGCCAGCTTACCTTGGGGTAGGCCAGCTTACCTTGGAGTAGGCCAGCTTACCTTGGAGTAGACCAGCTTACCTTGGAGTAGGCCAGCTTACCTTGGAGTAGGCCAGCTTACCTTGGAGTATGCCAGCTTACCTTGGAGTAGGCCAGCTTACCTTGGAGTAGGCCAGCTTACCTCGGAGTAGGCCAGCTTACCTTGGGAGTAGGCCAGCTTACCTTGGAGTAGGCCAGCTTAACTTGGGAGTAGGCCAGCTTACCTTGGAGTAGGCCAGCTTACCTTGGAGTAGGCCAGCTTACCTTGGAGTAGGCCAGCTTACCTTGGAGTAGACCAGCTTACCTTGGAGTAGGCCAGCTTACCTTGGGAGTAGGCCAGCTTACCTTGGAGTAGGCCAGCTTACCTTGGGAGTAGGCCAGCTTACCTTGGAGTAGGCCAGCTTACCTTGGGGTAGGCCAGCTTACCTTGGAGTAGGCCAGCTTACCTTGGAGTAGACCAGCTTACCTTGGAGTAGGCCAGCTTACCTTGGAGTAGGCCAGCTTACCTTGGAGTAGACCAGCTTACCTTGGAGTAGGCCAGCTTACCTTGGAGTAGGCCAGCTTACCTCGGAGTAGACCAGCTTACCTTGGAGTAGGCCAGCTTACCTTGGAGTAGGCCAGCTTACCTTGGGAGTAGGCCAGCTTACCTTGGAGTAGGCCAGCTTACCTTGGAGTAGGCCAGCTTACCTTGGAGTAGGCCAGCTTACCTTAGAGTAGGCCAGAGTAGGCCAGCTTACCTTGGAGTAGGCCAGCTTACCTTGGAGTAGGCCAGCTTACCTTGGAGTAGGCCAGCTTACCTCGGAGTAGACCAGCTTACCTTGGAGTAGGCCAGCTTACCTTGGAGTAGGCCAGCTTACCTTGGGAGTAGGCCAGCTTACCTTGGAGTAGGCCAGCTTACCTTGGAGTAGGCCAGCTTACCTTGGATTAGGCCAGCTTACCTTAGAGTAGGCCAGAGTAGGCCAGCTTACCTTGGAGTAGGCCAGCTTACCTTGGAGTAGGCCAGCTTACCTTGGAGTAGGCCAGCTTACCTCGGAGTAGACCAGCTTACCTTGGAGTAGGCCAGCTTACCTTGGATTAGGCCAGCTTACCTTAGAGTAGGCCAGAGTAGGCCAGCTTACCTTGGATTAGGCCAGCTTACCTTGGATTAGGCCAGCTTACCTTGGAGTAGACCAGCTTACCTTGGAGTAGGCCAGCTTACCTTTGGAGTAGGCCAGCTTACCTTGGAGTAGACCAGCATACCTTGGAGTAGGCCAGCATACCTTGGAATAGACCAGCTTACCTTGGAGTAGACCAGCATACCTTGGAGTAGGCCAGCCTACCTTGGAGTAGACCAGCTTACCTTGGAGTAGGCCAGCTTACCTTGGAGTAGGCCAGCTTACCTTGGAGTAGACCAGCATACCTTGGAGTAGGCCAGCATACCTTGGAGTAGACCAGCTTACCTTGGAGTAGGCCAGCTTACCTTGGAGTAGACCAGCATACCTTGGAGTAGACCAGCTTACCTTGGAGTAGGCCAGCTTACCTTGGAGTAGGTCAGCTTACCTTGGAGTAGGCCAGCTTACCTTGGAGTAGACCAGCATACCTTGGAGTAGGCCAGCTTACCTTGGAGTAGGCCAGCTTACCTTGGAGTAGGCCAGCTTACCTTGGATTAGGCCAGCTTACCTTGGAGTAGACCAGCATACCTTGGATTAGGCCAGCTTACCTTAGAGTAGGCCAGCTTACCTTGGAGTAGACCAGCTTACCTTGAAGTAGGCCAGCTTACCTTGGAGTAGGCCAGCTTACCTTGGATTAGGCCAGTTTACCTTAGAGTAGGCCAGCTTACCTTGGAGTAGACCAGCTTACCTTGGATTAGGCCAGTTTACCTTAGAGTAGGCCAGCTTACCTTGGAGTAGGCCAGCTTACCTTGGAGTAGGCCAGCTTACCTTGGAGTAGACCACCTTACCTTGGAGTAGGCCAGCTTACCTTGGAGTAGGCCAGCTTACCTTGGAGTAGGCCAGCTTACCTTGGATTAGGCCAGCTTACCTTAGAGTAGGCCAGCTTACCTTGGAGTAGACCAGCTTACCTTGGAGTAGACGAGCTTACCTTGGAGTAGGCCAGTTTACCTTGGAGTAGACGAGCTTACCTTGGAGTAGGCCAGTTTACCTTGTAGTAGGCCAGCTTACCTTGGAGTAGACCAGCTTACCTTGGAGTAGGCCAGCTTACCTTGGATTAGGCCAGTTTACCTTGGATTAGGCCAGCTTACCTTGGAGTAGACCACCTTACCTGGGAGTAGGCCAGCTTACCTTGGAGTAGACCAGATTACCTTGGAGTAGGCCAGCTTACCTTGGATTAGGCCAGCTTACCTTGGAGTAGACCAGCTTACCTTGGAGTAGACCAGCTTACCTTGGAGTAGACCAGCTTACCTTGGAGTAGGTCAGCTTACCTTGGAGTAGACGAGCTTACCTTGGAGTAGACGAGCTTACCTTGGAGTAGACCAGCTTACCTTGGAGTAGACCAGCTTACCTTGGAGTAGACCAGCTTACCTTGGAGTAGGCCAGCTTACCTCGGAGTAGACCAGCTTACCTTGGAGTAGGCCAGCTTACCTTGGAGTAGGCCAGCTTACCTTGGAGTAGACCAGCTTACCTTGGAGTAGGCCAGCTTACCTTGGATTAGGCCAGTTTACCTTGGATTAGGCCAGCTTACCTTGGAGTAGACCACCTTACCTGGGAGTAGGCCAGCTTACCTTGGAGTAGACCAGATTACCTTGGAGTAGGCCAGCTTACCTTGGATTAGGCCAGCTTACCTTGGAGTAGACCAGCTTACCTTGGAGTAGACCAGCTTACCTTGGAGTAGACCAGCTTACCTTAGAGTAGGCCAGCTTACCTTGGAGTAGACCAGCTTACCTTGGAGTAGGCCAGCTTACCTCGGAGTAGACCAGCTTACCTTGGAGTAGGCCAGCTTACCTTGGATTAGGCCAGCTTACCTTAGAGTAGGCCAGAGTAGGCCAGCTTACCTTGGATTAGGCCAGCTTACCTTGGATTAGGCCAGCTTACCTTGGAGTAGACCAGCTTACCTTGGAGTAGGCCAGCTTACCTTGGAGTAGGCCAGCTTACCTTGGAGTAGACCAGCATACCTTGGAGTAGGCCAGCATACCTTGGAGTAGACCAGCTTACCTTGGAGTAGACCAGCATACCTTGGAGTAGGCCAGCTTACCTTGGAGTAGACCAGCTTACCTTGGAGTAGGCCAGCTTACCTTGGAGTAGACCAGCTTACCTTGGATTAGGCCAGTTTACCTTAGAGTAGGCCAGCTTACCTTGGAGTAGACGAGCTTACCTTGGAGTAGGCCAGTTTACCTTGTAGTAGGCCAGCTTACCTTGGAGTAGACCAGCTTACCTTGGAGTAGGCCAGCTTACCTTGGATTAGGCCAGTTTACCTTGGATTAGGCCAGCTTACCTTGGAGTAGACCACCTTACCTGGGAGTAGGCCAGCTTACCTTGGAGTAGACCAGATTACCTTGGAGTAGGCCAGCTTACCTTGGATTAGGCCAGCTTACCTTGGAGTAGACCAGCTTACCTTGGAGTAGACCAGCTTACCTTGGATTAGGCCAGCTTACCTTGGAGTAGACCAGCTTACCTTGGAGTAGGCCAGCTTACCTTGGAGTAGGCCAGCTTACATTAGAGTAGGCCAGCTTACCTTGGAGTAGGCCAGCTTACCTTGGAGTAGGCCAGCTTACCTTGGGGTAGGCCAGCTTACCTTGGAGTATGCCAGCTTACATTGGAGTAGACCAGCTTATCTTGTAGTAGGCCACCTTACCTTGGAATAGGCCAGCTTACCTTGGAGTAGACCACCTTACCTTGGAGTAGACCAGCTTACCTTGCAGTAGGCCAGCTTACCTTGGAGTAGGCCAGCTTACCTTGGAGTAGACCAGCTTACCTTGGAGTAGGCCAGCTTACCTTGGAGTAGGCCAGCATACCTTGGAGTAGACCAGCTTACCTTGGAGTAGGCCAGTTTATCTTGGAGTAGACCAGCTTACCTTGGAGTAGACCAGCTTACCTTGGAGTAGGCGAGCTTACCTTGGAGTAGACCAGCTTACCTTGGAGTAGGCCAGCTTACCTTGGAGTAGGCCAGCTTACCTTGGAGTAGACCAGCTTACCTTGGAGTAGGCCAGCTTACCTTGGGGTAGGCCAGCTTACCTTGGAGTATGCCAGCTTACATTGGAGTAGACCAGCTTATCTTGTAGTAGGCCACCTTACCTTGGAATAGGCCAGCTTACCTTGGAGTAGACCACCTTACCTTGGAGTAGACCAGCTTACCTTGCAGTAGACCAGCTTACCTTGGAATAGGCCAGCTTACCTTGGAGTAGACCACCTTACCTTGGAGTAGACCAGCTTACCTTGGAGTAGACCAGTTTATCTTGGAGTAGGCCAGCTTACCTTGGAGTAGGCCAGCTTACCTTGCAGTAGGGTAGCTTACCTTGGAGTAGGCCAGCTTACCTTGGAATAGGCCAGGTTGCGGAAGGCTGCGCGCGCCTCCGTCGGTTCAGCCATCTCCACCACGGCGGTGACGCCAGAGGGGGGTAGCAGCACGCGACCCAGCGTCCCGAAGCGCGCGAAGACGTCCTTGACCTCCTGGTCGGTGGTGCCGGCCGGCAGGTTCTTCACCAGGATCACAGTCTTACTGCGGGCCGCCGAGGGCTGGGGGGGGGGGCGGGGGGGTACAGAAACAATAGATGATAGAAGATGGTCCTTGGAACCATGGCCTATTTCACGCACATAGTTTAGCCGGCTACAGGGTTTAGTCGGCAAAAATCGCCCATCATTTACATGGTAATTTGACAGCCCCGTAGTCGGCTAAACTGCGTTCGTGAAATCCGCCACAGACTTGGGGCAAGCTGTTGAATATAAACGTTCTTTACGGGACTAGCGCAGACAGACCACAGTATGGATCCGGTGTTCACCAGTTACAAACCTAAATAACAAAGTTAGTAGGGCTATTCAAATCTGAGCTCAAACCACTTGTTGCTCGCGCCACTTTAAACTTTGTGGGAGAATTAGTTACTCTAATGCTGCAACTGCAAACAAGTTTAAGCAAATTTAACCCAACAAACTAAAGTTTAACTTCGGGAAGAATGCAACGTTTTCAGCACGGTCCAGACACCGCTATAAGACCTGCTACTTGAAGCAACCTACTTACGTGCGCCATTTTTGATTTTTTACATGTTAGAATCAAGACTAAAAGTATCTCAAAATTATGATGTACATATATATGTTTTATATCTCGTTGAGTCTGTAAAACAACAATTTCAACATAAAACTTCTGCTCCAGTGAACAAATTTGCTTCTCTCCGGATAGCCCACAGGCTTTCAGGATTTAAATTCAAGACATAACATACTTACCTCGCATGGAAAAGAGTAATTGGTAATATAAAAATTACAGAACATATTGCTTTAAACCATCAAGGCACATTATAGTTTTTAACATTGGTCAACTGATATGTTTGGACCTGCATGGATCACGTGACGTGAGTGTGACGGTCACGTGACGTGGATGTGACGGTCACGTGTCGTGATTGTGTAACGTACCTGGCTGAAGGAGTCGAGAGCCACTCCGTTCTCTATGAGGAAGTCCCGTGTCTCCTTGACAACCTGGGTCTCCCCCAGCGCCATGCGTACCCCCAGACTCTGCTTGCCTTCCTGGGTCACCAAAGGTCAGACAGGGTCAGTGTCAGGGTCAAGTGCCACGGAACAAAACCAATAGTTACGGCAGGATGTTAACATGACGTCACTACCTGCAGTGCTAGCTTCTACTAGCAACTGAAATCATTACAGTTCAGATAACTTCAGACATTTAAACATCTGAGTGTCATAATCGACAAAGCACATGGGATACACACTTACACTATTAACCTAAGATATTACCCATACCTCAACATGATATATACTGTTGGTGTTTCTTGCCGCTTTTGTGTACATGAAGGCTAGGGCCAATAACCCTTCAAGGACAATGGAATGGCTCTGGTTGCAACTTGCCCCGGATCCGGGCGCCAGGATTCGAACCCGTGACCTCTTGATCTGCAGCTTAGCCTGGTTACCGACTGAACAACGCGGGATCCCCCCATGGATATAAGAGGCTAACAGACCCATAGACAGGAGCGCTGTACAGGGGCGCTGTACAGGAGCGCTGTACAGGAGCGCTGTACAGGAGCGATGCACAGGGGCGATGTACAGGGGCGATGTACAGGGGCGCTGTACAGGAGCGCTGTACAGGAGCGCTGTACAGGAGCGATGTACAGGGGCGATGTACAGGGGCGATGTACAGGGGCGATGTACAGGGGCGCTGTACAGGAGCGCTGTACAGGAGCGCTATATAGGAGCGCTGTACAGGGACGTTGTACAGGAGCGCTGTACAGGAGCGCTGTACAGGAGCGCTGTACAGGAGCGCTGTACAGGGACGCTGTACAGGAGCGCTATACAGGAGCGCTGTACAGGAGCGCTGTACAGGGACGCTGTACAGAGACTCTGTACAGGAGCGCTGTACAGGGGCGCTGTACAGGAGCGCTGTACAGGAGCGCTGTACAGGAGCGTTGTACAGGGGCGCTGTATAGGAGCGCCGTACAGCGGCGCTGTATAGGAGCGCCGTACAGGGGCGCCGTACAGGGGCGCTGTACAGGAGCGCCGTACAGGGGCGCTGTACAGGAGCGTTGTACAGGGACGCTGTACAGAGACTCTGTACAGGAGCGCTGTACAGGGGCGCTGTACAGGGGCGCTGTACAGGAGCGCTGTACAGGAGCGTTGTACAGGGGCGCTGTATAGGAGCGCCGTACAGCGGCGCTGTATAGGAGCGCCGTACAGGGGCGCCGTACAGGGGCGCTGTACAGGAGCGCCGTACAGGGGCGCTGTACAGGAGCGTTGTACAGGGGCGCTGTATAGGAGCGCCGTACAGGGGCGCTGTATAGGAGCGCCGTACAGGGGCGCCGTACAGGGGCGCTGTACAGGAGCGCCGTACAGGGGCGCTGTACAGGAGCGCCGTACAGGGGCGCTGTACAGGGGCGCTGTACAGGAGCGCTGTACAGGAGCGCTGTACAGAGGCGCTGTACAGGAACGCTGTACAGGAGCGCTGTATAGGAGCGCTGTACAGGGACGTTGTACAGGAGCGCTGTACAGGAGCGCTGTACAGGAGCGCTGTACAGGGACGCTGTACAGGAGCGCTGTACAGGAGCGCTGTACAGGAGCGCTGTACAGGGACGCTGCACAGAGACTCTGTACAGGAGCGCTGTACAGGGGCGCTGTACAGGAGCGCTGTACAGGGACGCTGTACAAAGACGCTGTACAGGAGCGCTGTACAGGGGCGCTGTACAGGAGCGCTGTACAGGAGCGTTGTACCGGGGCGCTGTATAGGAGCGCCGCACAGGGGCGCTGTATAGGAGCGCCGTACAGGGGCGCCGTACAGGGGCGCTGTACAGGAGCGCCGTACAGGGGCGCTGTACAGGAGCGTTGCACAGGGGCGCTGTATAGGAGCGCCGTACAGGGGCGCTGTATAAGAGCGCCGTACAGGGGCGCCGTACAGGGGCGCTGTACAGGAGCGCCGTACAGGGGCGCTGTACAGGAGCGCCGTACAGGGGCGCTGTACAGGGGCGCTGTACAGGGGCGCTGTACAGGGGCGCTGTACAGGAGCGCTGTACAGAGGCGCTGTACAGGAACGCTGTACAGGAGCGCTGTACAGGAGCGCTGTACAGGGGCGCTGTACAGGGACGCTGTACTTACGGCATTCAAGATGGCGTCCTTGGAGGTCCCGTATCTCTGAGCCATGACGTCAGCCACCGCGTTGGCGCCCAGAAACAGCGTGTTCCAGTTGTGAGAGCTGTAGACACACCAAAAACATGTCACACGGATGTATCTGGTTAACAAAACCCAATAGAACTCTTTATCGACGAGAAATCTTCCTGAATTATAGATTGTGGCACTATTTAAATAAATGATCGTAAGAACAGAGATGGTAGAGTTGGATCTGATATTACTGGTGGTATGCACATCGCAGCTCCGCAGGGATCAAATATTAAAGTGATTATGTGTACCAAATATAAACCAGCGACCCGGCGGGGCCGCCTCAACTAAGCTTCTGAGTAGTCTTAGAATCAAAGATTACGATCGAGTATTTTTCGTTACAAAGTGACGACCGTAGGGAGGACCACATGTTTCAGGAGGAATAGTGCCTGTTGCCATCAGTAAACACCGAAACAAAATCCCCTCCATCGAGAATTGAACGCATAAACGCTACGAGCAAACGTCCGATGTTTTACCGACTGAGCTAGCCGGGCTCCAGGGTGACTGGCGGCGTTTGAATGCGACATCCTCTGAACACCCCTTTCCGAAACATAATGGCGGCAACCTAATTGCGGCCGTGCCGGCCTAATGTCTACTTATTGTTGAAGTAGCAACTTTAACATGGTCTCCCGCCTCGACCACCAGTCTTGTCTCCTAGCGTGACTCCCCTGGTGTGACCACATACCTCATAGCTTGGACGGCGGCAGCAGTCAGTGGCCAGAGGGGGTGACCAGGCTCCTAGCACAGATCTGGGGCCGTACGTGCCAAACGGCCGGAGCCGAATATTGTGCCCAGCTCCATGCTAATGTCCTACTCGCGGGCGAGATATTCGGCCCGGCCGTTCAGAACGTATGGCCTCAGGTCTCACTCTGCAGGACCTCTTACCTGCCGGCCGTCAGCTTCTGCTTGATGTCTCGCTTCTGTTTGTACGTCATGCCATCTGGAAAGAAACACATCAGGTCGTGAACAATCCCCGATACCCTGGCCATTCAACAACTAGTTACCAAGGCTACAGAGCCAAACACTGGCCATTCCACAACCAGTTACCAAGGCTACAGAGCCAAACACTGGCCATTCCACAACCAGTTACCAAGGCTACAGAGCCAAACGCTGGCCATTCCACAACCAGTTACCAAGGCTACAGAGCCAAACCCTGGCCATTCCACAACCAGTTACCAAGGCTACAGAGCCAAACACTGGCCATTCCTCAACCAGTTACCAAGGCTACAGAGCCAAACCCTGGCCATTCCACAACCAGTTACCAAGGCTACAGAGCCAAACCCTGGCCATTCCACAACCAGTTACCAAGGCTACAGAGCCAAACCCTGGCCATTCCTCAACCAGTTACCAAGGCTACAGAGCCAAACCCTGGCCATTCCACAACCAGTCACCAAGGCTACAGAGCCAAACCCTGGCCATTCCTCAACCAGTTACCAAGGCTACAGAGCCAAACCCTGGACATTCCACAACCAGTTACCAAGGCTACAGAGCCAAACCCTGGCCATTCAACAACCATTTACCAAGGCTACAGAGCCAAACCCTGGCCATTCCACAACCAGTCACCAAGGCTACAGAGCCAAACCCTGGCCATTCCTCAACCAGTTACCAAGGCTACAGAGCCAAACCCTGGCCATTCCACAACCAGTTACCAAGGCTACAGAGCCAAACCCTGGCCATTCAACAACCAGTTACCAAGGCTACAGAGCCAAACCCTGGCCATTCCACAACCAGTTACCAAGGCTACAGAGCCAAACCCTGGCCATTTCACAACCAGTTACCAAGGCTACAGAGCCAAACCCTGGCCATTCCACAACCAGTTACCAAGGCTACAGAGCCAAACCCTGGCCATTCCACAACCAGTTACCAAGGCTACAGAGCCAAACCCTGGCCATTCCACAACCAGTTACCAAGGCTACAGAGCCAAACCCTGGCCATTCCACAACCAGTTACCAAGGCTACAGAACCAAACCCTGGCCATTCCACAACCAGTTACCAAGGCTACAGAGCCAAACCCTGGCCATTCCACAACCAGTTACCAAGGCTACAGAACCAAACCCTGGCCATTCCACAACCAGTTACCAAGGCTACAGAACCAAACCCTGGCCATTCCACAACCAGTTACCAAGGCTACAGAGCCAAACCCTGGCCATTCCACAACCAGTTACCAAGGCTACAGAACCAAACCCTGGCCATTCCACAACCAGTTACCAAGGCTACAGAGCCAAACCCTGGCCATTCCACAACCAGTTACCAAGGTTACAGAGCCAAACACTGGCCATTCCACAACCAGTTACCAAGGCTACAGAGCCAAACTCTGGACATTCCACAACCAGTTACCAAGGCTACAGAGCCAAACACTGGCCATTCCTCGGCGAGTTACCAAGGCTACAGAGCCAAACCCTGGCGATTCCACAACCAGTTACCAAGGCTACAGAGCCAAACACTGGCCATTCCTCGGCGAGTTACCAAGGCTACAGAGCCAAACACTGGCCATTCCACAACCAGTTACCAAGGCTACAGAACCAAACCCTGGCCATTCCACAACCAGTTACCAAGGCTACAGAGCCAAACTCTGGACATTCCACAACCAGTTACCAAGGCTACAGAGTCAACTGTAGCAATCACTAGATGGATACAAAAATAATCTAACAGTGATAAATACTTTCAGTTTGATGATTTATCTTTGGGAAAGGTTGGTCCGCTCATAGCCGAATGGTTAATACCACGTCATTTTTATTGTTAACACACATAAATATATCTGTAAGTGGTCCTACCTGTGCCAGCTTTTCAAGCACTGTATTATGCACTAATTCTCGTGGGAAACTATTTCCTTCACAATGATAATAAACAATTTAATTAAATAGGGAATGAAACCCATTATTCGATCACTTCTTTATGCAAAACTAAACGATACAGAAACATGTTTGTCCTTTCCGCGCCAAGCATGGGAACGATGTGGACACGCTCTGGTATTGGACAATTTCTTCGCTCGGTGGTTTAGGATTATTCAAGCCAAGCTATGGAAACTGACCCTTAATCTCCAGAGACTCGTCTTTCTTGGCTTTGCCGGGGAGAATGTGCAACATACGTCCCTGCAACAACAAGGAATAAAATTGATACCATCTGATACCATCGCTACAGCAGTTCAGAGTGCCTTTCATCTGCCATGTAAGTAGAATAAATATCAAATATTTCAATCAACAACTTTCGGTTTTTTGATTTACAAAATGTGGTTACCGCACAAAAATGTAACGTCAAATGAGAGGAAGTATATTTACACTTTCTTCACACCTGATCGGAAACATTGGGAGTAGAATGTCTAAGTTGACACAACTAAACCTCTGTTGTATATCATGACAAGCGATATATCAAGGTCTTTTACCTATTTAAAATAATGTACCAGATGTTAATGTCACGAATACAGAGTGGTTTTATTTCGTCCGTGTTTTATATTTGAATATACAGTATTTGCAACCTTCTTGCGCAATAAAATAAAATAAATAAAAATCATTCTTTTGTACATTGTACAACACTTCGCGGTAGGAACGCCGAGCTGTTTAAGTTATACTGACGCGAGTGTCACCTGAAAACTCTTGCCGTCCAGTTTTGTGAAGGCCTTCACCGCGTTCTCCGGGATCATGAAGGTGATGAACGCGAATCCCTTCACCTTCTTGGTGAGGCTGTCGATGGGCAGGTGGACCTCTGTCAGTGGGCCTGTGGGGGGCGAGGTACGCTATAAAACACACCATACAGTACTTCACACCTACAGACACGCCCACTGAGACACACCTTCTTGGTGAGGCTGTCGATGGGCAGGTGGACCTCTGTCAGTGGGCCTGTGGGGGGCGAGGTACGCTATAAAACACACCATACAGTACTTCACACCTACAGAGGGACACTCCCACTGACAGGCCACACCTACAGAGGGACACACCCACTGACAGACCACGCCCACTAGGGAGATACCCACTGAGGGACACGACCACTAGGGAGACACCCACTGATGGACACACCCACTGATGGACACACCCACTGAGGGAGACACCCACTGAGGGAGACACCCACTGAGGGACACGCCCACTAGGGAGACACCCACTGATGGACACACCCACTGATGGACACACCCACTGAGGGAGACACCCACTGAGGGAGACACCCACTGAGGGACACGCCCACTAGGGAGACACCCACTGATGGACACACCCACTGATGGACACACCTACTGATGGACACACCCACTGAGGGACACGCCGACTGAGGGAGACACCCACTGAGGGACACGCCCACTAGGGAGACACCCACTGAGGGAGACACCAACTGAGGGAGACACCCACTGATGGACACACCTACTGATGGACACACCCACTGATGGACACACCCACTGAGGGACACGCCGACTGAGGGAGACACCCACTGAGGGACACGCCCACTAGGGAGACACCCACTGATGGACACACCCACTGATGGACACACCCACTGAGGGAGACACCCACTGAGGGAGACACCCACTGAGGGACACACCTACTGATGGACACACCCACTGATAGACACACCCACTGAGGGACACACGCACTGATGGACACACCCACTGAGGGAGACACCCACTGATGGACACACCCACTGATGGACACACCTACTGATGGACACACCTACTGATGGACACACCCACTGAGGGACACACCTACTGATGGACACACCCACTGATGGACACACCCACTGAGGGAGACACCCACTGAGGGAGACACCCACTGAGGGAGACACCCACTGAGGGACACGCCCACTAGGGAGACACCCACTGATGGACACACCCACTGCTGGACACACCCACTGAGGGAGACACCCACTGAGGGACACGCCTACTAGAGAGACACCCACTGATGGACACACCCACTGATGGACACACCTACTGATGGACACACCTACTGATGGACACACCTACTGATGGACACACCCACTGAGGGAGACACCCACTGAGGGAGACACCCACTGAGGAACACGCCCACTAGGGAGACACCCACTGATGGACATACCCACTGATGGACACACCTACTGATGGACACACCCACTGAGGGAGACACCCACTGAGGGACACGCCCACTAGGGAGACACCCACTGAGTGACACGCCCACTGAGGGACACGCCAACTGAGGGGCACACCCACTGAGGGACCCACCCACTGATGGACAAACCCACTGAGGGACATGCCCACAGAGAGACACGCCCACTGAGGGACACGCCCATTGAGGGAGACACCCAATGAGGGACACGCCCACAAAATGACACACCCACTGAGGGACACGCCCACTGAGATACACGCTCACTGAGGGACACGCCCATTTAGAGACACGCCAACTGAGACACGCCCACTGAGGGACACGCCCATTTAGAGACACGCAAACTGAGACACGCCCACTGAGGGACACGCCCACTGAGGGGCACACCCACTGGGGGACACGCCCACTGAGGGGCACACCCACTGAGGGGCACACCCACTGAGGGACACATCCACTGAGGGACCCACCCACTGAGGGACACGCCCACTGAGGGACACATCCACGGAGGGACACGCCCACTGAGGGACACACCCACTGAGGGACACGCCAACTGAGTGACACGCCCAGTGAGTGACACGCCCAGTGAGGGACACGCCCACAAAATGACACCCACTGAGAAACACACTCACTGAGGGACACGCCCACTGAGGGAGACACCCATCGAGGGACACACCCACAGTGCGGTGCTTAGCGTACTCGCTGAATAGGCTGGTACCAGTGGCGGATTTCATGAACGCAGTTTAGCCGACTACGGGGCTTAGTCGACTAAAGTGGCCATGTACACGATGGGCGATTTTAGCCGACTAAGCTCCATAGCCGGCTAAACCATGGAGAGCTTACCGTACTCGCTGAACAGACTCTCCAGGTCCTCCTCCTTGCAGCAGTAGGCCAGGTTACGGACGTACAGCCGCCCAGACTGAAGACACAACGACCCCAACATTCACCATATAGGTAGGACGCTTTAACATGTGAAGATCATATCGCGAGAATGAGAAGGGTCACGGTAGAAAGGAGCCATGTCTCGAGGAGTAACTCTTTGCGAAGAAAGACATGGGATATTTAACCTACACAGGTGGGATTCGCACCAGGCCCCGGCCGCTTGGGCTGGCCTAGCAGAGCACACCTCACACCGGCCGCTTGGGCTGGCCTAGCAGAGCACACTCGACCACGCCCCGGCCGCTTGGGCTGGCCTAGCAGAGCACACTCGACCACGCCCCGGCCGCTTGGGCTGGCCTAGCAGAGCACACTCGACCACGCCCCGGCCGCTTGGGCTGGCCTAGCAGAGCACACTCGACCACGCCCCGGCCGCTTGGGCTGGCCTAGCAGAGCACACTCGACCACGTCCCGGCCGCTTGGGCTGGCCTAGCAGAGCACACTCGACCACGCCCCGGCCGCTTGGGCTGGCCTAGCAGAGCACACTCGACCACGCCCCGGCCGCTTGGGCTGGCCTAGCAGAGCACACTCGACCACGCCCCGGCCGCTTGGGCTGGCCTAGCAGAGCACACTCGACCACGCCCCGGCCGCTTGGGCTGGCCTAGCAGAGCACACTCGACCACGTCCCGGCCGCTTGGGCTGGCCTAGCAGAGCACACTCGACCACGTCCCGGCCGCTTGGGCTGGCCTAGCAGAGCACACTCGACCACGCCCCGGCCGCTTGGGCTGGCCTAGCAGAGCACACTCGACCACGCCCCGGCCGCTTGGGCTGGCCTAGCAGAGCACACTCGACCACGCCCCGGCCGCTTGGGCTGGCCTAGCAGAGCACACTCGACCACGCCCCGGCCGCTTGGGCTGGCCTAGCAGAGCACACTCGACCACGCCCCGGCCGCTTGGGCTGGCCTAGCAGAGCACACTCGACCACGCCCCGGCCGCTTGGGCTGGCCTAGCAGAGCACACTCGACCACGCCCCGGCCGCTTGGGCTGGCCTAGCAGAGCACACTGGACAATGGCTGAACGCACTACCTTCTAGAACCAAGGGGTGACCCCCCACACTGACACCCACTGTTGGGCTGTACCTTCATAGTACATACACATGGCAACAAACCAACAGTTAGCCAGTTCCCGTATATCAAGCAGATAGGATTTTCTCCGACTGGTAAGGTACCATTAAGACCGACACATGAGTATACAGTTACACTAGATTACATTTCTGTGTGGCGACAGTTTAGCCCATGTGTTCACAAAGGCGGTCTAAAACACCATTGCATCCATCCCTAGTGGTGAGGCAGCACGGACACCACGACCCAGTCACGTGACCTACCTCGGCTATCGTCTCCTCTTCGCCTTCCATCTGGTCGCCCTGACAACCAAACGTGTTTACAGTGAGCTAGAGCTGGCAACAATCATGTAAGAACAGATACCAGCTGTTAACTCAGGAGGTTTTAGTCAAATACGCGGAGACAACACATGTGAATAATACAACAATTATCTGTATTGAATAGGGGCGCATACGTACGTATCGGTATATTGTCTGCTGTCTGCACGAATCTTTTATGTCTAAGAGTTAAGCTCAGCGACAACATTGTATGTCAAACGCCATACGAAATCAAAGTTCCGCTAGATCTTAGATCCTCACACTTTACAATGAATATGATAGTTCAGTCAATCAGAGATAGGTGTCTGACCTTGGCTTCCCATGGCCTTGACCTGACCCCTGGTCCTGCCGTCTCCACCTTCTCGCCTTCCACGTCCTCCTTAAACTTGTGCAAGAAGATCTTCTTGGAACCTGGTGGGATCAACAAGACAATGGTACCGACATACATTTAGTTGTCACAGAACAAATCTTTATTCGCGGTATAGCCCGGCCTACAGCCATGGTACATACACATATGTAGCAATGAGTCAAATCATTCCTACCAGCATCTGGCTAGTGGGATCACCCCTTTAGAGTGATTGACTCGAAGTGGGAGTTGGACTCTCGTTGGGGACCACACCGGCCCCCGACGTTACAAGGGAGCCCGACACAGGTAGACGACGCTTCTGAGACCGAGTAGTTCTAGTCTGAGGACACTCTTCTCGGAAAGAGGGGGGAGGGGGGGGGGTCTCCTCCTTAGCCCAAATACATCGATGCCTTGTCACACCATTCCATATATTTATTGCAGCAGTTTCGAAGACCGTCCCTTTATGCTTTATTATCTCGGCTTACCAGTAAGTACTGAGCATAATAAGCTCCATTGTTTGTTTTTCTTATACGAATAAGGATGTATCTGTGTTCCTCTTTCGATTGCATACCCGACTAGTCTTCACGGCAAATGTTTAGTAACTGTTTCAATGGTAAACCGTGGGATAACGCCAGAACCTGACAATGGGAGAGTGCACTCCCCATTTCCTTTTTGACGCACCGTCACTGACTGCCTCTCTGCCACATACTCCGTGCTGTATTAACACATTAATATTATGATAAACACTGGTATCTGCGCCGCATTTTTATTGGAGAAAACATGTACCAACATAAACTATTTGTGACACTGTAGATGGCTAACATGTCTACTCACCGATAAAGTTCTTGTTTTTTCGCATGGCTAATTCCCATTGCTGTTCAGTGCTGAATTCCACCGCCGCTTTACCTTAGAGAGGCAGACAGAAACCATGAACATCTAGCACGACAAGTTCAGTTAAACAAGGCCTTTCGCGTTCTCACACTAATATCTTTCCATTCAAAGCATTCTAACTGACGTAAAATGAGGCGACATTGGTTCAACCTTACTTTGTGTGATCGTTTGCTATAAAAAGTTCTTCAGAAACCATTCTTCCTCAACCTGTATCACTAGCTTATCGGCAAGCGGCGAATAGACATAGTAAATATAATGCACCATTTAGTCATAATACCGTAACAAATAACCAGGCAACTAAGTGAGTAGGTCGAGCGCCATATAAAGACACGAGTTGTTAAGTCCTGACAAATATTACTACGTTAGGTGGCAGGTAAGCCTAATTCTTACTGAATGTGTTGTTAAGTCCTGACGAATATTACTACGTTATGTGGCAGGTAAGCCTAATTCTTACTGAACGTGTTGTTTCCCTTGGCGTTCCTAGGTATCTTCACTGATTTGACTTTCACAGGTTTAAAGAATTCGTGAACTTGGCTCTGAAACGTCCAAAAAACATGTCATGAATTTTCAAATTATTGGCATATTGGCTTGCACATGAGCATAATTTAAAGTTTCTTAGTAAAGAAATGCAAATATTTTGAGCATTTTTACAATTTATCTTGGGTTTCGGGGCCAAAACACATTGGTATCGTTGCAATATACCGGTATGAAATATATATGTGAAGATACAGCATATGATACACTTTACGCGTTGCACATAGTTATCTTGGCTTGGACGAACTCCCATAAAGCTTAGTATGGATACAGCACATGATACAGTATATGACACAGTATAAGATACAGGATCTGAAGCAGTCCACACAGGACAGACGCATGTCAGGAATCGCCTTACCTCCTTAGAGTTCGGTGGCAGCCCTCTCATCTTGATCATAAATCTACATGGAGCACTTGTCTGCAAAACCAAGTCCCAAACCAACTATTCCTCTCATTAATTCAAAGGACCAAACGTCCACATTGAACACATATGGGCAGTTAATGAAGTCCACGAGCGATTGCAGTCTGGACATGAAGACTTTAGGACTGCTACTACGGGTCATCAATAATATCATTTACAGCGAAAAATCTCCGTACATTAGTTTTCTAATTATCACTTAAACAGTTTTTTTATAACTTTATAGAGAAGTTATCATCTAACAAGTAGTTAAAGTACTAATAACCATTTATACAAAAGTTACCAAGAAAAACAAAAAAATTCGTTTAATTACATCCACAACTGACCTTGGAGATTTTCGCCATTTTGTCGTCGTCATCTTCATCACTTCCGTCATCGTCACCACTTCCGTCATCGTTATCACTTCCGTCATCGCTATCACTTCCGTCATCGCTATCACTTCCGTCACCGGCCGCCGAGGACTCAGATCCAGAAAGATCGCCTTCGGAGGACTCTGAGTCCGAGTCATCCAGGAGAGTCTTTGTTACCTTCGACTTCAGATACTGTCAACAAGCAAACTTTATATCAAGGCAAATTCATGCAATATCGCTTTCTTAACTTTGGATTCATAGTCTCCTGGAGTAAGTACAAGTGTGTTGTAGTGCATTACAAACCAACGACAAACAGTAATTAACAGTTGCTATGCAACACATATCGTCTGGTTAAATGCTTCTCATAGAGGCATATATAAATCGAAAGCAACTTTTTGTTGATTCACATACCGAAAGAGATATAAATAGCTTTATATTAAGTAAGTAACTTTATTTCGAATAGGAGGCCATCAGGCCCATAGTACATACATGTACAAGGTTTCAAAAATATGTCGGTGTAACAGGATACATATAATTTAAGTTTCGCCGTTTGCTTGGCGCAACCTTTCTGCCTTGTATAAATAAATGTAAATATAGAATGAGACGTTAATTAGTTGGTGACCAGCAGACATCAAAAGCGGCAGTTTACGGACGTATGTCATGATCGTAATCCGTCAGTCTTACCTCCAAGTCTGAGAGTTTCTTCCCAGAAGTGTCCTTCTTCTGGAGTGTCACCTTCGTCTCTGTTACACAACATTTAAACCCAATACACCGCTAAGGGCAAGATTGAATATGGCCACAATTGGCATCAAGACCGGAAAACACGATATAAGTACAGCAAGTATGGTAACAGTCAATCGCAAGATATTGCAGTGGTTACAGACTTCTATTAGTATTAATCCTGGTTACATCTATGGCATCACTCTTCCTCTAGTAAAATACATCTGTGGCATCATTCTTCCTCTCGTACATTACATATGTAGCATAATTCTTCCTCACGTACATTACATCTATGTCATCATTCTTCCTCTTGTACATTACATCTGTGGCATCATTCTTTCTCTTGTATATTACATCTGTGTCATCATTCTTCCTCTCGTGCATTACATCTGTGGCATCATTCTTTCTCTCGTATATTACATCTATGTCATCATTCTTCCTCTCGTGCATTACATCTGTGGCATACACCATTCATCTACACATGGGTAGGTGGCTTAAATCATCCTGTTGCTAGGAAAACAAATTCTTCATCTTAGACTAAATTCAAGCGCTGACCTTGAGGCGTGCTGTCCCTATCATCTTCCCCCTCGCCCTCCTCATCTTGCAGCATGTCTTCATCATCAGAACTCTCATCTGACTTCCTCGTACTTCGACCTTGACCTTTTAAAGTGCCGTCTGATGTGGGCAAGGTGTCGTTGCTCCACACAGCTTTGTTGCTTCTGCTTTTGTGGACCTCTAGAAACTCTTGAAACTCTGGATCCTCAGTTAACTGCAACAAAATGTTAATATTAAAAAAAAATTATCTTTTTATTTTTTAATTGCATATCATCAGCAAAATACAAATTCATTAACCATAACAGGTCTTTAACCAGGGGAGCTTTAACTGAGACTTACATGCTTATAACCTATTTCTTACAGTGACATTAAGTGTTAAACAAAGACTATTGCTGTGCAAGCAATTCAATGTTGCAATGTTCCATGTTGCAATGTTCCATGTTAATTAACATGCTCCTTTATTACACATACCTCTCCCAGCAGTTTGTCTACTTTTTCACCACTTTTATCCTTCGTGGCAACTCCTTTGCCTGCTTTTTCTGCTGCAAGGTCTGGCAGCTCTTTTTCAGCTTGCTTTTCATAAGCAGAACTGCCCTTGGAATATTTACTCCATGCTCTTGCCTTGTACTGATCACCAAGGTCTGTTGCTAGCTCAACCTACAACATTGTCTTCAGATTGAGAAATATACGAAAGGTAGGAAGATACTGGTAGGTCATATTACATTCACACCACTCTTGTAGCTTCAATAATGTAACTCCAATCATGTAATGACAGAAATATTTGTATGTATTAGCTACCAGTACTCGACCGCAGTATTTTATACCCATTTTTATATTCTAGTGAAAAAACATTATTATAACAGCAAGTTCAATGATATACCTTAATTCGTGTGGTGTCGATGAAGGTGTTGTCATAGTGTTTCACTGCAGCCTGGGCATCTGCATCTGTCCTGTACCCGATGAAGGCAAACTTGCGGAACTTGCCTTCCTTTGTAAATTTCAGTGCGCAGTCTGTGATCAAACCCTTCTCTGAAAATAACTTCTTCAGTCTTTCCTCTTTTATCTGAAATATGAAATGTATTGCCATTGATTACAGTTAGGTTCTCTTCATAATATATAATAGTCCTGATAACTGCATCTGAGGCATGTTTCATCCAGCTCCATTTAAACGTTATGGGAGGGTTATTAACCCACTTTAGTTTTATTTAGGTATTTGAAAAACGAAATTTAATGCTGTGGTAACTTTAAGGACCAGTAAATAAAGTCAGCCCAATCTATTAATCAAATAGGGGAAACACTGATGCGTTACAGATTCACATCACATCTAACTGACAGATGTCACACCTATTTGTTTACTTTACATGAATACCAGTTACAAAGGGTGTCCCCTCACATAATATGAGGCCAGGGAAAGACATAACTGACTGCCCAGGACAGTTGAATTACATGGTCAGGCAAGTCAGAATACAACAATAGCACAAATTAGCAGGGCATTAGGCAATTTTATGGGCCCGACATCCAAGCTGTAGCAGCCTAGCAGCCTCGGGTGGATAATGAAGGGCTGCTACAGCTTGATGAAGGGCCAATAAAATGCTTAACGCCATGCAAAATTTGTGCTATAACTATTATTACGAGTTGAATCTAGATTTAAGGCATTGACTTGTCTCGCTACTTTGGTTTAATTTCTGCATGCAATGATCAAAGTAAAGCATTTTGGGACTGACTGTCCGCAAATCGCAAGCCTTTCTACATATAGTTGGCCAGTCGCCTTTTTGATATCATATATCATTGCCCAGAAACATGGCACTTGCAACTAGGCAGGTAAGGGGGCCATTTAAAGCTACAACTACAATTCATGTTTCATTGTTCTATGCAATGTCGCTATGGCAATGATTGTTGACTGCATGGGCAGCCGGCCGGTTTGGGTCCGAATACAGCATTTTAGCAGCCTTCAGATTTAATGCTATTGTACTAGTTAACATGACCACCAACTCATAATAATACTGGTTGTATGCCTGATGGGGCAGGTAAAGATTTAGAACTATTGCTATTTAGCAATATTCAGTAATTACACTGAGCACACTGAACAAACAACCTGCGGGCACTGATCAATGCACACAATAACCGAATTGTAGCCTTTATTTTTTGGTCCCCCACAGTATTGCATCGGAAAACTATGCGCTCAGTAACAGGTGCTTATGTTTCAGAACATGACATTGCAGAATCATCGAAATCCTTGTAAATAGCACAGTAAATAAATTGATCCTTATTGGTATCAAAGTTATTGTTTCTCAATTTGATAGGACAGGTAAATTTTCAGGGGGGTAGGTCAATCTCAATACTGCATGCCCAACAGGACAGGTGACATCCAAAAATAATATCTGTCCCTGGAGGCATATCATAGAGATAGTTGCAAGCAATCCACTGAACATATTTACAAGAATAACTTTGATCATCTTGTAATTAAGGATTCTCTTATTTGATACATCTAGTGCATATTGCATTGACATCAAGGGGAACAGCACATGTTTATGTATTGATGGTAACGACATTGTCTCATCCACACCGCCATCTCTCATGCTGCTATCCACTGGTCTATATCCCATATACCACCATCCCCGAGGCTGCCTACATCCCATATGCCATAATCCCCCAAGCTGCCTAAGTCTCATATGCCAGCGCCCCCAGGCTGCCTACATCCCATATGCCATAATCCCCCAGGCTACTGGTGTCGTATATGCCAGCATCCCCCAGGCTGCCAAAGTCTAATATGCCAACATCCCCTAGGCTGCCAACATCTCCTAGTTTGCCGACGTCCTATATGCCAATATCCCCCAGGCTGCTGAGGTTCCACTGCTGACATCCCATATATCCTACAGGCCCAGTATATTAAGCTGGTTAATTTAAACTGCTTAATTAACATCCGGTCTCAGCTGGTTGCCAGCTTGATCATTCCACTGGCACTGTGTCAGTCTGTATCTTAATCCCTTTCTCTGTTTCCGCAAGTTTGCCACTCCATCCCACAACAAACTGACCAACCAAGCCCCCGCTATCCACCACCCTGCTTCGCCACACTCCCCCCGAGGCCAAATTGATTGGCAGCCAATAGCACCTAGGCACTGCCACGGCCACTGACTCAGTGACTGATGCCTAGCCCCAACCTAGCCCTGTTGCATGCCCCTCCCTGGCTTATCCGCTCTGGGGAGTGGGCCGGAGGGCCATGAAGTAAACATTCAAATTTAGCATTGATTAAAAAATATGCACTCTTCGGGCGGCGATTATAGAAAAGTACACACATAAACGGTCCTTAACGATGTGTCAAGGTATTCTTCATACCTTTATAGTTCTGTCGGCAAAGTGATTGAATACACACAAATGTGATCACTTTTTGTGCTGGCAAAACTTTCCAACAACAATTTTTACAACTTCTTCTTGCGGCTATGTTTCTGTTACGTCACAGTTCTCGTCCATCTCCCGGCAGATGGCGTTACGCGTACGCCATAGTCCTAGGAAAAATTGTGATGTGAGGAACAAGCTCAGTCTGCCGGGAGATCAACGAAAACTGTGACGTAACAGCGACATGACGGCGGGGAAAGTTGTTGAAATTTGTTGTTGAAAACTTTCACCAGTACAAAAAGTGGTGGATTTTGTTTGTTCTCAATCTCATTGCCCTTGAAACTATAAAGGTCTGAAGAACAACTTGACAAATTGATAAGGACCGTTTATTTCTGTACTTTCTGCAATCGACGCCTGAAGCCAGTGAAGGGTGCTGATTTTTAAATCAACGCTCACAACCGAAACTGGCTTCATGGCTCTCTCTCGTCTCCTTTAGGTGCGAGGTCAAGAGAGCCATGTGTCAAGGCTAGCCCCAACCTTGTGGCGTTGTTGCCGAGGTACGACTGGACGCCTGTTAAAACTGGCACGTAATGGGACTAACTGAGTCTGATGCCGTGATGGCGATGCTAGCCATGAATCTATGGCTATGGTTGAAGAATCATAGCCATGTAGCATTCTATAGTGAGAAGACAACTTCACATGACAAATTGAATTGTTTAAGTACAGCTATCATAATTAGTTTCAACAATGTAAAAGTACTTTTCTACATATAATTACTGATGTATGAACTCTTCCAAAGTTGTTGAACTCTTCAAAAGGAGCCATAATTGCCTACTGGCATAAAAATTGACAACAACATGCCACCATTTTTTTTACAGGAAGTTGATCACTACACATGTGCAAGGTCATCACATGATATTATAAGCCATGCTAATTGGTTCATTGTTCAGGGACCCAGTCATTGGGTCAGTGAAAACACATGTTTTCATATGTCATGAATTTCTGGTGACAGACTGGACTATTTTTGCCTTTCAAGAAAGGTTACTTGTGTGATTAGTCATTATACTTGTCAAGAAGTAATAAGAAAAGGATTAAGGTTTGTTTCTGTTATAAAACGTTTCCCACAGCAAAAGAGAATCAGAGCTACACTTGCTCAAAGTCAAACAACCCCGAAATGGGGTTGTTCCAGACCAGAATTTTACTATGGAATGCTACTAGGCTGTGTTTCAGCCCACACAGCCAAGGGTTCTGGGCTATGGCGATGCAGTGCCAGTGGCAGTGGTCAGGGGAGGAAGAAACCGGGAGGAAGAGGTCAGAGGCTGTATTACTTTACTTCATCTCATCGTAAGGACACCACTCAGATAATCCAAAGGTACCTACACCCTGCGGCAAATTCTTGATTATAATTCTGGACATTGTTCTTCTCTGGATGTGTAATTTATCAGCTGATTACACCCAGTTCACTCCGACAACGTGCGACATGTGCTCGTGTTGACGTCCAGTGGCTAAACACCGGAAATTGCAACATACCCGTCAGCGTAAGGTTTGTTAATTACAGAAATGCGCAGTAGGTGCCGATTTCCTGAGTTAGGGCTGCAATGGAAGGATTGTGCGTTGGGCTACCTTTATGTATGCATAGACTAAACCTTACCCTAGTTCGCCAGTTCGCCAGATGAAAACTCAAATAAATCCATTAAATAGAACCTCAGTTTTGTTCTCATCTCATCGATTTTCCGGCAAAATTCTCAGTCAAGTGTCCCTATCAGCAGATAAGTCCTAAAGATGGTAATGATGCGGCCTTGACAGAGCGGGCGGGCCTTCCGCAAGAGGCAGGCGAGGCGGCGTGTGAAAAAGAGGGTACCTAACCCTGGCCCTAACCCGAACCCTGAGCGCAATCTACCCCCTATGCCTAGAACCCTAAAGATGGTAACGATGCGGCTTTGACAGAGCGGGCGGCCCTTACCGGAAAGGCAGGTGAGGCGGCGGGTGAAAAAGAGGGTACCTAACCCTCACCCCGCCCCAAACCCTGAGCGCAATCTACCCCCTATGCCTAAAACCCTAAAGATGGTAACGCAGTGGCTTTGACAGAGCGGGCGGGCCTGCCGCATGAGGCAGGCGAGGCGGCGTGTGAAAAAGATGGTACCTAACCCTGACCCCAACCCAAACCCTGAGCGCAATCTACCCCCTATGCCTAATACCCTAAAGATGGTAATGATGCGGCTTTGACAAGGCGGGCGGCCCTTACCGGAAAGGCAGGTGAGGTGGCGTATGAAAAAAAGGGTACCTAACCCTGACTCCAACTCAAACCCTGAGCGTAATCTACCCCCTATGCCTAAAACCCTAAAGATGGTAAAGCAGCGGGTTGGACAGAGCGGGCGGGCCTTCCTAAAAAGGCAGGCGAGGCGGCGTGTGAAAAAGAGGGTACCTAGCCCTGACCCCAACTCAAACCCTGAGCGCAATCGACCCCTATGCCTAAAACCCTAAAGATGGTAATGATGCGGCCTTGACAGAGCGGGCGGGCCTTCCGCAAGAGGTAGGCGAGGCGGCGTGTGAGAAAGAGGGTACCTAACCCTGAACCCAACCCAAACCCTGAGCGCAATCTCCCCCCTATGCCTAGAACCCTAAAGATGGTAACGATGCGGCTTTGACAGAGCGGGCGGCCCTTACTGGAAAGGCCGGTGAGGCGGCGGGTGAAAAAGAGGGTACCTAACCCTGACCCCAACACAAACCCTGAGCGCAATCTACACCCTATGCCTAAAAAGATGGTAACGATGCGGCTTTGACAGAGCGGGCGGCCCTTACCGGAAAGGCAGGTGAGGCGGCGGGTCAGAAAGAGGGTACCTAACCCTGACCTCAACCCCAACCTTGAGCGCAATCTACACCCTATGCCTAAAAAGATGGTAACCAATGCAGCTTTGACAGAGCGGGCGGCCCTTACCGGAAAGGCAGGTGAGTCGGCGGGTGAAAAAGAGGGTACCTAACCCTGACCCCAACTCAAACCCTGAGCGCAATCTTCCCCCTATGCCTAAAACCCTGAAGATGGTAAAGATGCGGCCTTGACAGAGCGGGCGGGCCTTCGCAAGAGGCAGGCGAGGCGGCGTGTGAAAAAGAGGGTACCTAACGCTGACCCCAACCCAAACCCTGAGCGCAATCTACCCCCTATGCCTAGAACCCTAAAGATGATAACGATGCGGCCTTGACAGAGCGGGCGGCCCTTACTGGAAAGGCCGGTGAGGCGGCGGGTGAAAAAGAGGGTACCTAACTCTGACCCCAACCCAAACCCTGAGCGCAATCTAGCCCCTCTGCCTAAAACCCTGAAGATGGTAATGATGCGGACTTGAGAGAGCGGGCAGCCCTTACCGGAAAGACAGGTGAGGCGGCGGGTGAAAAAGAGGGTACCTAACCCTGACCCCAACCCAAACCTTGAGCGCAATCTACACCCTATGCCTAAAAAGATGGTAACGATGCGGCTTTGACAGAGCGGGCGGCCCTTACCGGAAAGGCAGGTGAGGCGGCGGGTGAAAAAGAGGGTACCTAACCCTGACCCCAACTCAAACCCTGAGCGCAATCTTCCCCCTATGCCTAAAACCCTGAAGATGGTAAAGATGCGGCCTTGACAGAGCGGGCGGGCCTTCGCAAGAGGCAGGCGAGGCGGCGTGTAAACAAGCAGGTACCTAACCCTGACGCCAACCCAAACCCTGAGCGCAATCTACCCCCTATGCCTAAAACCCTAAAGATGGTAATGACGCGGCCTTGACAGTGCGGGCGGCCCTTCCGCAAGAGGCAGGCGAGGCGGCGTGCGAAAACGAGGGTACCTAACCCTGACCCCAACCCAAACCCTGAGTGCAATCTACCCCCTATGCCTAAAACCCTAATGATGCTAATGATGCGGCCTTGACCTCTGCCCGGGAACTCTGCGCCTGGAACCTTGCCTGTAATACGCTGCTCTTGACATCAGTCAATTGACATATATGACAACAAGGCGTCCGCTCAGTTATTATTGTGCGTATGTTTGTTGATAACAAATGAAGGTTATAATTTCAACATGTATGATAATAAGAATTCTTTATGTACGGCGGCTTTTAACGTCACGCGTCTGCTCAGTTATTTCGTGCATGTTTGGTGATTACAAATTGAAGTAGCAATTTCGACATATATGATAATTAGAATTGTTTATTTACGTCGCCTTTTGAGTACAAATGAAAGTTATAATTTCAACATGTACGATAATTAGAAATGTTTATGATTACAAATTAAAGTTATAATTTTAACATATATGATAATTACAATTGTTTATGCACGTCGCCTTTTAACGCCACGCCTGCGGTATTATATTGGTACTGACTGCATCTAGACATGTTGTTATTGTAATTGAGATACGTATACGCCCTATACGCATTTTTGTCGGCGTCCTGTAGCCGCAATTTGCGCATTCTGTACTGGATGTGTACATGCACATGCTAAATGGTGGCGCCCTCTACCTATCATGCAGGGCCAGGCCGCCCCTCCCCCTCCCCTCCCCCCTCCGCCCCCCCCCCCCCCGCAGCTCCTCGGACAGAGAGGCTTTTTTTATCTACAGCAAACGCGCGCCCACCATCGCCCCTCCTGATCCCCCCTGGACAGAGAGAAAATTCAATCCACAGCGCACTGGTGTCAAGCAATGCCCCTCCCCTTCTATTTTGCACAGGGAGGGGTTTATCAACAGCGAACCGCCTTAAGCATCGTCCCCGCCGCCCCCAACCGCCTATCCTGGACAGAGAGGGGTTTCAAATTACAGCCCACTCGGGCCAAGCACCGCCCGTACCCCTACCCCTACCTCCACCGTAGACAGAGAGGGGTTTCACACCCCCGCCGCCCCCACCCCCCTCCCCCCCGGCTACCCTGGACAGAGGGGGATTTCAAACTGCAGCACACCCGGGCCGAGCACCGCCCCTCCCTCCCCCTTCTACGTGCATATGACTGGGGTGTGCCGCGCGGGGGGGGGGGGGGGGCGGGAGAGGAGGGGCACACTCGGGTCTAGCACCGCCCGTCCCTTCCCCTTCTACGCACATATGACTGGGGTGTGCCGCGCGCGGTGGGGGATCAGGAGAGGATGGGGTGGAGGCGGTGGGCGACGGGGTCTGCTTGGAGAGGAGGGGGTGAAGGGGGTGGGCTACAGTGTTTGCAAGGCATCCCCGGGGGGTGTGGGGTGCTGCGTTGTGGGGCCGAGCTGTGCCGAATGGCTCCGAGAGGTACCGAAGGGGCATTATACCGCGCGATTGGCTTTTTCGGAGCCTCACGCATTCGGTACCTCTCGGAGCCATTCGGCACAGCTCGGACCCAAAACGCAGCACCCCACACCCCCCGGGGATGCCCTGCAAACACTGTAGCCCCCCCCCTTCACCCCCTCCTCTTCAAGCAGACCCCTACGTCGCCAACCCCCTCCACCCCACCCTCTCCTAATCCCCCACCGCGCGCGGCACACCCCAGTCATATGTGCGTAGAAGGGGGAGGGAGGGGCGGTGCTCGGCCCGAGTGTGCTGCAGTTTGAAATCCCCTCTGTCCAGGGTAGCCGGGGGGGGGGGGGGGGCGGGGGACGGTGCTTTGGGGCAGTTCGCTCTTGATAAACCCCTCGCTGTCCAAAATAGAAGGGGAGGGGCCTTGCTTGACACTAGTGCGCTGTCGGTGCGTTCGGTTAGTCCGTCTGTGTGTCTGTCTGTCTGTCTCTCTGTCTCTTTGTCCCGCGGCGCATTATCTTTCGAATGCCTTAAGATATCGACTTCCAAATTGCTAAACTTCAACATCGGACCCTACGAGAGCTATTAACTATTACAAACAGCTGGTCGACATCCATGATGTGTCGCCGGCGACTCGTCACTTGGCTAATCGGGGATGTCAACACAGCGCGGCTCGCTAATCTTATCATAACAACATTACAGGGAGGTTCGCTGTCGCGAACGGTGCCAGTGACCGCGGTGTCAGTGTAGGCATACTGTTGTGGGGACGGGGCGAGGGAGGGGTCGTTGAAGCTGGGGTGGTGGGATGATTCAGTGGGTTGATATAAAAATGTGCACGGCAGAGATGTAGGAACTAGAAATGTAGACCGAAACTAAATACACGGGCAGTTCCGTCTTAGCTGTCCACTGACCGAGATCGTTGAGCCCGTGCACCCATAACTTTTATGCGCGCACAACTTTGTATTTCGTGCGCTCGACTTTAATCAGTTGCACGCATCAGTTAGTATCTCGTGCGCCATTCCGATCTCTCATTATCACCTGCCTTTCGGGCAATGGCCGCCCGCTCTGTCCAGGCCGCATCACTACCATCTTTAGGGTTTTAGGCATAGGGGGTAGATCGCGCTCAGGTTCTGGGTTGGGGTCAGGGTATGGTACCCTCTTTCTCACCCGCCGCCTCACCTGCCTCTTGCGGAAGGGCCGCCCGATCTGCCAAGGCCGCATCATTACCATCTTTAGGGTCTTAGGCATAGGGTTAGACTGCCCTCAGGGTTTCAGTTGGGGTCAGGGTTAGGTTTCCTCTTTTTCACCTGCCGCCTCACCTCCCTTCCCGTAAGGGCCGCCCGCTCTGTCCAGGTCGCATCACTACCATCCTTAGGGTTTCAGACATAGGGGGTAGATTGCGCTCAGGGTTTGTGTTGGGGTCAGGGTTAGGTACCTCTTTTTCACACGCTGCCTCGCCTGCCTCTTGCAGAAGGCCCGCCTGCTCTGTGAAAGCCGCATCGTTACCATCTTTAGGGTGTCAGGCATAGGGGGTAGATTGGGCTCAGGGTCTGGGTTGGGGTCAGGGTTAGGTACCCTCTTTTTCGCCCGCAACCTAACCTGCCTTTATGGTAAGGGCCGCCCGCTCTGTCAAGGCCACATGGGTACCATATTTAGGGTTCCGGCGAAGGGTGTAGATTGCGCTCAGGGTTGGGTTGGGGTCAGGGTTAGGTACCCTCTTTTTCACCCGCCGCCTCACCTCCCTTGTGGATGAGGGCCACCCGCTCTCTTAAGCCACATCATTACCATCTTTAGGGTTCAGGCGTAGGGTGTACTTTGCATTCAGGGTTGGGTTGGGGTCAGGGTTACGTACCCTCTGGACCCGCCGCCTCAACTGCATTTCGGGTGAGGGCCGCCCACTCTGTCAATGCCACATCAGTACTATCCTTAGGGTTTAGGTACAGGGGGTAGATTGCGCTCGGGGTCGGGTTGGGGTCAGGATTAGGTACCCTCTTTTTCACCCGCCGCCTCACCTCCCTTGTGGATAACGGCCGCCCGGTCTCTCTTTAGCCACATCATTACCATCTTTAGGGTTCAGGCGTAGGGTGTACATTGCATTCAGGGTTGGGTTGGGGTCAGGATTAGGTACCCTCTGGACCCGCCGCCTCAACTGCATTTCGGGTGAGGGCCGCCCACTCTGTCAAGGCCACATGGGTACCATATTTAGGGTTCCAACGAAGGGTGTAGATTGCGCTCAGGGTTGGGTTGGGGTCAGGGTTAGGTACCCTCTTTTTCACCCGCCGCCTCACCTCCCTTGTGGATAAGGGCCGCCCGCTCTCTTAAGCCACATCATTACCATCTTTAGGGTTCAGGCGTAGGGTGTACATTGCATTCCGGGTTGGGTTGGGGTCAGGGTTAGGTACCCTCTTTTTCACCCGCAGCCTAACCTGCCTTTCGGGTTACGGTGGCCCGCTCTGTCAATTCCACATCAGTACTATCCTTAGGGTTTAGGTACAGGGGGTAGATTGCACTCGGGGTCGGGTTGGGGTCAGGGTTAGGTACCCTCTTTCTCACCCGCCGCCTCACCTCCCTTGTGGATAACGGCCGCCTGGTCTCTCTTTAGCCACATCATTACCATCTTTAGGGTTCAGGCGTAGGGTGTACATTGCATTCAGGGTTGGGTAGGAGTCAGGGTTAGGTACCCTCTGGACCCGCCGCCTCAACCGCATTTCGGGTGAGGGCCGCCCGCTCTGTCAAGGCCACATGAGTACTATCTTTAGGCTTCAGGCGTACGGTGTCGACTACGGTCAGGGTTGGGTTGGGGTCAGGGTTAGGTACCCTCTTTTTCACCCGCAGCCTAACCTGCCTTTCGGGTTACGGCCGCCCGCTCTGTCAATTCCACATCAGTACTATCCTTAGGGTTTAGGTACAGGGGGTAGATTGCGCTCGGGGTCGGGTTGGGGTCAGGGTTAGGTACCCTCTTTTTCACCCGCCGCCTCACCTCCCTTGTGGATAAGGGCCGCCCGCTCTCTTAAGCCACATCATTACCATCTTTAGGGTTCAGGCGTAGGGTGTACATTGCATTCAGGGTTGGGTTGGGGTCAGGGTTAGGTACCCTCTTCACCCGCCGCCTAACCTGCCTTTCGGGTAACGGCCGCCCGCTCTGTCAAGGCCACATGAGTACCATATTTACTGTTCCGGCGCAGGGTGTAGATTGCGCTCAGGGTTGGGTTGGGGTCAGGGTTAGGTACCCTCTTTTTCACCCGCCGCCTCACCTCCCTTGTGCATAAGGGCCGCCCGCTCTCTTAAGCCACATCATTACCATATTTAGGGTTCCGGCGAAGGGTGTAGATTGCGCTCAGGGTTGGGTTGGGGTCAGGGTTAGGTACCATCTTCACCCGCCGCCTAACCTGCCTTTCGGGTAACGGCCGCCGGCTCTGTCAATGCCACATCATTACCATCTTTAGGGTTCAGGCGTAGGGTGTACATTGCATTCAGGGTTTGGTTGGGGTCAGGGTTAGGTACCCTCTTCACCCGCCGCCTAACCTGCCTTTCGTGTAACGGCCGCCCGCTTTGTCAATGCCACATCAGTACTATCCTTAGGGTTTAGGTACAGAGGGTAGATTGCGCTCGGGGTTGGGTTGGGGTCAGGGTTAGGTACCCTCTTTTTCACCCGCCGCTACACCTGCATTTCGGGTAAGGGCCGCCCGCTCTGTCAAGGCCACATGCGTACCATAGTTAGGGTTCCGGCAACGGGTGTAGATTGCGCTCAGGGTTGGGTTGGGGTCAGGGTTAGGTACCCTCTTTTTCACCCGCCGCCTCACCTCCCTTGTGGATAAGGGCCACCCGCTCTCCTAAGCCACATCATTACCATCTTTAGGGTTCAGGCGTAGGGTGTACATTGCATTCCGGGTTTGGTTGGGGCCAGGGTTAGGTACCCTCTTCACCCGCCGCCTAACCTGCCTTTCGGGTAACGGCCGCCCGCTCTGTCAATGCCACATCAGTACTATCCTTAGGGTTTAGGTACAGAGGGTAGATTGCGCTCGGGGTCGGGTTGGAGTCAGGGTTAGGTACCCTCTTTTTCACCCGCAGCCTCTCCTCCCTTGTGGATAACGGCCGCCCGGTCTCTCTTTAGCCACATCATTACCATCTTTAGGGTTCAGGCGTAGGGTGTACATTGCATGCAGGGTTGGGTTGGGGTCAGGGTTGCGTACCCTCTGGACCCGCCGCCTCAACTGCATTTCGGGTAAGGGCCGCCCGCTCTGTCAATGCCACATCAGTACTATCCTTAGGGTTTAGGTACAGCAGGCAGATTGCGCTCGGGGTCGGGTTGGGGTCAGGGTTAGATACCCTCTGGACCCGCCGCCTCAACTGCATTTCGGGTGAGGGCCGCCCGCTCTGTCAAGGCCACATGGGTACCATATTTAGGGTTCCGGCGAAGGGTGTAGATTGCGCTCAGGGTTGGGTTGGGGTCAGGGTTAGGTACCCTCTTTTCCACCCGCCGCTACACCTGCATTTCGGGTAAGGGCCGCCCGCTCTGTCAAGGCCACATGGGTACCATATTTAGGGTTCCGGCAAAGGGTGTAGATTGCGCTCAGGGTTGGGTTGGGGTCAGGGTTAGGTACCCTCTTTTTCACCCGCCGCCTCACCTCCCTTGTGGATAAGGGCCACCCGCTCTCTTAAGCCACATCATTACCATCTTTAGGGTTCAGGCGTAGGGTGTACATTGCATTCAGGGTTGGGTTGGGGTCAGGGTTAGGTACCCTCTTCACCCGCCGCCTAACCTGCCTTTCGGGTAACGGCCGCCCGCTCTGTCAATGCCACATCAGTACTATCCTTAGGGTTTAGGTACAGAGGGTAGATTGCGCTCGGGGTTGGGTTGGGGTCAGGGTTGGGTACCCTCTTTTTCACCTGCAACCTAACCTGCCTTTGGGTTACGGCCGCCCGCTCTGTCAATGCCACATCAGTACTATCCTTTGGGTTTAGGTACAGAGGGTAGATTGCGCTCGGGGTCGGGTTGGGGTCAGGGTTAGGTACCCTCTTTTTCACCCGCAGCCTAACCTGCCTTTCGGGTTACGGTGGCCCGCTCTGTCAATTCAACATCAGTACTATCCTTAGGGTTTAGGTACAGGGGGTAGATTGCACTCGGGGTCGGGTTGGGGTCAGGGTTAGGTACCCTCTTTTTCACCCGCCGCCTCACCTCCCTTGTGGATAACGGCCGCCCGGTCTCTCTTTAGCCACATCATTACCATCTTTAGGGTTCAGGCGTAGGGTGTACATTGCATTCAGGGTTGGGTAGGAGTCAGGGTTAGGTACCCTCTGGACCCGCCGCCTCAACTGCATTTCGGGTGAGGGCCGCCCGCTCTGTCAAGGCCACATGAGTACTATCTTTAGGGTTCAGGCGTACGGTGTCGACTACGGTCAGGGCTGGGTTGGGGTCAGGGTTAGGTACCCTCTTTTTCACCCGCAGCCTAACCTGCCTTTCGGATAAGGGCCGCCCGCTCTGTCAATTCCACATCAGTACTATCCTTAGGGTTTAGGTACAGGGGGTAGATTGCGCTCGGGGTCGGGTTGGGGTCAGGGTTAGGTACCCTCTTTTTCACCCGCCGCCTCACCTCCCTTGTGGATAACGGCCGCCCGGTCTCTCTTTAGCCACATCATTACCATCTTTAGGGTTCAGGCGTAGGGTGTACATTGCATTCAGGGTTGGGTAGGGGTCTGGGTTACGTACACTCTGGACCCGCCGCCTCAACTGCATTTCGGGTGAGGGCCGCCCGCTCTGTCAAGGCCACATGAGTACTATCTTTAGGGTTCAGACGTAGGGTGTCGACTACGGTCAGGGTTGGTTTGGGGTCAGGGTTAGGTACCCTCTTTTTCACCCGCAGCCTAACCTGCCTTTAGGGTAAGGGCCGCCCGCTCTGTCAATGCCACATCAGTACTATCCTTAGGCTTTAGGTACAGGGGGTAGATTGCGCTCGGGTTCGGGTTGGGGTCAGCGTTAGGTACCCTCTGTTTTAGCCGCAGCCTAACCTGCCTTTCGGGTTACGGCCGCCCGCTCTGTCAATGCCATATCAGTACTATCCTTAGGGTTTAGGTAAAGGGGGTAGATTGCGCTCGGGGTCGGATTGGGGTCAGGGTTAGGTACCCTATTTTTCACCCGCCGCCTCACCTCCCTTGTGGACAAGGGCCACCCGCTCTCTTAAGCCACATCATTACCATCTTTAGGGTTCAGGCGTAGGGTGTACATTGCATTCAGGGTTGGGTTGGGGTCAGGGTTAGGTACCCTCTTTTTCACCCGCCGCTACACCTGCATTTCGGGTAAGGGCCGCCCGCTCTGTCAAGGTAACATGAGTACCATATTTAGGGTTCCGGCGAAGGGTGTAGATTGCGCTCAGGGTTGGGTTGGGGTCAGGGTTAGGTACCCTCTTTTTCACCCGCCGCCTCACCTCCCTTGTGGATAAGGGCCGCCCGCTCTCTTAAGCCACATCATTACCATCTTTAGGGTTCAGGCGTAGGGTGTACATTGCATTCCGGGTTGGGTTGGGGTCAGGATTAGGTACCCTCTGGACACGCCGCCTCAACTGCATTTCGGGTAAGGGCCGCCCGCTCTGTCAAGGCCGCATGAGTACCATATTTAGGGTTCCGGCGAATGGTGTAGCTTGCGCTCAGGGTTGGGTTGGGCTCAGGGTTAGGTACCCTCTTTTTCACCCGCAGCCTAACCTGCCTTTAAGGTAAGGGCCGCCCACTCTGTCAATGCCACATCAGTACTATCCTTAGGCTTTAGGTACAGGGGGTAGATTGCGCTCGCGGTCGGATTGGGGTCAGGGTTAGGTACCCTCTTTTTCACCCGCCGCTACACCTGCATTTTGGGTAAGGGCCGCCCGCTCTGTCAAGGCCACAGGAGTACCATATTTAGGGTTCCGGCGAATGGTGTAGATTGCGCTCAGGGTTGGGTTGGGATCAGGGTTAGGTACCCTCTGGCCCCGCCGCCTCAACTGCATTTCGGGTGAAGTCCGCCCGCTCTGTCAAGGCCACATGAGTACTGTCTTTAGGGTTCAGGCGTAGGGTGTCGACTACGGTCAGGGTTGGGTTGGGGTCAGGGTTAGGTACCCTCTTTTTCACCCGCAGCCTAAGCTGCCTTTGACGTAAAAGGCCGCCCGCTCTGTCAATGCCACATCAGTACTATCCTTAGGGTTTATGTACAGGGGGTAGATTGCGCTTGGGGTCGGGTTGCGGTCAGGGTTAGGTACCCTCTTTTTCACCCGCCGCCTAACCTGCATTTCGGGTGAGGGCCGCCCGCTCTGTCAATGCCACATCATTACCATCTTTAGGGTTCAGGCGTAGGGTGTAGATTGCATTCAGGGTTGGGTTGGGGTCAGGGTTAGATAACCTCTTCACCCGCCGCCCCACTTCCCTTGTGGATAAGAGCCGCCCGCTCTGTCAATGCAACATCAGTACTATCCTGAGCGTTTACGATTCCAGTGAAGGGTGTAGATTGCGCTCAGGGTTGGGTTGGGGGCAGGGTTAAGTACCCTCTTTTTCACCCGCAGCCTAACTTGCATTCGGGTTACAGCCGCCCGCTCTGTCAATGCCACATCAGTACTATCCTTAGGGTTTAGATACAGGGGGTAGATTGCGCTCGGGGTCGGGTTGGGGTCAGCGTTAGGTACCCTCTTTTTCACCCGCCGCCTCACCTTCCTGTTGGATAAGGGCCACCCGCTTCCTTAAGCCACATCATTACCATCTTTAGGGTTCAGGCGTAGGGTGTACATTGCATTCAGGGTTGGGTTGAGGTCAGGGTTAGGTACCCTCTGGACCCGCCGCCTAACCTGCCTTTCGGGTTACGGCCGCCCGCTCTGTCAATGCCATATCAGTACTATCCTTAGGGTTTAGGTACAGGGGGTAGATTGCGCTCGGGGTCGGGTTCGGGTCAGGGTTAGGTAACCTCTTTTTCACCCGCCGCCTCACCTCCCTTGTGGATAAGGGCCACCCGCTCTCTTAAGCCACATCATTACCATCTTTAGGGTTCAGGCGCAGGGTGTACATTGCATTCAGGGTTGGGTTGGGGTCAGGGTTAGGTACCCTCTGGACCCGCCGCCTCAGCTGCATTTCGGATGAGGGCCGCCCGCTCTGTCCAGGCCACATGAGTACTATCTTTATGGTTCAGGCGTAGGGTGTTGACTACGATCAGGGTTGGGTTGGGGTCAGGGTTAGGTACCCTCTTTTTCGCCTGCAGCCTAACCTGCTTTTAGGGTAAGGGCCGCCCGCTCTGTCAAAGCCACATCAGTACTATCCTGAGGGTTTAGGTACAGGGGGTAGATTGCGCTCGGGGTTGGGTTGGGGTCAGGGTTAGGTACCCTCTTTTTCACCCGCCGCCTCACCTCCCTTGTGGATAAGGGCCGCCCGCTCTCTTAAGCCACATCATTACCATCTTTAGGGTTCAGGCGTAGGGTGTACATTGCATTCAGGGTTGGGTTGAGGTCAGGGTTAGGTACCGTCTGGACCCGCCGCCTCAACTGCATTTCGGGTGAGGGCCGCCCGCTCTGTCAAGGCCACATGAGTACTATCTTTAGGGTTCAGGCGTACGGTGTCGACTACGGTCAGGGTTGAGTTGGGGTCAGGGTTAGGTACCCACTTTTTCACCCGCAGCCTAACCTGCCTTTGACGTAAAGGGCCGCCCGCTCTGTCAATGCCACATCAGTACTATCCTTAGGGTTTAGGTACAAGGGGTCGCTTGGGGATGCCCCTCCCAGGCCTCGGCCCTACCATCGCTTGTCGCAGGCGCCGGCGCTCGCCACTGTCGCTTAGGGATGCCCCTCGCAGGCCTCGGCCCTACCATCTCTTGTCGCAGGCGGCGGCGTGCACCAGTGTCGCTGGGTGCTGCCCCTCCCAGGCCTCGGTCCTACCATCTCGTGTCGCAGGCGCCGGCGCGCACCAGTGTCGCTTTGGGATGCCCCTCCCAGGCCTCGGCCCTACCATCTCGTGTCGCAGGCGCCGGCGCGCGCCACTGTCGCTTAGGGATGCCCCTCCCAGGCCTCGGCCCTACCATCTCGTGTCGCAGGCGCCGGCGCGCACCAGTGTCGCTTGGGGATGCCCCTCCCAGGCCTCGGCCCTACCATCTCGTGTCGCAGGCGCCGGCGCGCGCCACTGTCGCTTAGGGATGCCCCTCCCAGGCCTCGGCCCTACCATCTCTTGTCGCAGGCGCCGGCGCGCGCCAGTGTCGTTTGGGGGTGCCCCTCCCAGGCCTCAGTCCTACCATCTCGTGTCGCAGGCGCCGGCGCGCGCCACTGTCGCTTGGGGATGCCCCTCCCAGGCCTCGGTCCTACCATCTCGTGTCGCAGGCGCCGGCGTGCACCAGTGTCGCTGGGTGCTGCCCCTCCCAGGCCTCGGCCCTACCATCTCTTGTCGCAGGCGCCGGCGCGCACCAGTGTCGCTTGGGAATGCCCCTCCCAGGCCTCGGCCCTACCATCTCGTGTCGCAGGCGCCGGCGCGCGCCACTGTCGCTTGGGGTTGCCCCTCCCAGGCCTCGGTCCTACCATCTCGTGTCGCAGGCGCCGGCGTGCACCAGTGTCGTTGGGTGCTGCCCCTTCCAGGCCTCGGCCCTACCATCTCTTGTCGCAGGCGCCGGCGCGCACCAGTGTCGCTTGGGGATGCCCCTCCCAGGCCACGGCCCTACCATCTCGTGTCGCAGGCGCCGGCGCACACCACTGTCGCTTGGGGATGCCCCTCCCAGGCCTCGGCCCTACCATCTCGTGTCGCAGGCGCCGGCGCGCGCCAGTGTCGCTTGGGGATGCCCCTCCCAGGCCTCGGCCCTATCCATCTCTTGTCGCAGGCGCCGGCGCGCACCAGTGTCGCTTGGGGATGCCCCTCCCAGGCCTCGGCCCTACCATCTCGTGTCGCAGGCGCCGGCGCGCACCAGTGTCGCTTGGGGATGCCCCTCCCAGGCCTCGACCCTACCATCTCTTGTCGCAGGCGCCGGCGCGCGCCAGTGTCGCTTGGGGGTGCCCCTCCCAGGCCTCGACCCTACCATCTCTTGTCGCAGGCGCCGGCGCGCGCCACTGTCGCTTGGGGATGCCCCTCCCAGGCCTCGGTCCTACCATCTCGTGTCGCAGGCGCCGGCGTGCACCAGTGTCGCTGGGTGCTGCCCTTCCCAGGCCTCGGCCCTACCATGTCGTGTCGCAGGCGCCGGCGCGCGCCAGTGTCGCTTGGGGATGCCCCTCTCCGGCCTCGACCCTATGCTTCAGGCCGGTGGCTTTTTCGAGACTTTCTCCTATACTTTAACATGGGCCACATCCCCAAAAAGGCCAATCGCGCGGTTTCCTCCGAAGGGGTGAGGCTCCGTAAAAGCCAATCGCGCGGTATAATGCATTATACCGCGCGATTGTGCGCGGCACACCCCAGTCATATGTGCGTAGAAGGGGGAGGGATGGGCGGTGCTAGACCCGAGTGTGCTGCAGTTTGAAATCCCCCTCTGTCCAAGGTAACCGGGGGGGGCGGGGGGACGGTGCTTGGGGCAGTTCGCTCTTGATAAACCCCTCGCTGTCCAAAATAGAAGGGGAGGGGCCTTGCTTGAAACTAGTGCGCTGTGGATTGAATTTGCTCTCAGTCCACGGGGGGATGGGGAGGGGCGATCGTGGGCCCGCGTTTGCTGTAGATAAACAAAGCCTCTCTGTCCGAGGAGCTGCGGGGGGGAGGGGCGGAGGGGGGGATGGCCTGGCCTGGCCCTGCATAATAGGTAGAGGGCGCCACCATTTAGCATTCGCATATACATATCCAGTACCGAATGCGCAAATTGCGGCTACAGGACACTGAAAAAAAATCGCCGACGTGCATAAATAATTGTAATTATCGTACATGTTGAAATTATAACTTTCATTTGTACTCAAAGGGCGACGTAAATAAACAATTCTAATTATCATACATTTTGAAATTATAACTTGGATTTGTAATCACCAAACATGCGCGAAATAACTGACCAGACGCGTGACGTTAAAAGCCGCCGTACATAAAGAATTCTTATTATCATACATGTTGAAATTATAACTGTCATTTGTAATCAACAAACATACGCAATAACTGACCGGACGCCTAGTTGTTATATATCTCAATTGACTGATGTCAAGAGCAGCGTATTACAGGCAAGGTTCCCCGCGCAGAGTTCCCGGGCAGAGTTCCCCGGGCAGAGTTCGTTCTCTTCCTACTGATGCGAAGTTGACGCGTGATAGTACGGGATTCTTTAAGACGCACATTTTCAATTTTCGTCTCCTGTCGGTGTGTTCGGTTAGTCTGTCTGTGTGTCTGTCTGTCTGTCTCTCTGTCTCTTTGTCCCGCGGCGCATTATCTTTCGAATGCCTTAAGATATCGACTTCCAAATTGCTAAACTTCAACATCGGACCCTACGAGAGCTATTAACTATTACAAACAGCTGGTCGACATCCATGATGTGTCGCCGGCGACTCGTCACTTGGCTAATCGGGGATGTCAACACAGCGCGGCTCGCTAATCTTATCATAACAACATTACAGGGAGGTTCGCTGTCGCGAACGGTGCCAGTGACCGCGGTGTCAGTGTAGGCATACTGTTGTGGGGCGGGGCGGGGCGTACTACCACAACGGCCGTATGGTCTCCCCGCCCCCTAGCATGGGTGGGGGGCGGGGGCGGGGGGGGGGGGGGGGGGTGGGGGGAAAGCAGGCGGCGGGGGGACGCTCGGCGGCGTGGTTGTTATCGGCTTAGCAAGCTTAGCGGCTTAGCAAGGCCAGACAAAGAGTCGGCAATTGATAATGGTATATTGTTATATCGTTTATGTTTGTTAGTTCAGCGCGATGACTCACTCGATGGAACAAACAAAAGCCAGTGACCAGTAAGCAGGAAGCAATTCATTTATTTTTCACCCTCACCAATTTATTTACAACACATCACTTCCGACGGGTTCACCCGCGTTCTGCCTTCCTCCTCACTCCTCCTCCTCCGGTCCCTCCTCCTCCCCCTCCTCCGCAACTTCTCCCATCACTCTTCGAGGTCGTCGTTCTCTATGTCGATGTCGATGTCGATGTCGACCGCGTTCCCCATGTCGACCGGGTCCTCCTGGAGTTCCGGACGGGGGCAGATGACGCGGCTTTTCGATACTCGTCCCACAGGCGAAACAGGCGGCTGTTGGTCTCCTTTGCGCCATCACCCATTCCTTGCGTCATTGCACACGGCACGCTTGATGCACACGGCCCGCTAATCGCTTCGCGCATCCCTGCCTCCAACCCAATCGACCCGGCTGTGTGCTTCACGCGCCCCCACCACGCTTCACGCGCCCCCACCACGTTTCCCCCCCCCCACCCCTATAGACCGCCACCCCACCCACCCTAACTCACACGGCCGTTGTGGTAGTACGGCCGTTACGTCCATACACCGTTGAAGCTAGGGTGGTGGGATGATTCAGTGGGTTGCTATGAAAATGTGCAATGCAGGGATGTAGGAACTAGAAATGTAGACCGAAACTAAATAAACGGGCAGTTCCGTCTTAGCTGTCCACCGACCGTGATCGTCGATCCCGTGCACCCATAACTTTTATGCGCGCACAACTTTGTATTTCGTGCGCTGGACTTTAATCAGTTGCACGCATTAGTTAGTATCTCGTGCGCCATTCCGATCTCTCATTATCACCTGCCTTTCGGGCAATGGCCGCCCGCTCTGTCCAGGCCGCATCACTACCATCTTTAGGGTTTTAGGCATAGGGGGTAGATCGCGCTCAGGGTCTGGGTTGGGGTCAGGGTTAGGTACCCTCTTTCTCACCCGCCGCCTCACCTGCCTTTACCGTAAGGGCCGCCCGCTCTGTCCAGGTCGCATCACTACCATCTTTAGGGTTTCAGGCATAGGGGGTAGATTGCGCTCAGGGTTTGGTTTGGGGTCGGGGTTAGGTACCCTCTTTTTCACACGCTGCCTCGCCTGCCTCTTGCAGACGGCCCACCCGCTCTCTCAAAGCCGCATGGTTATCATCCTTAGGGGTTTAGGCATAGGGGGTAGATTCCGCTCAGGGTTTGGGTTGGGGTCAGGGTTAGGTACCCTCTTTTTCATACGCCGCCTCACCTGCCTCTTGCGGAAGGTCGGCCCGCTCTGTCAAGGCCGCATCCTTACCATCTTTAGGGTTTTAGGCATAGGGGGTCGATTGCGCTCAGGGTTTGAGTTGGGGTCAGGGTTAGGTACCCTCTTTTTCACACGCCGCCTCACCTGCCTTTCCTGTCAGAGCCGCCCGCTCTGTTAAAGCCGCAGCATTACCATCTCTAGGTTTTTAGGCATAGCAGGTAGATTGCGCTCAGGGTTTGGGTTGGGGTCAGGGTTAGGTGCCCTCTTTTTCAACCGCCGCCTCACCTCCCTTGTGGATGAGGGCCACCCGCTCTCTTAAGCCACATCATTACCATCTTTAGGGTTCAGGCGTAGGGTGTACAGTGCATTCAGGGTTGGGTTGGGGCCAGGGTTAGGTACCCTCTTTTTCACCCGCCGCCTCACCTCCTATGTGGATAAGGGCCGCCCGCTCTCTTAAGCCACATCATTACCATCTTTAGGGTTCAGGCGTAGGGTGTACAGTGCATTCAGGGTTGGGTTGGGGTCAGGGTTGGGTACCCTCTGGACTCGCCGCCTCAACTGCATTTCGGGTGAGGGCCGCCCGCTCTGTCAAGGCCACATCAGTACTATCTTTATGGTTCAGGCGTAGGGTGTCGACTACGGTCAGGTTTGCGTTGGGGTCAGGGTTAGGTACCCTCTTTTTCACCCGCAGCCTAACCTGCTTTCGGGGTAAGGGCCGCTCGCACAGTCAATGCCACATCAGTACTATCCTTAAGGTATAGGTACAGAGGGTAGATTGCGCTCGGGGTCGGGTTGGGGTCAGGGTTAGGTACCCCCTTTTTACCCGCCGCCTCACCTCCCTTGTGGATAAGGACCGCCCGCTCTCTTAAGCCACATCATTACCATCTTTAGGGTTCAGGCGTTGGGTGTGCATTGCATTCAGGGTTGGGTTGGGGTCAGGGTAAGGTACCCACTTTTTCACCCGCAGCCTAACCTGCCTTTAAGGTAAGGGCCGCCCGCTCTGTCAATGCCACATCAGTACTATCCTTAGGGTTTAGGTACAGGGGATAGATTGCGCTCGGGGTCGGGTTGGGGTCAGGGTTAGGTACCCTCTTTTTCACCCGCGGCTACACCTGCATTTCGGGTAAGGGCCGCCCACTCTGTCAAGGCCACATGAGTACCATATTTAGGGTTCCGGCGAAGGGTGTAGATTGCGCTCAGGGTTGGGTTGGGGTCAGAGTTAGGTACCCTCTTTTTCACCCGCAGCTTAACCTGCATTCGGGTAAGGGCCGCCCGCTCTGTCAATGCCACATCAGTACTATCCTTAGGGTTTAGGTACAGAGGGTAGAATGCGCTCGGGGGTCAGGGTTAGGTACCCTCTTTTTCACCCGCCGCCTCACCTCCCTTGTGGATAAGGGCCGCCCGCTCTCTTAAGCCACATCATTACCATCTTTAGGGTTCAGGCGTAGGGTGTACATTGCATTCAGGGTTGGGTTGGGGTCAGGGTTAGGTACCCTCTGGACCCGCCGCCTCAACTGCATTTCGGGTGAGGGCCGCCCGCTCTGTCAAGGCCACATGAGTACCATATTTAGGGTTTCGGCGAAGGGTGTAGATTGCGCTCAGGGTTGGGTTGGGGTCAGGGTTAGGTACCCTCTTTTTCACCCGCAGCCTAACCTGCATTCGGGTAAGGGCCGCCCGCTATGTCAATGCCACATCAGTACTATCTATAGGGTTTAGGTACAGAGGGTAGATTGCGCTCGGGGTCGGGTTGGGGTCAGGGTTAGGTACCCTCTTTTTCACCCGCCGCCTCACCTCCCTTGTGGATAAGGGCCGCCCGCTCTCTTAAGCCACATCATTACCATCTTTAGGGTTCAGGCGTATGGTGTACATTGCATTCTGGGTTGGGTTGGGGTCAGGGTTAGGTACCCTCTGGACCCGCCGCCTCAACTGCATTTCGGGTGAGGGCCGCCCTCTCTGTCAAGGCCACATGAGTACCATATTTAGGGTTCCGGCGAAGGGTGTAGATTGCGCTCAGGGTTGGGTTGGGGTCAGGGTTAGGTACCCTCTTTTTCACCCGCAGCCTAACCTGCATTCGGGTAAGGGCCGCCCGCTATGTCAATGCCACATCAGTACTATCCTTAGGGTTTAGGTACAGGGGGTAGATTGCGCTCGGGGTCGGGTCTGGGTCAGGGTTAGATACGCTCTTTTTCACCCGCCGCCTCACCTCCCTTGTGGATAAGGGCCGCCCGCTCTCTTAAGCCACATCATTACCATCTTTAGGGTTCAGGCGTAGGGTGTACATTGCATTCAGGGTTGGGTTGGGATCAGGGTTAGGTACCCTCTGGACCCGCCGCCTCACCTGCCTTTCGGGTAACAGCCGCCCGCTCTGTCAATGCCACATCAGTACTATCCTTAGAGTTTAGGTGCAGAGGGTAGATTGCGTTCGGGGTCTTGTTGGGGTCAGGGTTAGGTACCCTCTTTTTCACCCGCGCCTCACCTCCCATGTGGATAAGGGCCGCCCGCTCTCTTAAGCCACATCATTACCATCTTTAGGGTTCAGCGCCGGCGCGCACCAGTGTCGCTTGGGGATGCTCCTCCCAGGCCTCGGCCCTACCATCTCTTGTCGCAGGCGCCGGCGCGCACCAGTGTCGCTTGGGGATGCCCCCCCCAGGCCTCGGCCCTACCATCCCGTGTCGCAGGCGCCGGCGCGCGCCACTGTCGCTTGGCAATGCTCCTCCCAGGCCACGGCCCTACCATTTCGTGTCGCAGGCGCCGGCGCGCGCCACTGTCGCTTGGGGATGCCCCTCCCAGGCCTCGGCCCTACCATCTCTTGTCGCAGGCGCCGGCGCACGCCACTGTCGCTTGGGGATGCCCCTCCTAGGCCCCGGCCCTACCATCTCGTGTCGCAGGCGCCGGCGCGCACCAGTGTCGCTTGGGGATGCCCCTCCCAGGTCTCGGCCCTACCATCTCGTGTCGCAGGCGCCGGCGCGCGCCACTGTCGCTTGGGGATGCCCCTCCCAGGCCTCGGCTCTACCATCTCTTGTCGCAGGTGCCGGCGCGCTCCAGTGTCGCTTGAGGATGCCCCTCCCAGGCCACGGCCCTACCATCTCGTGTCGCAGGCGCCGGCGCGCGCCACTGTCGCTTGGGGATGCCCCTCCCACGCGTCGGCCCTACCATCTCTTGTCGCAGGCCCCGGCGCGCACCAGTGTTGCTTGGGGATGCCCCTCCCAACCCTCGGCCCTACCATCTCTTGTCGCAGGCGCCGGCGCGCACCAGTGTCGCCCGGGGATGCCCCTCCCAGGCCTCGGCCCTACCATCTCGTGTCCCAGGCGCCGGCGCGCACCAGTGTCCCGTGGGGGTGCCCCTCTCAGGCCTCGGCCCATGCTTCAAGCCGGTGGCTTTTTCGAGACTTTCACCTATACTTTAACATGGGCCACTTCCCCAAAAAGGCCAATCGCGCGGTTTCCTCGCCTGCTCTGTCAAAGCCGCATCATTACCATCCTTTGGGTTTTAGGCATAGGGGGTTGATTACGCTCAGGGTTTGAGTTGCGGTCAGGGTTAGGTACCCTCTTTTTCACACGCTGCCTCGCCTGCCTCTTGCAGATGGCCCGCCTGCTCTGTCAAAGCCGCATCATTACCATCTTTAGGGTTTTAGGCATAGGGGGTTGATTACGCTCAGGGTTTGGTTTGGGGTCAGGGTTAGGTACCCTCTTTTTCACCCGCCGCCTCACTTGCCTTTCGGGTAATGGCCGCCCGCTCTGTCAAGGCCGCATCATTACCATCTTTAGGGTTTTAGGCATAGGGGGTAGATTCCGCTCAGGGTTTGGTTTGGGGTCAGGGTTAGGTACCCTCTTTCTCACCCGCCGCCCTCCCTGCCTTTCCGGTAAGGGCCGCCCGCTCTGTCAAAGCCGCATCATTACCATCATAGGGTTTTACGCATTGGGAGTAGATTGCGCTCAGGGTTTGGGTTGGGGTCAGGGTTGGGTAACCTCTTTTTCAGACGCCGCCTCGCCTGCCTCTTGCGGAAAGGCCGCCCCCCCTGTCAAAGCCGCATCCCTACCATCTTTAGGGTTTTAGGCATAAGGGGTAGATTGCGCTCAGGGTTTGGGTTAGGGTCAGGGTTAAGTACCCACTTTTTCACACGCCGCCTCGTCTGCCTCTTGCGGAAGGGCAGCCCGCTCTGTCAAGGCCGCATCATTACCATCTTTAGGGTTTTAGGCATAGGGGGTAGATTGCGCTCAGGGTTTGGATTGGGGTCAGGGTTAGGTACCCTCTTTTTCCCACGCCGCCTCGCCTGCCTCTTGCGGAAAGTGCGCCCGCTCTGTCAAGGCCGCCTCACTACCATCTTTAGGGTTTTAGGCATAGCGGGTAGATTGCGCTCAGGGTTTGGATTGGGGTCAGGGTTAGGTACCGTCTTTTTCACCCGCCACCTCACCTGCCTCTTGCAGATGGCCCGCCCGCTCTGTCAAGGCCGCATCATTACCATCCTTAGGGGTTTAGGCATAGGGGGTAGATTCCGCTCAGGGTTTGGGTTGGGGTCAGGGTTAGGTACCCTCTTTTTCATACGCCGCCTCACCTGCCTCTTGCGGAAGGTCGGCCCGCTCTGTCAAGGCCGCATCCTTACCATCTTTAGGGTCTGATGCATAGGGGGTAGATTGCGCTCATGGTTTGGGTTGGGGTCAGGGTTAGGTACCCTCTTTTTCATACGCCGCCTCACCTGCCTCTTGCGGAAGGTCGGCCCGCTCTGTCAAGGCCGCATCCTTACCATCTTTAGGGTCTGATGCATAGAGGGTAGATTGCGCTCAGGGTTTGGGTTGGGGTCAGGGTTAGGTACCCTCTTTTTCATACGCCGCCTCACCTGCCTCTTGCGGAAGGTCGGCCCGCTCTGTCAAGGCGGCATACTTACCATCTTTAGGGTCTGATGCATAGGGGTTAGATTGCGATCAGGGTTTGGGTTTGGGTCAGGGTTAGGTACCCTCTTTTTCAGACGCCGCCTCGCCTGCCTTTTGCGGAAGGTCGGCCTGCTCTGTCAAAGCCGCATCACTACCATCTTTAGGGTTTTAGGCATAGCGGGTAGATTGCACTCAGGGTTTGGGTTGGGGTCAGGGTTAGGTACCCTCTTTTTCCCACGCCGCCTCACCTGCCTCTTGTGGAAGGTGCGCCCGCTCTGTCAAGGCCGCCTCACTACCATCTTTAGGGTTTTAGGCATAGGGCGTAGATTGCGCTCAGGGTTTGGGTTGGGATCAGGGTTAGGTGCCCTCTATTTCACCCGCCGTCTCGCCTGCTTTTCCGGTAAGGGCCGCCCGCTCTATCAAAGCCGCATCATTACCATCTTTAGGGTTTTAGGCATAGGGGGTAGATTGTGCTCAGGGTTTGAGTTGCGGTCAGGGTTAGGTTCCCTCTTTTTCACCCGCCACCTCACCTGCCTGTTGTGGAAGGTCCGCCCGCTCTGTCAAGGCCGCATCATTACCATCCTTAGGGTTTTAGGCATAGGGGGTAGATTGCGCTCAGGGTTTGAGTTGCGGTCAGGGTTAGGTACCCTCTTTTTCACCCGCCGCCTCACCGGCCTTTCCGGTAAGGGCCGACCCTCTGTCAAAGACGCATCATTACCATCTTTAGGGTCTGATGCATAGGGGGTAGATTGCGCTCAGGGTTTGGGTTGGGGTCAGGGTTAGGTACCCTCTTTTTCATACGCCGCCTCACCTGCCTCTTGCGGAAGGTCGGCCCGCTCTGTCAAGGCCGCATCCTTACCATCTTTAGGGTCTGATGCATAGGGGGTAGATTGCGCTCAGGGTTTGGGTTGGGGTCAGGGTTAGGTACCCTCTTTTTCATGCGCCGCCTCACCTGCCTCTTGTGGAAGGTGCGCCCGCTCTGTCAAGGCCGCCTCACTACCATCTTTAGGGTTTTAGGCATAGGGCGTAGATTGCGCCCAGGGTTTGGTTTGGGGTCAGGGTTAGGTACCCTCTTTCTCACCCGCCGCCCTCCCTGCCTTTCCGGTAAGGGGCGCCCGCTCTGTCAAAGCCGCATCATTACCATCATAGGGTTTTACGCATTGGGAGTAGATTGCGCTCAGGGTTTGTGTTGGGGTCAGGGTTGGGTACCCTCTTTTTCAGACGCCGCCTCGCCTGCCTCTTGCGGAAAGGCCGCCCCCCCTGTCAAAGCCGCATCATTACCATCTTTAGGGTTTTAGGCATAAGGGGTAGATTGCGCTCAGGGTTTGGGTTAGGGTCAGGGTTAAGTACCCACTTTTTCACACGCCGCCTCGTCTGCCTCTTGCGGAAGGGCAGCCCGCTCTGTCAAGGCAGCATCATTACCATCTTTAGGGTTTTAGGCATAGGGGGTTGATTCCGCTCAGGGCTTGGGTTGGGGTCAGGGTTAGGTACCCTCTTTTTCACCCGCCACCTCACCTGCCTCTTGCGGAAGGTCCGCCCGCTCTGTCAAGGCCGCATCATTACCATCCTTAGGGGTTTAGGCATAGGGGGTAGATTCCGCTCAAGGTTTGGGTTGGGGTCAGGGTTAGGTACCCTCTTTTTCATACGCCGCCTCACCTGCCTCTTGCGGAAGGTCGGCCCGCTCTGTCAAGGCCGCATCCTTACCATTTTTAGGGTCTGATGCATAGGGGGTAGATTGCGCTCAGGGTTTGGGTTGGGGTCAGGGTTAGGTACCCTCTTTTTCATACGCCGCCTCACCTGCCTCTTGCGGAAGGTCGGCCCGCTCTGTCAAGGCCGCATCCTTACCATCTTTAGGGTCTGATGCATAGGGGGTAGATTGCGCTCAGGGTTTGGGTTGGGGTCAGGGTTAGGTACCCTCTTTTTCATACGCCGCCTCACCTGCCTCTTGCGGAAGGTCGGCCCGCTCTGTCAAGGCGGCATACTTACCATCTTTAGGGTCTGATGCATAGGGGGTAGATTGCGCTCAGGGTTTGGGTTTGGGTCAGGGTTAGGTACCCTCTTTTTCAGACGCCGCCTCGCCTGCCTTTTGCGGAAGGTCGGCCCGCTCTGTCAAGGCCGCATCATTACCATCCTTAGGGGTTTAGGCGTAGGGGGGTAGATTGCGCTCAGGGTTTGGGTTGGGGTCAGGGTTAGGTACCCTCTTTTTCATACGCCGCCTCACCTGCCTCTTGCGGAAGGTCGGCCCGCTCTGTCAAGGCCGCATCCTTACCATCTTTAGGGTCTGATGCATAGGGGGTAGATTGCGCTCAGGGTTTGGGTTGGGGTCAGGGTTAGGTACCCTCTTTTTCATACGCCGCCTCACCTGCCTCTTGCGGAAGGTCGGCCCGCTCTGTCAAGGCCGCATCCTTACCATCTTTAGGGTCTGATGCATAGGGTTAGATTGCGCTCAGGGTTTGGGTTTGGGTCAGGGTTAGGTACCCTCTTTTTCATACGCCGCCTCACCTGCCTCTTGCGGAAGGTCGGCCCGCTCTGTCAAGGCGGCATACTTACCATCTTTAGGGTCTGATGCATAGGGGGTAGATTGCGCTCAGGGTTTGGGTTTGGGTCAGGGTTAGGTACCCTCTTTTTCAGACGCCGCCTCGCCTGCCTTTTGCGGAAGGTCGGCCCGCTCTGTCAAAGCCGCATCACTACCATCTTTAGGGTTTTAGGCATAGCGGGTAGATTGCACTCAGGGTTTGGGTTGGGGTCAGGGTTAGGTACCCTCTTTTTCAGACGCCGCCTCGCCTGCCTCTTGCGGAAAGGCCGCCCCCCCTGTCAAAGCCGCATCATTACCATCTTTAGGGTTTTAGGCATAAGGGGTAGATTGCGCTCAGGGTTTGGGTTAGGGTCAGGGTTAAGTACCCACTTTTTCACACGCCGCCTTGTCTGCCTCTTGCGGAAGGGCAGCCCGCTCTGTCAAGGCCGCATCATTACCATCTTTAGGGTTTTAGGCATAGGGGGTTGATTCCGCTCAGGGCTTGGGTTGGGGTCAGGGTTAGGTACCCTCTTTTTCACCCGCCACCTCACCTGCCTCTTGCGGAAGGTCCACCCGCTCTGTCAAGGCCGCATCATTACCATCCTTAGGGGTTTAGGCATAGGGTGTAGATTCCGCTCAGGGTTTGGGTTGGGGTCAGGGTTAGGTAGCCTCTTTTTCATACGCCGCCTCACCTGCCTCTTGCGGAAGGTCGGCCCGCTCTGTCAAGGCCGCATCCTTACCATCTTTAGGGTCTGATGCATAGGGGGTAGATTGCGCTCAGGGTTTGGGTTGGGGTCAGGGTTAGGTACCCTCTTTTTCATACGCCGCCTCACCTGCCTCTTGCGGAAGGTCGGCCCGCTCTGTCAAGGCCGCATCCTTACCATCTTTAGGGTCTGATGCATAGGGAGTAGATTGCGCTCAGGGTTTGGGTTGGGGTCAGGGTTAGGTACCCTCTTTTTCATACGCCGCCTCACCTGCCTCTTGCGGAAGGTCGGCCCGCTCTGTCAAGGCGGCATAATTACCATCTTTAGGGTCTGATGCATAGGGGGTAGATTGCACTCAGGGTTTGGGTTGGGGTCAGGGTTAGATACCCTCTTTTTCCCACGCCGCCTCCCCTGCCTCTTGTGGAAGGTGCGCCCGCTCTGTCAAGGCCGCCTCACTACCATCTTTAGGGTTTTAGGCATAGGGCGTAGATTGCGCTCAGGGTTTGGGTTGGGATCAGGGTTAGGTGCCCTCTATTTCACCCGCCGTCTCGCCTGCTTTTCCGGTAAACGCCGCCCGCTCTATCAAAGCCGCATCATTACCATCTTTAGGGTTTTAGGCATAGGGGGTAGATTGCGCTCAGGGTTTGAGTTGCGGTCAGGGTTAGGTACCCACTTTTTCACACGCTGCCTCGCCTGCCTCTTGCAGATGGCCCGCCTGCTCTGTCAAAGCCGCATCATTACCATCTTTAGGGTTTTAGGCATAGGGGGTTGATTACGCTCAGGGTTTGGTTTGGGGTCAGGGTTAGGTACCCTCTTTTTCACCCGCCGCCTCACTTGCCTTTCGGGTAATGGCCGCCCGCTCTGTCAAGGCCGCCTCACTACCATCTTTAGGGTTTTAGGCATAGGGCGTAGATTGCGCTCAGGGTTTGGTTTGGGGTCAGGGTTAGGTACCCTCTTTCTCACCCGCCGCCCTCCCTGCCTTTCCGGTAAGGGCCGCCCGCTCTGTCAAAGCCGCATCATTACCATCTTTAGGGTTTTACGCATTGGGAGTAGATTGCGCTCAGGGTTTGGGTTGGGGTCAGGGTTGGGTACCCTCTTTTTCAGACGCCGCCTCGCCTGCCTCTTGCGGAAAGGCCGCCCCCCCTGTCAAAGCCGCATCATTACCATCTTTAGGGTTTTAGGCATAAGGGGTAGATTGCGCTCAGGGTTTGGGTTAGGGTCAGGGTTAAGTACCCACTTTTTCACACGCCGCCTCGTCTGCCTCTTGCGGAAGGGCAGCCCGCTCTGTCAAGGCCGCATCATTACCATCTTTAGGGTTTTAGGCATAGGGGGTTGATTCCGCTCAGGGCTTGGGTTGGGGTCAGGGTTAGGTACCCTCTTTTTCCCACGCCGCCTCGCCTGCCTCTTGCGGAAAGTGCGCCCGCTCTGTCAAGGCCGCCTCACTACCATCTTTAGGGTTTTAGGCATAGCGGGTAGATTGCGCTCAGGGTTTGGATTGGGGTCAGGGTTAGGTACCCTCTTTTTCACCCGCCACCTCACCTGCCTCTTGCAGATGGCCCGCCCGCTCTGTCAAGGCCGCATCATTACCATCCTTAGGGGTTTAGGCATAGGGGGTAGATTCCGCTCAGGGTTTGGGTTGGGGTCAGGGTTAGGTACCCTCTTTTTCATACGCCGCCTCACCTGCCTCTTGCGGAAGGTCGGCCCGCTCTGTCAAGGCCGCATCCTTACCATCTTTAGGGTCTGATGCATAGGGGGTAGATTGCGCTCAGGGTTTGGGTTGGGGTCAGGGTTAGGTACCCTCTTTTTCATATGCCGCCTCACCTGCCTCTTGCGGAAGGTCGGCCCGCTCTGTCAAGGCCGCATCCTTACCATCTTTAGGGTCTGATGCATAGGGGGTAGATTGCGCTCAGGGTTTGGGTTGGGGTCAGGGTTAGGTACCCTCTTTTTCATACGCCGCCTCACCTGCCTCTTGCGGAAGGTCGGCCCGCTCTGTCAAGGCGGCATACTTACCATCTTTAGGGTCTGATGCATAGGGGGTAGATTGCGCTCAGGGTTTGGGTTTGGGTCAGGGTTAGGTACCCTCTTTTTCAGACGCCGCCTCGCCTGCATTTTGCGGAAGGTCGGCCCGCTCTGTCAAAGCCGCATCACTACCATCTTTAGGGTTTTAGGCATAGCGGGTAGATTGCACTCAGGGTTTGGGTTGGGGTCAGGGTTAGGTACCCTCTTTTTCCCACGCCGCCTCACCTGCCTCTTGTGGAAGGTGCGCCCGCTCTGTCAAGGCCGCCTCACTACCATCTTTAGGGTTTTAGGCATAGGGCGTAGATTGCGCTCAGGGTTTGGGTTGGGATCAGGTTTAGGTGCCCTCTATTTCACCCGCCGTCTCGCCTGCTTTTCCGGTAAGGGCCGCCCGCTTTATCAAAGCCGCATCATTACCATCTTTAGGGTTTTAGGCATAGGGGGTAGATTGCGCTCAGGGTTTGAGTTGCGGTCAGGGTTAGGTACCCTCTTTTTCACCCGCCACCTCACCTGCCTGTTGTGGAAGGTCCGCCCGCTCTGTCAAGGCCGCATCATTACCATCCTTAGGGTTTTAGGCATAGAGGGTAGATTGCGCTCAGGGTTTGAGTTGCGGTCAGGGTTAGGTACCCTCTTTTTCACCCGCCGCCTCACCGGCCTTTCCGGTAAGGGCCGACCCTCTGTCAAAGACGCATCATTACCATCTTTAGCGTCTTAGGCATAGGGGGTAGATTGCGCTCAAGGTTTTGGTTGGGATCAGGGTTAGGTTACCTTCTTTTTCCCACGCCGCCTCGCCTGCCTCTTGCGGAAGGGTCGCCCGCTCTGTCAAGGCCGCCTCACTACCATCTTTAGGGTTTTAGGCATAGGCGGTAGATTGCGCTCAGGGTTTGGATTGGGGTCGGGGTTAAGTACCCTCTTTTTCACCCGCCGCCTCACCTGCCTTTCCTGTAAGGGCCGCCCGCTCTGTCAAAGCCGCTTCGTTACCATCTTTAGGGTTTTAGGCATAGGGGTTAGATTACGCTCAGGGTGTGGGTTGGGGTCAGGGTTAGGTACTATTTGTTCACCGGCCGCCTCACCTGCCTTTACGGTAACGGCCACCCTTTCTACTTTGCCATCTCTAGTCGCCGGCCCTGGCGCGCTACTGTCGCCTTGTGGTGCCCCTTCTCATGCTTCGGCCCTACAATCTCTCGTCGCAGGCGCCGGCGCGCGCCACTCGCGCTTGGGAGCGCCCCGCTCAGGCCTCTGTCCTACGATCTCTTGTCGCAGGTGCCGGGGCGCACCAGTGTCGCTTAGGGGTGCCCCTCCCAGGCCTCGGCCCTACCATCTCTCGTCGCAGGTGCCGGCGCGCACCAGTGTCGCTTAGGGGTGCCCCTCTCAGGCCTCGGCCCTACCATCTCTCGTCGCAGGCGCCGGCGCGCACCAGTGTCGCTTGGGGGTGCCCCTCCCAGGCCTCGGCCCTACCATCTCTCGTCGCAGGCGCCGTGACGCACCAGTGTCGCTTGGGGATGCCCCTACCAGGCCTCAGCCCTACCATCTCTTGTCGCAGGCGTCGGCGCACCAGTGTCGCTTGGGGGTGCCCCTCCCAGGCCTCAGCCCTACCATCTCTCCTCGCAGGCGCCGGCGCGCACCAGTGTTGCTTCGGGGTGCCCCTCCCAGGCCTCGGCCCTACCATATCTTGTTACAGGCGCCTGCGCGCGCCAGTGTCGTTTAGGGGTGCCCCTCTCAGGCCTCGGCCCTACCATATCTTGTCGCAGGCGTCGGCGCGCGCCAGTGTCGATTAGGGGTGCCCCTCTCAAGCCTCGGCCTACCATCTCTTGACGCAGTCGCCGGCGAGCGCCACTGTCGCTTGGGGATGCCCCTCCCAGGCCTCGGCCCTACCATCTCTCGTCGCAGACGCCGGCGCGCGCCAGTGTCGCCTGGGGATGCCCCTGCCAGGCCTCGGCCTTACCATATCTTGCCTGGCGCACTCCAGTGTCGCTTGGGGTTGCCCCTCTCAGGCCTCGGCCCTACCACCTCTTGTCGCAGGCGCCGGCGCGCACCAGTGTCGCTTGGGGGTGCCCCTCCCAGACCTCAGCCATACCATCTCTTGTCGCAGGCGCCGGCGCGCACCAGTATCGCTTGGGGATGCCCCTCCCAGGCCTCGGCCTACCATCTCTTGTCGCAGGTGCCGGCGCGCGCCAGTGTCGCTTAGGGGTGCCACTCTCAGGCCTCGGCCCTACCATCTCTTGTCGCAGGCGCCGGCGCGCGCCAGTGTCGTATAGGGGTGCCCCTCTAGGGCCTCGGCCCTACCATCTCTTGTCGCAGGCGCCGGCGCGCACCAGTGTCGCTTGGGGATTTTATTTTTTTTTTATTTTTTTTTTTATTATTATTCCTTCAGCAACGAGAGCTACATACATATATAAATATAGGCAATGCAATTATAGGTCGAGGCCGATAACATAAACAATTATTGATTACTCAAATATGGCAATGTTGAAATAAGATCTGCGAATATCGTACTAATATGTGCCGGAATATTATATAAAATTATATAATTACATTACAAGATTATATTTTCTCATACAATGCAATATATCTGGATGATTTTCCTGTAAGGATGTCAGCATGATGCTCCATTTGCACCTGTTTCTTGGTGAAATATTTACATAATTCGAAATTTAACAGCTTACTCTCCGATAATCTACATTTGTAGATGTACCATTTAGCCATTACCACAATGAAATTTATACTCAGTACAATAGATCCTTTATCACCAGAAATACCACACAAGACGTCTACTATTGATAGACTCACATGAACATTGTATAAGGTTGTAATCCATTGTTCAATATTTTGCCAGATCTTTTTGACAGAGGGGCAGTAATACATAAAGTGCTCTATTGTGTCAGTTTCCATACATACATCGCAGGCTGCATTGTCTTTTATGTGCCATTTCACCAGATTGTAATTACAAGGTATGATTCTATGGAGGATTTTGTACTGGAAAGTTTGTATCTGAGTGTTGCGTGTTGCACTATTACCTATTGAAAAGTATGTTTTGAAACTGTTTTCTGTTAGAAATGGGAACTCTTCTAGCCATGTGGCAACAGCAGTGGGTGGGGATTGTGATTTTTTTATAAGTTCCCAATATATGTGATGATTCTGTATTTTATCAACATTGATGTACTGTCCGTTAATTCTTATCTGTAGCTGTTCCTGATTGTTGTATGTGTGCGCTGTTTGTATCTCTCGCCGCAGTGACGTACGCCATTGTTTGGGAATAGCGTGTATGAGGCTGTTTAGTGTTAGCGCGTCTATTTGAATTCCGTATTTTTCTTCTAAAGCAGCTTTTTCTAAAAAGCCCCTGTTCTCATCCATCAGGTGATGTATGTGTGTAATTCCATGATCTGCCCAACGCTTGTAGGTTGGGTAAAAGGTATTACTTAGAATTCCTCCAATTAGTATGTATTTGTTATTCCATAGTTTTTCATATCTCACGCTCTCCACCTCGGGCTCAACCGAAAAAACATCAAACCAGTTTTTTATGACTTGTTTATAAAAAAGACTCTTAGGGGGCTTTATATGTGTGATGCAGAGTTTGCTTGAGATTTCTTGTGTTGTAAGACCAATTAGGCAGAGGGCTAACTTGCTTTGTTTCGTTTGTAGCTCATTACCCGATATTACTCGTTTAATCCATAGTGCGTTTTGGCTAGCAATGATTGAGCTGAAACAGGGCATTTTCAGACCCCCATTTGGTATGTCTGATATCACTGTGGAATATTTCACTTTGGGGCGTTTGCCATTCCACACAAAATCTGCTATTTTGCTTTTGACCTTTTTGATAAAGCTCTCGGGAACGTGAATGACAGCGGTAGCATAGGTCAACAGCGGGAGTGCCAGACTTTTTAATATGGTTATTTTACCTTTTTGGGATAGTCGGCGAGCGGACCAGGTGGTGAGTACAGCTTTAAATTTAGATAATCTGTCTTCCAGATTTTTGTGGCACATAGCCGTTTGGTCTATATCAAAGAAGATACCCAGGGTTTTGAAAGTCGACCTTTTAACCTCTATGCCGTGTATAGTGTCTAATCTACAGTTTGGATGTAAAGGAACCACGAATGTTTTGTTTTTGTTGAGCTTTAGCCCTGAGCATAACGCGAACTGTTCTAATATATTAAGTGCCCTAGATATTGATTCTGCATTCTTCAGAAACAATGTGGCATCATCTGCTAGTTGTGATATTTTAAACACGGCTTCACACACTGTTATACCATGTACGTTGGGGTCGCTGCGAATCCTTGTTGCAAATGTTTCTACAACAAGAACGAAAAGTAAGGCGCTTATTGGACACCCCTGTCTGATGCCTCGCGTAATAGGGAAGAATGCGGTTGAGTGACCGTTATTTATGCAACAGCTGGTGATGTCTGTATATATTATGTCAATCCATTGTCTATAATATGGGCCGAATTTCATATGTTGAAGTACCTTGTGTAAATACTGCCAAGAAATGGTATCAAACGCTTTTTCGAAATCAAGAAGTGCTATGTAACCTGGAGTGTTGTTCATATTACAGTATTCAAGAATATCTGCGATAGTTCTTACATTTTCGCCGATGTAGCGACCTCTGATGTACCCGCATTGGTCTACATTAACTAGGTCGTTGACGACATCTTGCATCCTATTGGCAAGTGCTTTCGTTAGAATTTTATAGTCAGTGTTTAGTAGGCTTAGCGGTCTCCACGATGTCAAATAGCGAAGGTCTTTGTCAGCTTTCGGGAGAAGCGTTAAGACACCGCGCCTTTGTTCAATGCTCAGATGCTTATTTTCTGCTGCATATATATAGCTGTTATGTACGAGATGTCCAATATCTCGCCAGAAGAATTTATAAAATTCGGTGGAAAAACCGTCGCTTCCGGGGGGCTTGTTGTTTTTCATTTGAGCTAGGGCTTGAGTACACTCTTTTAATGTTAATTCTTGGTCACAGAGGTGCGTCGATTGTGGGCTTAATTTACTAATAGCTTCATCCAGGAATGTATCCATTACCGGATCGTTTTCTTCCATTACGGGCCCTTGCGAGTATAATTGTGAGTAGAAGGTTTGTTCAGCAGATAGAATCTCTGTATGGTCGATAATTGGCTTCTCATTAGGACCTATGAGTGTTGTTATATTTTTTTTTGCGCTTCTATGTTTCTCTAAGCTAAGGAAGTATTTAGTATTCTTCTCGTTTTCAGCAATTTCCAGTGACCTAGCTCTCACTAGTGCACCTTGAGCCTTCAGGCTTTGAATTTCATCGTACTCTGTTTTGGCACGTTCGTAGGCGCCGTGTATCGCATCATCTGTTATACTTTGAACTTGTAAGGTTTCTAGTTTTTCTTTCAGCTCTTGCTCATATTGACGTCGTTGTTTTGCTTTGTATGAAGCGTAACTTATACTCCGACCTCTCATTTCGCATTTAATAAGGTCCCACAACACCCCCTTTATCATCGAGCGTTGAATACTTATGTAGAGAATCGTCCAGGCACGTTTTTATCATTTTCACATATTCGGCGTCTTTTAACAGCGATGAGTTAAATTTCCAAAACCCCCCTTCCCTTAGGGACTGGTGTTTATTTATAACTTGGATGTCAATGATTGAGTGGTCAGAGCGTGGCCCATAGTTTGGGGATGCCCCTCCCAGGCCTCAGCCCTACAATCTCTTGTCGCAGGCGCTGGCGCGCGCCACTGTCGCTTGGGGATGCCCCTCCCAGGCCTCAGCCATACCATCTCTTGTCGCCGGCGCCGGCGCGCACCAGTGTCGTTTGGGGTTGCCCCTCCCAGGCCTCAGCCATACCATCTCTTGTCGCAGGCGCCGTCACGCACCTGTGTCGCTCCGGGGTGCCCCTCCCAGGCCTCGGCCCTACCATCTCTTGTCTCAGGCGCCGGCGCGCGCCACTGTCGCTTGGGGATGCCCCTCCCAGTCCTCGGCCCTACCATCTCTTGTCGCAGGCGCCGGCGCGCACCAGTGTCGCTTAGGGATGCCCCTCTCAGGCCTCGGCCCTACCATCTCTTATCGTAGGCGCCGGCGCGCACCAGTGTCGCTTGGGGATGCCCCTACCAGGCCTCAGCCCTACCATCTCTTGTCGCATCGCCGGCGCGCACCAGTGTCGCTTGGGGGTGCCCCTCCCAGGCCTTAACCATACCAGCTCTTGTCGCAGGCGCCGGGGCGCACCAGTATCGCTTGGGGATCCCCCTCCCAGGCCTCGACCTACCATCTCTTGTCGCAGGCGCCGGCGCGCGCCAGTGTCGCTTAGGGGTGCCACTCTCAGGCCTGGGCCCTACCATCTCTTGTCGCAGTCGCCGGCGCGCGCCACTGTCGCTTGGGGATGCCCCTCCCAGGCCTCAGCCCTACCATCTCTTGTCGCAGGCGCCGGCGCGCGCCAGTGTCGCTTAGGGGTGCCCCTCTCAGGCCTCGGCCCTACCATCTCTTGTCGCAGGCGCCGGCGCGCGCCAGTGTCGCTTAGGGGTGCCCCTCTCAGGCCTCGGCCCTACCATCTCTTGTCGCAGGCGCCGGCGCGCGCCAGTGTCGCTTAGGGGTGCCCGTCTCAGGCCTCGGCCCTACCATCTCTTGTCGCAGGCGCCGGCGCGCACCAGTGTCGCTTGGGGATGCCCCTCCCAGGCCTCAGCCCTATAATCTCTTGTCGCAGGCGCTGGCGCGCGCCACTGTCGCTTGGGGGTGCCCTTCTCAGGCCTCGGCCCTACCATCTCTTGTCGCAGGCACCGGCGCGCACCAGTGTCGCTTGGGGATGCCCCTCCCAGGCCTCAGCCATACCATCTCTTGTCGCCGGCGCCGGCGCGCACCAGTGTCGTTTGGGGGTGCCCCCCCCCCCCCCCCCCAGGCCTCGGCCCTACCATCTCTTGTCGCAGGCACCGGCGCGCGCCACTGTCGCTTGGGGATGCCCCTCCCAGGCCTCGGCCCTACCATCTCTTGTCGCAGGCGCCGGCGCGCACCAGTGTCGCCTAAGGATGCCCCTCCCAGGCCTCGGCCCTACCATCTCTTGTCGCAGGCACCGGCGCGCACCAGTGTCGCCTGGGGATGCCCCTCCCAGGCCTCGGCCCTACCATCTCTTGTCGCAGGCGTCGGCGCGCACCAGTGTCGCCTGGGGATGCCCGTGATATCCGAACCCTTGTCCATAATCATAAACCAATCACTGAAGACTGGGGTTTTCCCGGATAGCTTAAAGGTAGCGAAAGTTGTGCCAGTTCTTAAAACTGGTGACAGCTCTCTGTTTAATAACTATCGCCCTTTCTCATTACTACCGGCAGTATCCAAAGTTTTTGAAAAGGTCATGGCTAAGAAATTATATGACTATTTTACGGGTAACAAGTTATTAAATGAGAGTCAATATGGATTTAGAGCCAAACACTCCACTGAACTTGCCGCGCTAGAAATAGTGGACAGAACAATTAACCTAATGGATGAAAATAAAATACCCATAAATATTTTCCTCGATCTTTCTAAGGCTTTTGATACCATTAACCACGAAATCCTTATTACAAAATTGAAATATTATGGTGTAAATGGAATGTCCTTGAATCTCATCGAAAATTATTTCTTTAATCGTAAGCAATTCGTATGTCTTGAAAATGTTAGTTCGGAGCCAAAACATATCAATATGGGGGTTCCGCAAGGTTCTATCCTGGGCCCTCTCTTCTTCATTATCTATATCAATGACATCACCTGTGCCAGCAAATTGTTCCACTTTATCATTTATGCTGATGACACGACTTTGTTGAGCACACTAAGTTTATCTGGTACGAATAACGCACATGTATTGAATAGTGAACTGGGCAAAATAAATGAGTGGCTGTCATTAAATAGCCTCGTCTTAAATGCTGATAAGTCTAAATTCATGGTGTTCCATACACCACAGAGAAAGGTAGAAATTCCGCACCTTGTCGTAGGAAACAAACCGTTAGTGTGTGTTGATGAATTTAAATTACTAGGTATAACCCTCGATAAACACATATCTTGGCACAAACACACAGATCAACTGGGTGGAAGAATTTCCAAAACTGTAGGCATCTTAAACAAATTCAAGCACACCCTCCCCGAAACTACGCTTCTCATATTGTACAATTCATTGTTGCTACACATTTGAATTATGGAATTCTTATCTGGGGATACCGATTGGAAAAGTTAATGCTACTGCAGAAAAAGGCTGTGAGAATTATTACTCGTAGCCGATACAACGCCCACACAGAACCTCTATTTAAGAATCGCAAACTCCTAAAGCTTCATGATCTTCACAGTGTGCAAATACTAAAATTCGTTTTTAAGTTAAAAAATAATCACTTACCAAACTATTTTGATAGAATTTCTATACAATATCCCTCTGACAGACATGACTATAACATAAGGAATCAAACACACGTACAAACCGCAAGAGGGCGTCATGTTTTTGCCACAAAGTGTATCCGACATAGCGTCATATCAACACTCAATGTCGAACCACCGATTATTTTAGACAAAATATATACCCACAGTCTAGACAGTTTTGTAAAGTATGTGAAACATAATGCTATAGAAAACTACCAGATTTATTGTAACTTGCGTAACTGCTATATTTGTAATCGGTTGGCGTAGATATTACTACCATAAATGCAGTGTTGTTTTTCTTTGCTTTATCTCGATAAGTATTATATTTTTGTAAAAATGTATCTGACAACGTATTAAATTAGTATTGATTGTACATCGCTAGTTTTAATAACTTTGCAAACGTATTATTGAGTGGCATGGACGTGGTTGTTTTTGTTTAATAAACACTTTTTTTTTCTTTTTTTCCCTTTTGTTGTCATTGTTCTATGTTATTATTTTCTTTTCTACTTGTATTTGCTAATATAATAATTTGAAAAGTTCCAGTTAGGTAGGAACTTGTAAATCATGCACCGTGCGTTTTCCTGAAACACACATACTGAATGTGCTCTACCCTGGGTGGCCCTCATGCCAGCGGCTTATGCCTTAGTGAGGGTCTCCTCCGACATATGTAAAATATAACATGTAAAATGTATTAATTCTATATAGATTGGATATATAAGGTCTGAATCAGAAATCTGAATCTGCCCCTCTCAGGCCTCGGCCCTACCATCTCTTGTCGCAGGCGCCGGCGCGCACCAGTGTCGTATGGGTGTACCCCTCTCAGGCCTCGGCGTTACCATCTCTTGTCGCAGGCGCCGGCGCGCACCAGTGTCGCTTAGGGGTGCCCCTCTCAGGCCTCGGCCCTACCATATCTTGTCGCAGGCGTCGGCGCGCACCAGTGTCGCTTGGGAGTGCCCCTCCCAGGCCTCAGCCCTACCATATCTTGTCGCAGGCGTCGGCGCGCACCAGTGTCGCTTGGGAGTGCCCCTCCCAGGCCTCGGCCCTACCATCTCTTGTCGCAGGCGCCGGCGCGCACCAGTGTCGTATGGGTGTACCCCTCTCAGGCCTCGGCCCTACCATCTCTTGTCGCAGGCGCCGGCGCGCACCAGTGTCGTATGGGTGTACCCCTCTCAGGCCTCGGCTCTACCATCTCTTGTCGCAGGCGCCGGCGCGCGCCCGTATTGCTTAGGTGTGCCCGTCTCAGGCCTCGGCCCTACCATCTCTTGTCGCAGGCGCCGGCGCGCACCAGTGTCGCTTGGGGATGCCCCTCCCAGGCCTCAGCCCTACCATCTCTTGTCGCAGGCACCGGCGCGCGCCAGTGTCGCTTAGGGGTGCCCGTCTCAGGCCTCGGCCCTACCATATCTTGTCGCAGGCGTCGGCGCGCACCAGTGTCGCTTGGGAGTGCCCTTCCCAGGCCTCGGCCCTACCATCTCTTGTCGCAGGCGCCGGCGCGCACCAGTGTCGCTTGGGGATGCCCCTCTCAGGCCTCAGCCCTACCATCTCTTGTCGCAGGCGCCGGCGCGCGCCAGTGTCGCTTAGGGGTGCCCCTCTCAGGCCTCGGCCCTACCATCTCTTGTCGCAAGCGCCGGCGCGCACCAGTGTCGCTTGGGGGTGCCCCTCCCAGGCCTCATCCCTACCATCTCTTGTCGCAGGTGCCGGCGCGCGCCACTGTCGCTTGGGGATGCCCCTCTCAGGCCTCGGCCCTACCATCTCTTGTCGCAGGCGCCGGCGCGCACCAGTGTCGCTTCTGGGTGCCCCTCCCAGGCCTCGGCCCTACCATCTCTTGTCGCAGGCGCCGGCGCGCACCAGTGTCCTGTGGGGGTGCCCCTCTCAGGCCTCGGCCCTATGCTTCAGGCCGGTGGCTCTTTCGAGACTTTCTCGTATACTTTAACATGGGCCAGTTCCCCAAAAAGGCATATCGCGCGGTTTCCTCATTCAGTGTGAGTTTTGTGTAAATGTAAAGGTTTAGCTCCCATTATAACAGGTAATCCGTTTTGGCTAATCAGCGCAAAAAAACCCACTCTGCATCGATTACAGCCGAACACGTCTATTTATTCGTTGAACTTGGTAACATGTACCTGATTACAAATATAATTTTACTTTATTTAAGCTAAATAACAGATCTACGGGGTTTGACAGCTTTCGACACCAGCCGTCTACATGCTGCGAGGGTTAATCTTGGATCCGCATCAAAGAGAATAGTATAATAAATAATCAAGAGTTGATACCATTACACCGAATTATTCAATCATATATTGATATTAGTTTCAAATAACGTAGCTGACGAAGCTGTATGGCAATACAACGAGGTTTACTTACGCAAAAACGCAAGAAATTCGTATTAAACGGGTAACATACGGCACAGCCGTTATAACGGTTAACACAGCCGTTGTAACGGTTAACACAGCCGTTGTAACGGTTAACACAGCCGTTGCAACGGTTAACACAGCCGTTGTAACGGTTAACACAGCCGTTGTAACCGTTAACACAGCCGTTGTAACCGTTTAGACACAGATGCTGTGATTAACAGTTAATTAATCCGGTCTCGTTTCAACACCTTATGATAGCTACAGCTTTGTCCAATATTTCAAGACCCTGATATATACCTATATGCACATTGTAATAAAGTCCAATACCCGTGTCACGCTGCCTCACAAATGGCTGCCACCCGCCTTATATGGCAGATACCGAAAGAAGTACCGATGATTTCATTTCTATCACGCCTCGATCAACAGTCATAGGTGGAGGAACCGGGGACATCCGGGGCACGTGCCCCCTAACAAAATATTGGGGGCGGGCACCGGTATCTTTGTGCCCCCCCCCCCGCCAATAATTCACATGCTGCTTACCAAACTAACTAACAAGTAATAATTTTCTTGGATAAAACCGGGGGTTGCAACGCCCCCCCCCCCCCCTTTGGAACCTGAACATACACTGTTCAATTCGGCTTCTCCGCACCCCTCCTCCCCTGGTCGCAAGTCTCGTCTCGGCAATTTGATTTTGTTTATTGTTTCATATTCACTAATTTATTCTAGACTTGCACCACGGTCACCTAGGTGTTAGGCATTTACACGCATTCTTAATGTTTGTGCCCCCCCCCATCAAGAATTCAGGCTCATGCCCCTGGTACGTATCGGTTGTCCCCCCCCCCCCCCCAATCGCAACAATCTTCCTACGCCTATGACAGTGACTCAGCAGCATTGGCTTGTTGCTTCACTATTCTTACACATTGCAGTGCCATTCTGAAGATTCCAGTCATAACCAAAAGCCTCGAAATCGTCTTGATACCGTGCAAGCAATAATTGGTAATCTTTCTTGGATAGATGGCGCAAGGTCTCGGCAAGGTCATACTTGGTCGCTAGATCTCGTGACTTGTCTGTCGCGTCTTGTTCAGCCGTGTTCAAAGTGGGTAATTCTGCCATCCCGAAGAGATTGAGCAATTGAATTCTGTCATCGCCCATGGTCTCCAGCTTCGCCACGATGTCGTATTGGATGGCACACGGGTGACACATTGCGAACTGAGATCCCCAGTGAGCATCACCATGAAACTTGTTAACTTGTAACAGTTGCAAAAACTGACGGAAGCTAGGAATGCCGGGTTCCTTCCCATCTTGTCCAGCGAGCGTATCTGGGTAAATCTTAGCGATTATCTTTCTATATATATGACCGTAGGTGCTGTAATGCTCGACGAACTTGTCATTCCAAGCCGAATGTAATCTTTCAAAAGGGTGTCTCAGTATCATGAATTTAGTATAATTTTGTAATCGCCATTTAATTGCTTCAATGTTTAGGTTACGGGCCCATGTTAATCCCACCTTTTTCATGTACACTTCACCATGCACTGCCTGCCCGGTGTAATTCTCAGGTGTGATGAAGTTTTCCGAGGCCTCGCCCATCATCACCTTCATGGACGTGCAACCCGCCTTCGGAACGACGCAATAGATGACCTTGAACTCGTCATTCACCATCAGCCTGTGGTAGGTTTCCGGGTTCATCAAGTCTGGGGTCGGCACGCGAGAGACATTCTTACAAAATTTGTTGATCAGCCGAAGTCGGTCTTTAGTAGAACAAACACTCCTGTCTGTGAAATAAGAAGTAAATTATATTCATCAATTAAGTGACATTTCCAAACATAGACAACTGATATCTTGCTGTGTGCCCTGTTCCTGTTGCCAAGTTAGCCTTAAAATGCACAAAAGTGGTCTAAAACAAACCATTTCACTCGATTTGCGCCGTTTTGCGGGACATCATGCCAAATGATTCTGTCCAATTAGCAACGAACAACTTTTCTGCGGTTCTTTCCAATGATTCACCAAGAAAAACCGTGACCTTGATCTTTGACCCACTAAGCCAATCAACGAATTTGAAATGACGGAATGTTTGACTGCAGTCTGATTATCTCAATGTGTTCGACAGTCTCCTCCAGCAATGTTACGCTGGGTCGTCACAATGTGGGCGATAACCAGGATGGTTGAAGTCAAACTTAAAACTGTGTATTTCATTCTACCAAGGTCTGACGTTTTCGTCACTATGATGTTTGGGTTTTTTGTCGCTAAAAAACGTACAGTGCATCCGGTACTCCGATCTCAGTGACGCTCTTCCAGACATAATTAACAACAATAAGTGCCATTCATTCGTCAAAACTTCAATACTCAGTCACAAGATCTCAAAATTAATTCGTTTATGTCATGTAAGTATGGATTAATTCAAATATGCTAATATTGACTACTTTACTAATTTCTGTAGATCCGTTTACTAATAATTCAATACATTTCATGAATTCTAGTTTAATACTCGGATGAGGCAAAATGCTATAATAATTAACATTGCTTAATATTCTGGGGACCGATTAGATCAAGGTATAGTTATTTATAGCAGGCATCCTAAGATCTTTCCTTGACATAAATCTAATTGTTTACAAAATCATGCATGTAGGCTACATATTACAAAACAGTTTCGGTAAGCATACAACCACCTTTGATTTAACTTACCGGACTCTTTCATCAACAAATTGTTATTCCTGTTGATCTGATAAAACATTCGGTTCGTAGAGAGTTGCCGTTGGGAGACATATCTAAGAAGATATGCTGTGATGAAGAAGAGACAGCAAGCGCTGACTAAGATGACGACCCCCCTTTTCAGCAACATATCGTAAGGCATGTGTAGCCCAAGGGGAAACATGAAACTGACCTCAAGATCTCACATATGACGTATTGAAAGAAAGTGGCAAATTGAAACGCCGACGGCTGTGTCGCGATAAGTTATCGGTTTTATTTATACGGGTTACCAGACGCTGAATTTATTTGCGCTATTTGTGTGTGTTAAATATTGATCAACAACAGCTGGTTTGGGATGTCTCTTATACGGCATGACCAGGCCATGACAACATCATGACAGCGCCATGACAACATCATGACAACGCCATTACCACGATCGCACGATGAAAACGCTATGTCAACGCAATGTCCACGCCATGACAACGTCTTAACAACAAAAGTGCAAAGCTTGACAACACTGTATTCGTGCCATGACAATAGGGTCTGTAAGTGACGTCACAGACAGCGCGCGCTCACCTCTAGAAACAACCGTTCTGGGTACAACGCGTCAGCGGGTCCCTATACTTTACCATGGGCCTCAAAATAGACTCACTGATGTTTCAGATATGAATGCAATGTTAGATTTGAAAACCATATGGAATAAATGCTTGGGGTTATACCTTCATACTCGTACTAGTTTTAAATCGCAAGACGCTGGTTTTCTGTGCGTTTCACGCCATTACAAAGAGCTCCCTATGCTTTGTATATGGGGCGGTGAAGCGTCATGTACCCAAAACCGGATTCGCTGGAGGTGAGCGCGCGCTGTCTGTGATGTCACTTGCAGACCCTATAGGGTCTGTAAGTACATCTCGCTCCTCCGCGCGATTTGGCGAGAATTATCACTTCCGGGCTGCAGCGCATTTCTCTGCCTGTTGTTGATACGGGATCAGAGCTGTCTGCGTCGTGTGCCTAAATTTCCAACACCCTCTATCGGACTACAAGTGTAATTATTTGAAAACATATTGTCTTAAATGGCATTATCAATCCAATACTTGTCAAATTATACAAAAGACTTCGCCAAAATCACTCTTAAGAGCGAAAGTGCGGTGGCCAGCGATCGCGCACTGCGTCTGCGGCTTGTTTACCATTCTGAGGCATTCATTCGGTGACAGTCAGTCACTGTTGTTGCCGGTTGTGGCAAATGAAAAAGGCCAGACGTCGACGAGAGATAAGAACTACAAAGTGAAGGTAAGTGAGGTGTTTTTATGTGATGTGGGCAATTTTATCTGGAACAAATATTTTCATCGCACAAGTTAGTTTTCTAGATCTACCTAGATACAGGGCTTAATTAATGTATGTCTGCTTGACCAGGGAACACCAGGGAAAGTGATTTTGCTTGTGGGACAGTGTTTTTTTCCAAATAAATGGGAAGGTGCATGGTTCCCATTGAGTAGGTAGTACAGCAATTTTCAATATTTACTTGTCCCACTGAATATTTACTTATCCCCCCCAAAAAATATTGTCAAGTATTAAAGTATTTGTGCCATGGCAAAAATAATATCTGCTTTATGCATATGAAAGATACAAATTTTACAATTAATTTAACTCACAGAGCAAGTACCGGTAGCTGTTAAACAGTTAAGTGTACGGCCTTGATATATTAAATTTAGCTGAAGAGTTAATGTGGAGCCCTGATATATTAGAGTCTAAGAAACTTTTGAATATCATGATAGAAAGAAAAAAAAAGTCTTTTTCTTTGCATTTCTGTGATTTTTTTTCCTAATTCACACTTTGACAATTTATTATAAGACCATATGAAAAATATATCCCACCCTCCCACTATACCTCATCCAAAGCAATTAGTAGAACATTTCAAAAGCTAAATCTCCTGATATTTCAATTACTAAATCTCCCAAGCATTTCCATATTCTATATGCCCTATGAAGGAGTTAAAATTTACCCTGTGGCAGCAGTACTTTTGTATTGGTGAAGGCCCAGTTTTGTATATTTCTTTATTTTGGCATATTTAATTAACATTTACCATTAACTAATGTAAAATACTATAGTAATATATTTAATAACTGGTAGATTTTAAGCATATATATCTACTATATGTATTGAATAATGATATTGCCTTATATGTATGTACCATATTATCAATTCTAGCCAGTCAGTGATTACATATAATATATCACAGTTATAGTACACTATTTTTGAATACTGGTAATTCTTTCAGTTACAAAAGTGCAAGTAAGACAGACGAAAAATAATGCAGTTGGCCCAGTGAAGCACCCAAAGTAAGCTCCTCCAAATGAGGACAACCTGGATATAGGTATACATATATTATTATCTGAGATTCACTTTTATAAAATATGTACAATGTATATATAACTATCAAAATGTATTGGCAACTAATCTAGTCCCTTTATATTTCAATATTTGTTTGTTCTTGTTCCTGTTGATTCATTTATTATTTAATATGTGAGGTAATTGCTTCATAAATTTTAGTTTTCATTTTATTTGAAGTCAGCATTTAAGTGTTGCATGATTTTTTAAATGCTCAGGATAACAATAAATACATTTATTTTTCAACTTAATTTGGGCCATAAGTAAAACAAATTTCAAAAATGTGTGTACACGGTAATGTGTGAGCACGGTAATGTATACTGGTATAGCGTTATGTGTGTACACATATGCGGCCCACACATGTAGACATATTTTTATTACCGGTAGATGGTTTGGTTTGATATATCCAAAAATGTGATATCGATTCATATGTTACTGTTTTGATTTCTTCTACTGCCTCTTTTTTTTATATAAACTTTATTTATTTTACGAGGTTCACAACAGGGTGTTCACCCCACCTGTTCTACTGCCTCCTTGGGCAGCTGCAGTAATGACAGCTCAATTTTTTTTTCAGGATTTTTAGGTCATCCGAATCAATACAATGATTGCATTTTACTTATCAGTCATATCATTCCCTGTGTCATCAGTAAATAAGTAAAGTAAAACAACAATTCATAATATGATATAATTTCATCAGCTGATTTATTTTACTCCTAAACAGTCACTGAATAGGAGTCTAGTAGGCATAGACATGCATGTAAACAGGAAGATTAAAAAAAAAGCACTGCAATATACACTCTATAACAGCGAAGCGTATAAAGATAATTGAGGGGTAAGTAGTTCAATGTACCCCTTATATATGAAACAAAGTTTATAATATACATGTTTTTCAATGTATTTTATGTAATTACCAGAGAGCAGGGAGACACCATTACATGTATGAAACTTAATTATAGCTAGTGTTATGATATACACATTTATTGAACTGTATTCATTTGCTATGGCGGATAGTGGTAACCGTTGCAGGAAATAGAAGTTTGGGTACAATTTATTTCTGTACATGTACCGGTAGGGATGCACACCCTTTTAATATGCGAACATCAAAAATCCTTCACTATTTGGTGTAAGCTGTGGAAATTGACATCTTGTAAACGAAGCTGTGTAACTTGAACACGGTGCAATGTTGTCCAAAGCTCTAAATAAACAATATACACTTCATGGGAATTATCTAGTTTATCTTGTGTTATATACCAGACCATAACAGCTGACTACACCTCCGCACAGGTTGCTATGGATCATGACCTATACATGAGACAAATGAAATTCAAGTTTTTCTTCAATAGTGCTGTCATATCTGCACTCTTTGTCATATTTGTATGCATGTGTGTTAACTGTGTTAACTATATGTGTATTCATGTAGTGCCAATACCTACTGTACATGAATTAGATAACCATAAATATGTCATATCGAAAGATCACATGGTATATAATATTTATTTGCTACATACTACAAATTGGGGGCAAGCTAATAATGCTAATGTGGACCCCCCCCCCCCCCCCCCCCCTTCCCTACTTCTATTTGTCTTGTAACAAGCTTCGGCCTCTTGCTTTGTGAAGTGTGAATTTCTGGAGAGAAAAGGAGGGGTATTTAAAGACACTAACACATCGATTTTGCTGTGAATATTAAACCTTTATTGTCCAAATTGAATCTTTGGGCACAAACTCTTATAGCATTGATCAATGTTCAACAATGGCTGTGTTAGAAGTAGATCGTGGATATAATGGCAAACAAAAGACCAGTGCCCCACTAGGTGTGACAAATGTTAAAACTTAACTGTATGCCTACTTTCGTACGAGTGACTGGTGCTATTCATGTCTGATGGCATATTGTTAAGTGATTTTTGTACAATCTATAGCAACCTGTGCAGACACAAATTCCTCAAAAGACATCATCATGGACCCCTCACATTTCAACTGACTGGGCATGCCAGTGGACATAATACCATCATAAAGAATTTAATAGCGAGCTCTAGCGAGCTATTATGGTAACGTATACGAAGAGAAAAAATAAATAAATAAATAAATAAATAAATAAATAAATAAATAAATAAATAATTTTTTTTTGGCTTGCCATACATTGCCATACTATGCGATTCAAAAAACGTCGGCCGCGCGTCATGGCCGAGAATGAAGGCGATAATAGGAGCCATTTCAGAAAGTTCCAGACTATATAACAGAATATACGCCTAAAATTATAATTTTATTGCTTTATTTGTCTGAATATTGAAGGATTATGATTATGAAAACTATAAAACATTGATTACATTTTTATTCACCATTTCTCCCGGCTACTAGCGGAACGCCCTCTGTTGGGATATTGATGCTAACATCCGGAAAATGCGAACCCTGGCGAACGCGTTCGAAACTCGACTCAAAGTTTTGTTTGTTTTTGCTGTTTGGCATAGATCTAGATCTAAAAAAGTGATAAGAAATTTAGACGAGGTGTGTATTTTTTTTGAAAGTCATCTGTTTATTTCAACTGAGTGCTATGACAGTTTTCATGAATATTTCAGCCCCTGCCCTGGTTGTCAATTTTTTAAGTCAGATAAGTGACCAAGTCGAGTGTCGTCTTCGCGTCGGTCTGTCAAACGGTCGTGTCACTGTCAACCCTGGTCAAATTAGACAAATAACTGACTCAGTCGTTGATTTGTTGACGTCTACTTGTCAGTACGTTTTGTTGAGATTGAAGGTTGGTATTTTGATATAAAACCATCTAACTTGACAGCTTTGGCTAATTTTGATCTTGAACTAAAGTTTTAGTCCAAGCTAAAACAAGTCAGATAGTCCTCGATTAGCCTGAATGTTCAGACGGTACAGTCTTGACACTTGTTCTTGTGACTGTAACAGTAAGCATCAGACTGTCAAACTGTAACGTCTGAACATTCAGGCTAGCCATAGATATCATATGGATATGGTCAGGGAGACAGGAAGGTGTGATGAAATCAATCTGGACTGGTTGAAAGAACAAGCATAGCTGTGGTCAACACCAGTGTCACTGTCAGTGACCCTGACAGTAGCCTGAAAGTTCAGACGCTACAGTCCTGACACTTGTTCTTGGTGACTGCGCTACAGTCCTGACACTTGTTCTTGGTGACTTGTTCTTGGTGACTACAGTCACCAAGAACAAGTGTCAGGACTGTAGCGTCTGAACTTTCAGGCTACCCTGACAGAAGTAGGCCTATTGCTATTTGGAATGCAGATTTTACTTTGATGTTTTTGGAATCATGTTTATACCGAGTTATTTTGGGCCAATTGGGGCCTTTGGCTTTAAACCACTGTCTGTGACTGTAAAACTAAAAAGTAGGTAGGGTAAACACTAAATTTTCCATATGACATCAAATTTCAGCTGCAGTTTTTGCCTTTTTAAATATAACAATTTAATTCTGGTCTCTATTATGATTCCAAACCTATATTTTAGATGCCTCCACCCATGAAATATATATAGCTCTAATTTGAAAAGTTTATTTGAGACAGATTAAATAGGATTTTAAGCAAAAACTGTAAATATTTTATTACCGGTATATATTGTTCATAGATCTATACTATTTCCTAACATTTGACACCTTTTGCCTAATTCTGACACATATATCTAGGACATCAAAATTTCAGCTGCAGTTTTTGTCTTTTTAAATATAACAATTTAATTCTGGTTTCTAGACTCCAAACCTATATTTCAAATGCCTCCACCCCTGAAATATATAATTTGAAGAGTTTAATTGAGAAAAATTAAACAGGAGTTAAAACCAAAACTGTAAATATTTTAAGAATATTCTATTATATATCATTCACATGACTTACTATTTCCTTTTTTTGACACATTTTGCCTACTTTTGACACCCCAGGATAATTCAGATTTATTCACAACCATATCACTCATCTATGATTTGAAAAAATAGCTGTTTTTCAGTGCTATTTTTGTTAATTTTCAAATGATTTTAATCTATATAACTTATTTAAATTAATGCCATTATTACGATTTTTAATCAAATGCAGAATTATATATTTTATTCCCCTTAAAGCAACATTTTAAGTTTAAAATTGTCCCAATACAATCATTTTCCATGTCAAATGTCAAAAACTGGTTTCCCTGCCAGACACATATAGATCTAGATAACCATCGCAAAACAATATAGGACATACAAATATTTTTACTTCCAGTCTATTTGGGCATGAAATTTAAACATATCACTGGCAAAAATATAGCTAGGATATCAACAGTTTAACAAATATTGAATGAAATCCCTTTTCCCGAAACTAAACAGCCCCTCTTAAAATGTCAAGCTTTGAGTATATTCACACAAAAAATGGTTGTACTTTGTATTGTCAACATCCCCTTGCTGACAAATAATTAAAATATTAATCAAAAAGGCAACAATTATGTAATAAAAAGTTTAATAAAAAAGGCAACAATTATTGAATTAAAAGTTTAATAAAAAAGGAAACAATTATTGGATTTAAAGTTTAATAGAAAAAAACAACAATTATTGAATTAAAAGTTTAATAAAAAAGGCAACGATTACTGAAACAACGGTTTTAGTAGTTCATATTGATAAGCAACACAAATGTGTACCATTTTGAGGATCAGAAAACTGTCTGGACTACTCCTACTCAAGCAGTATTACTTTCAAATAGATACCAAGTATACATAATAAACAGGGTTTAGCATGTAAAAGTGTCTACCGGTAAATAGGCAATAGGCAACATATGGTCAGTTTACTTCATTTTACTTATACACTGCTGCGACTTATCTATGGCTGAAGTCTAATAATTTCTCAAAATCGGTGGGTGTGACTTATACACTGGAAATTTGGTAACATATGCCCAGTTTACTTATCTTTTTTTATGTTTACTTTCTAAAAACATTTTTTGTGAGAGATACCAATATTACATTGGTAGCAAATTGTATAGATCTAGGATGATAGAAGAAGACGGATGATGATAAAACATACATTGTACTTCTGACATGTGGTGAGTGTTCAAGAAACTTACTCGTGGTGTATTTAGCAACAATCGAGTATATGTTCTCATGGACAGGTCACAACTGCATAAAGCCTGCTATAAAACATGTTATAGATTGCTAAAATGGTAGAAGAAGAAGGATGATGATAAAACATACTTCTGACATGGTGTGAGTGTTCAAGAAGCTTACTCATGGTGTATTTAGCAATTGTTCAGTATCTGTTCTCATGGATAGGTCACAACAGGCAATGAAAATATGTTTTTCATGAAGGAGTTACCTCCGAAAATAGTTTTAATAGAAATGATATAGATCTATTAAAGTCCTTCTAATATAAATAGAAATATTTATGGACATGTTGTCATCAATTTTTGTTGGCCATATTGGGGCATATTTAGCTTTTTTATGAACATATACCTGGTACATAGATAGGTATAGATTGCTATAAATCTATGACCAGGTATAAACTTGATTTAAAAATATCTCATCAACCTATATATAATTTTAGCAAAAGGAAAAAAAATGAATAAGATATTAATTATCATAAAATAGATCTAATATGATTAATTATAGACTCAAGCAACTACTTATTTTTGTATTTCTCTGCATGTATGACTTTAAGCCCAAATATTACCGTTAAACAACTAAGCCATCCATCTTATTTTTAATTAAAAGAAATAGATAAAAATATCAGTTCTATAACTTAAATAAGATATTTCAGTACTGGTAGTTTTAAGAATATAAACTACTTCAGCTAATACAGCAGATATAAGACAGCATCTAGTCAACTCGACCCACGACATACCCGACCCATCACCTACTCAACCCCAAGCCAACTCGAACCCAAGCTAACTCAACCTCAAACCAACTATACCTGTGTTGGTTTTGAGTCTAGTTGTCTAGAAACCTATAAGATTAGGACAGCTGGCTGCTGCCGTTGATACAGCAGCTTTAAGAGCTAGGCCTTTATTATTTTTTTATTTGGGTGAGCTCGCAACTTAGGCAATGCCTATTCATATTACAAGGCTAAAATAAATGTATGCAAAACTTTTGAAATTGTCACTCGACTGGCTGCGAACCTTTCCAAAGTCTATATGGTTTTGAACTTGAAATACATCAACCAATAAAAATGTGTAGAACAGCATCTGGAAATTTAAAATAATTCCTACATCAATCATAAAATTAGATTTACATTCAATTGAAATAGAGCTACTCTATATATCTATATCAGTGATCTGGTGATTGCGCAATGGGCACAGGATGTTAAAAATAATATGCAGATATTTTACAATGTTATGAATAGATTTGAAGCTGGTTATAAAACATCCTGCATGAGCAGAGTGGCATCATCTAAAATGCTGGGCTAAATAAAATGTTATAGACTTCGCGGTAAATATTTAAAATCAAAATATTACTGAAACAAGTAAGTTTTGTCCTGCCTTAAAAATAGGCATTCCTTACACTTGTCTACATTTTATCTCAAATACACTGTCCGCTATTCTGAAAGTTAAGAAAACAAACACTGGTTGACACCCAAACTGACAGGGACAGCGAGTGTGACGCAGTAACAACGTCAACGTGACAGTGACAGATGAACCCGAGCCGAGGCCGAGGGGGGCGTTGCCTTCCTCGCTTCGATCGGCTTGTGAATATCAACCTACCTGCATAAATGTATCCATTTCTGCCCTTTCTTCTTGTCCAGTGGAAAGGGAAATAAACTGATTTTTTTTTAATGAACAGCAGTCCCGTGGTTGCACCCAAACAAAGCAATGCACCATTTTAGCGTTTAAAACACTGTCGCTTGCCGCACAGTAAACAAGTGAGCAGCCCGGAAGTGCTGCGTGCATGGGTAAAACACGACGCATGACCGTAATAACCGCGCGAGACTTACATAGCCTATTAACGCCCTGACAGCGCCTAGTCTTGGCGTTATCCCAGTTACACTTGGAAGCTAGCACCTCTGATTCATTGTCGAAGGTTGCCACGTTCCGTCCCTTCTCCTCCGCTGGCTGCGATTATGGCCAACTTAATATATAAAACATCAATCAAGGTAATTATCGACAACGACACGGCGCCCGTTAGTTTAACCAACGACAGCTGCATGGTGTGTCGTGGAGTGAATCAGGTCTACTTGGACTTAAAGTCCAGCTCCTTGTCCAAACAGACTTTCCAGATATTGATTCCAACATATTACCCCATCAAAATAAAGTAGCCGCTAATTTTCTTCAGAAGCCCTAATAGAAATGTTGGTCATTATCCCATACGACCCATAGGAGGCGTTAAAGCATCAAGAGATAGTCAGAGGCGATCATTCGACGTATTGTGACGTAAATGTACGTTCCCCTTTGAAGAATAACTTATTTTTGCACTAATAAGGCCTTAAAATGTAACAGTTTTTAGATCCTAGCATGATTTTGGCGGGAAACAACTGTCCGAACAGCTTTAGTTGCAGTGATCCCAATAAAGAAAGGCAATTTCCAGGCTGTGGTTCTTCCACTCTCGCCCACCCGACGCTCTCAGCGACCGAACATGGCTCTGTGCACACTAATATAGTAAAATGCGTAATGTAAGTAAAATCTATGTCTCCAACCTATAACGAGAGGAGGGAATACCTTTTCCGATCTCCGCGATTGGCATTCAGGATAACACGATATCTGCATATGAGAAATGTCGCACACGTACACATAACCCACAGGGACGTACGCAGCAATTCTTCAAGTGGGGATGGGGCAATAAATTGATCCACAAAGACATGATAAAAACCACGAAGCTTGATACAATGTAATATATATATATAAATATATATAATTATATAGACGACAACGGCTGGAATTAGGTCAACCTGAGGGTATTAGGTCAACGGCACTATATATCTTACTTAGACATCGTTGTTTTTATGTTTTTATTATTATTATTATTATTAATGTATTCATTTGGGCTTAACTAACTCTCAGGCCAATTATTATTCATTTGTGTTGCATATTAAAAGATTTATGGTCATGCGTTGCCCTAAGACCGTTGCCCTAAAATTGTTGTCCTAATGTCGAAAGTGTTCTACAACACATACGGCTTTAGGTCAACAGGTTGATTTAATTAATACCATATATGTTTCACGTTGCCTTAATACCGTAGATGTTTCGCGTTGCCATAAAATACCGGATATATTTTGCGTTGCCTTAATACCGTAGATGTTTCGAGTTGTGTTAATACTACAGGTTTCGCATTGCCTTAATACCGTATATATTTCGCTTTGCCTTATTACCATATATGTTTCGCGTTGCCGTAATTCTATATATAATTAGGATTTAAATTAACACGATTTTAATCGTTGATTATGATCTTTTTACCAGGCCCAAGTTGGGGAGACAGTGGATCAGACTATCTTGTAAGTTAGACTCTACGTCAGAAGTATGTAAGAGACTCCGCATAATAAATCCGAACACTATAGCAAAAACAATTATGATGCATCAGCAAGACATATTTATCAAATGTTGATCATTGTCTGAAAACTCACGGCAGTGAGGTAATAAATCTGAGAGCAACCAGATACAACAACACATGGATTAGAGTATGAGAAATTGAAACTTTTATTTCTTCGTGTCCCAGAATATGAAAATAATGCAATTAACATGACAGAAGATAATATAGCACTATGGCGTATCGTGAATACGGGAATACGGAAGCGGAATGATCGAATACCTCGGTTCTTACGCCTAAGGTATTCTTGGCTGCTGCCCCCCCCCCCCCCCCCCACTGCATCCTTCGCCGTTTCCTACGCCAAATGTACTCCTGTCCCCCATTCATTCGCCTAAAACACTCCTGCTTCCTACCTACCCCCCCCCCCCCCAGCGCCCGGTCCTTACGCCTAAGATACTTCGGCTTCCTACCCCCATTCCCGCCCCCGCTTCTCACGCCAAAGATACTCTTGCTTCCTGGACCCTCCTCGATTCTTAGCCTAACATACTCCTCCTTCCACCCATCCCCCCCCCTCCCCCTTCACCCAATCCCGGCACTCCGGCTACCTACACTAGTTGTACACTTGCCCCCTGGCCGCCGATTCATATGCCTAAAATACTCCTGCTTCCGCCCTTCCGTTCAAACCCCTATAAGCCACTCCTGCCTCCTGGCCCCCCGATTCCCACGCCTAAAAGACACGTCTGCCTCCTGGCCCCCGATTTTTACGCCTGAAGCCCAGTACACACCTAAAACGTTTCCAAAACTTTGTGCCCAAAACTGATACACATTTAAAGTTTCTGCGACACAAAGTTTCCGAAACGTTTCCTTCAGTTGTATTTATCTCTACCTTTCGCCCTCTCTCTGGAGGGAAGTCCACAGTTGTATTTATCTCTACCTTTCGCCCTCTGGAGGGAAGTCCACTTACTGCAATTCTGCGACACAATTATCAGTATTTTTATTTAGGTCACTTCTTTGGCCAATGGACATTAGCATCAAATGGCTGGCAATCGCGCACCAGTCGCTGCCTGCTCGCAAATTCGCAAAGAAGCAAAATATGTTAGCCTTAAAGACCGCTATTGTCGGCCATATGTGTATTTTCGGTGGGCGTAGACATTTAATTCCCCCTGGCCTGCCATCAATCAATCAGGAGGAAGGACATTACGCGGGTCGCGGCATGTGATGAATGATGAATGATCCGATGAAGTCACCCGTGGAACGCGCATATGTAGTTTTGTAAACGGACTATGGAAAGAAAAAGGGGTTTGCAGCAGCCGTGAACTGTTTTTTTTTATATAAACTTTATTTATTTTACGAGGTTCACAACAGCGAATTCACATATTAATGTTCACCTCGGATAGAACAAACAGAAATGTAAATTGATCAACAGCAATGCAAATACAGAAACAAATTAGTGATGTGACATAATTGAACAGCCGGGCAAGAATCAGTATGACATATTAGAAAAAAAGAGAAACGTTTCGTACTGACTATATAGCGAATACTAGATTGAAACATTAATGTGTTATCTTCATTGGTAAATGTTGTATTTGTTCCTTTTATGAGATCTACAAATATACATGAGAATTGGACAACAAACAAACTCAACTGAACTCAGTGTATTTCATCAACCAACTCCCCACAAGGAAACATTATATGGCGCCGATACCACAACATCCTCCGTTCCTTAGTTATTTATATAACAGGTTCATTTAAGTATCATAAGTCTCAGTCAAATCGTAGTTTCGAGCTTATGGCTCATTTAGCTGTCACTATAACCAAATCGCTTTGGCTTCTTGACTTTGCGACCAGATCGGGTGACGGTGACGCTTTCGGGAAGGTTGGTATGGATCGCCTTTCGCAAATCATCCTCTGGTTGTGCTTACAAGGCAAATGTTACTGACGGTGATGTCGGTGACGAGACAGCGCCTCTCCTGGGTGGTGACTGGGGTGATACTGTGTGTTCACTCAACGCAGGAGATGGACGTCCTGGGGCCAAGGTTCGTGTATCCAGACTGCACACAAAGGATATTTCCTTCGTAACTTCGTCGCTTGTTGCTCGGTTTAGTTCTCTTACCACTGGAAATTTCGAGAAATAATCTGAAATCATGAGATAGTACTTGCCATGTATTTTAAAAATATCAGTGCCAAGCTTTTTCCATGGAGCATTGGGGATGTCGCGAGGCATTAAAGGTTCGTGCCGTTGTGCATGTTGGTATTCGGCACACCTTCCACACGATTGAACCATTGTTTCGATGTCCTTGTGAATGTTAGGCCAATATACAGATTCACGAGCCAATCTACGAGTCTTGTCAATCCCTTTGTGTCCCTCGTGTAATTGTCGAAGTATGTCTTGGCGCATCGATGATGGTATTAAGACTTGTCGTCCCTTGAAGACTACTCCATTCTCTACAGCCAATTCGTCTCGATATGACCAAAACACTCTGATGTTTGTTGGTAAGTCCTTGATGGAGTCTGGCCATCCATTGTGCACAACGTGACAGAGTGCATGCAACGTTGAATCATGTTCTGTTTTACTTCGCAGCGTGTTCTATTTCGCAGGTGAAAAGTTAATTAAATCAATGTCTGTCTGGTCAATGTCATCTATTTCAAGTCCGTCAACCCTGATATCCAGATCAATTGGAGCTCCCTTGTCTAGATTTGGGAGCCGTGACAGAGTATCAGCAAGAATCATTTCTGAACCAGGCCGATATTGCATTTTGAAATTGTATCCTTGGACTTTCAACAGTATACGCTGTATCCTCGGTGGGGTACTTGACAATGGTTTGTCATTTACGAAGTTGACGAGTGGCTTATGGTCGGTGACGAGGATGAATTCTCGACCACAGAGGTAAGTATGAAAGCGTGTAACTCCGTGTAGGATACCTAGAGTCTCTCTCTCGATATTGCTGTATCCTGCCTGGGTTTTGGTCAAGGTTTTACTGGCAAATGCAATCGGTTTGTCGTCTTGCATGAGTGCTGCACCTAATCCTTTCTGAGATGCGTCTACTTCCAGGATCAAGCTTTTGGATGGATCGTCGTATGACAGACACGAATCCTCTTTAATCAGACTTTTTACATGCCTGTACGTTACTGCATACTGTTCATCCCATATCCAAGGCACTTCCTTGCGCAGTAATTCACGCAACGGATGTATCTCCTTTGCGAAGTTCGGGATGTATGATGAAAGGTAGGTCATTAGTCCAATGAATCTCTGAAGATCATCCTTGTTCTTCGGTTCGGGCATCGCTCGGAGATCCTCCAGTTTTTTCGGGTCTGATAGAATACCTTGCGTTGTGTACAAGTTTCCAAAGAATGGAATATGTTCACATTTGATGTCGCATATTGTGCTATTGAAGACGAGTCCTTTTTCCTTTGCTCGCTCCATCAAACCGAGAAGATTATTGTCATGATCTTGGTCATTAGAACCATACACACACACATCATCCGCGATTCCCACTACACCGGGTAGGTCTTCTAAGATTTCATCCATTCGCTGTTGGAATATGTCCTGGCCGACCTTGAGTCCAAATGGGAGACGCTTCCAGCAATATCTACCATACGGTGTGCGAAACGTTGTGAGGATTTGGCTGTCCTCATCAAGGGATACTGCCCAATATCCCGCTTTGGCATCCAATTTGCTGAACACCTTTGCATGAGCAAATGTTGGATTTATTTCCTCCAGGGTCGGAAACAGCTAATTTTATAGAGATTAGCAACACTAAGACTTGTCAACTTCTCTCACTTAAAAACCACTGCCACGAAATGCTGTCTAAACTTAGAGAGCGACAAAAAGGCTCACCTCCAAGCGGGAAATCAAGGCCAAACAGTAAAGGGAGAGATATATGAGCTCATCTCCTAGACTCGCTAGTCACTGTTGAAACTGAGAGTGATACGCAGCACATCTCCACATGAAATCCACCAAAAAACAGCTGGGCTAGTGATAAACCTTATCGAAATCGAAGAAATAGGGAATTATGTGCCATAATTCCATTTGTTGAGTAGCGGCGACGCTGACTGGCGATGACCGGGGTGAACATGCACGGGGTCGCCATGACGGCTGAGTCCCAGGGCACCCGGGCCCTGGCATCAGTCACGTGACCCACGCGCGCGTCCTTAGCTGACGCCGCTAACGAGACAAATGATAAGATACAGCCAGATAAAGACTGACCTTCTATAAGTTAGAGAAAATCCTCTCGCAGGTCACAATTCAAAATCTATAATATTTATCTAGGCTAAAATATCCAAAAGTGAAAAGAGGATCTAAAAATGCACAGTGTATCCTAGGATAACACTAAGCTTACCACTCATTCCAAGTCCCAAATTGTAACAACATTCCTTATATTAGCCAATATAATCTGGTCAGGACTAGAAAGAGCTGAAAAATAGTTCTAAACTTAGCATAGACTATATATCAGTGTAGCCTCCATCATATTGGTAAGGTGGGAAGGTCTAAAGAAGTTCTTCGGCCTATAACAAGGCCAAAGGTTAACGAAGAAACAACGACCTGCCTACCACGTGCGAGACACGTGTTCGCGGCGTGGTAACAGAGACAGAGCAAAACTTGCCAAGTGGTAGATCTTGATCACAACACATGGGTAACAAAAACAGCCTCCTCAACTAGGCCAGGTCGGCCTAGATCAATCTCGAACACGAGACGGACAAAATGCTTACTTCTAGCCGTAAAAAGGGGCTTCCTTTGTCCCTGGCTGATCCCGAGTTTCAAAAATCGAAAGTTTTTGCCTGGCTCTGGAGCAGCATTTATCAGAAAGAGGCCGGACGGCCGTTACCACTGAAATTTATACCCCGGAACAGCTCCGGACTTAAACCAATCAGGGCGTTCCGGGTGAAGCGACATCTAGCGAAAGGCGGAAAACAAAAGAACAAAACAAAAGGCTAACTACTTCGCCACAGGGCGCTGGTATCGCGCCGTAGGTCGTTGCGTACTATATTTGCAAAAGCAGAACGCGCACGTTATGACGACCGCTTGTATGTACATGTCGCGGTTGAAGTGTAATAAGAAAAAGGCTGAACCAACGATATACGCACCCTGCTAAAAACAAGTTCTATTAGGACAGGTAGAAAAGATATAGCATCAAGCGATCGCTACTACATACGGGATAACAGGCTACAACAATTCCTGTTAACCCACCCCTAGAGGCACCCTTTGCTGAACACCGCATAAAATCAGTTATCATCGTGTGATAACTTTCATATATGAAGACTTGAAAGAGTCAAGGGATGTAGATTCTCTTACATCTTCTGGCAGTCTGTTCCAAGCACGGATCGTTCTCCATAAGAAGCAATTGCGAGAATACGTGTCATCAACCGTGCGTGGAACAGATCATTGCTGCTTCGTAATGGATACCGAGACACATCGGAAATTGGTGGGGGAATATAATTATATTATATTATTTAATATGCATAGGCAGAAGTATTCTCTTCTAGTATAAAGCGGGTAGGCGCCAACTTCCTGCAATAAATTAGTATGTGAGGTACAAGAGTAGGCACGTCTAGCACTGAGAAGGGCTTGTGTAGTATTTCTGGTCCCAGGCCCGAATGGACGCCGAAAGTTCTACCCGCCTGGCGGGTTTCGAACCGGCGACCCTTCGCATCCCGAGCGAGGTTTTGCCGGGACAAGTACTCAATGACATATAGATCATTGTCAACCACGCATTCCATAACCTTTCCGACTCAAGATAACAGTGATATCGGTCTGTAATTATCCTTGAAATACTACAAAACTAGTTGGCAAGGAGCAGAAGCCGAGGCTTATTCGCTCAAAAACAAAAAGCAAAACACACACACGTAAAAAAACAAAAAACCAGGGACCAGGGAACAGTAATACAACAATCTAGATAGTATATCGATTTGGCCCAATCGTTGCGCTATATTAGTTCTTTCTTCTATTAACACATTAACATATAAGATTATCCTGAGATGGTGAGTTACACATCAAATTAACATTACCATTGGTTAAATCACTCGTATCGATTATAGTTAACAAACCATCCTTAGTATTTATCTTAAAAAGGTGAAGCGATGATTGACAGTTTACCTTACCAAACCATTTATTAAATATATCCGATTATATCTCATAGATATTTTCGTCAATTGACATTTATGTTTAAGAACATATAATAGCTGCGACCTTCTAGTGTTATACTTATGTATGTCAGCATTTTTTATAAACAAATCTTGTATGATAAGAGGTTGCAAGCCATTGTATTGCTTAAACATAAATAATAAAACGCTAAACTCGTATAATAATGTGAGCGGGAGAATCTTATTCGTTACGAATAACGGCGCTGAGTGGGCCCATTTATTAACTCCAGACAATATGCGAACTGCTTTTTTGTAATCATGATAAGAGGGGTTAAAAAGCTAATACACGAGGCTCCTCATACTTCAATACAATATGATAGATATGGAGATACAAAACAACTATATCAAATCCGCAGGGTGTCATTGATTAACATTTTCCTTGCACAAGGGTTATTCCAAGCGCCCTGGCCATTTTGCCTTTAATATAATCTATGTGTTGTTTCCACAAAAGGTCACAGTCTAATTGTACTCCCAGAAACAATTTAGCCAGAAATGGTGACATTGCTCTGAATACTAATTTTCTTTCTCTTCGGTTTAAAAACCATGAATTTAGTTTTATCGAGATTGATAGCAAGCTTATTAATTTGCAACTAATACTGTATGTGCTTTAAATCCCCATTCAGCGTTTCAATCGTTTTATTTATATCCTTGCCCGAAATAAAGAAATTAGAATAATTTGCAAATAACATTCCAAACAATTGCTTACTTACATTCATAAAGTCATTCATGTATAAAAGAAATATAAGTGGATCTAATACAGAACCCTGCGGGACTCCACATACTATTCGAGATCGGTTCGAAAATGTATTATTGTAAACTACAAACTATTCTCTTGTATTGAGATAACTTTTTAGCCATGTTAATGCAAGCAATTGTGACGACCACGATGACTCCGGTTTTCTTGTGGCGTCTGAGGAGATACCGTAGGTGTCTTCCGGAGCCGGGATCCCCGTCATCCTGCCAGCCTTCATCCTCGTTGGGGAGTCAGCGTTCCGTATCCATCAGCAGAAGGCGATAAGCCTTCCGGACGTCTTGTATGGACTGGACCTGGATCACGGTGGCGTAGGCACTTGATGCGCGCGAGGTGATGACGTCACCTGAGGTGGCTTGTTCCATGGATAACAGCTCATCCTCGCTCTCTCCAGGCGATAGGGTTAGAATGTCTCGTGTCGACACTGCAGGTAGATTCTCTCGTTGGAGTTCATTGTTGATGTACAGTGCTTCGTTTGATATCCTGGTTTGGATCCTATGAGGAGCGGCTATGTCTCTGGCTTGCTGGGCCCGTTCCCCAAACTCCCTTCGTACAGAGAGTGCAGAGATATAATGGAGCCCTGGCGGAGTGAGTCGAAGGAAGAAAGTGCAGAGATATAATGGAGCCCTAGCGGAGTGAGTCGCAGGCAGAGAGTGCAGAGATATAATGGAGCCCTGGCGGAGTGAGTCGAAGGCAGAGAGTGCAGAGATATAATGGAGCCCTGGCGGAGTAAGTCGAAGGAAGAGAGTGCAGAGATATAATGGAGCCCTAGCGGAGTGAGTCGAAGGTAGAGAGTGCAGAAATATAATGGAGCCCTATCGGAGTGAGTCGAAGGAAAAAAGTGCAGAGATATAATGCCTGGCAGAGTACGTCGAAGGAAGAGAGTGCAGAGATATAATGGAGCCCTAGCGGAGTGAGTCGAAGGCAGAGAGTGCAGAGATATAATGGAGCCTTATCGGAGTGAGTCGAAGGAAGAAAGTGCAGAGATATAATGGAGCCCTGGCGGAGTGAGTCGAAGGCAGAGAGTGCAGAGATATAATGGAGCCTTAGCGGAGTGAGTCGAAGGCAGAGAGTGCAGAGATATAATGGAGCCCTAGCGGAGCGAGTCGAAGGCAGAGAGTGCGGAGATATAATGGAGCCCTGGCGGAGTATGTCGAAGGAAGAGAGTGCAGAGATATAATGGAGCCCTAGCGAAGTGAGCCGAAGGAAGAGAGTGCAGAGATATAATGGAGCCCTAGCGGAGCGAGTCGAAGGCAGAGAGTGCGGAGATATAATGGAGCCGTGGCGGAGTACGTCGAAGGAAGAGAGTGCAGATATATAATGGAGCCCTAGCGGAGTGAGTCGAAGGCAGAGAGTGCAGAGATATAATGGAGCCCTAGCGGAGTGAGTCGAAGGCAGAGAGTGCAGAGATATAATGGAGCCCTGGCGGAGTAAGTCGAAGGCAGAGAGTGCAGAGATATAATGGAGCCCTAGCGGAGTAAGTCGAAGGAAGAGAGTGCAGAGATATAATGGAGCCCTATCGGAGTGAGTCGAAGGAAGAAAGTGCAGAGATATAATGGAGCTCTGGCAGAGTACGTCGAAGGAAGAGAGTGCAGAGATATAAAGGAGCCCTAGCGGAGTGAGTCGAAGGCAGAGAGTGCAGAGATATAATGGAGACCTATCGGAGTGAGTCGAAGGAAGAAAGTGCAGAGATATAATGGAGCCCTAGCGGAGTGAGTCGAAGGCAGAGGATGCAGAGATATAATGGAGCCCTAGCGGAGCGAGTCGAAGGCAGAAAGTGCAGAGATATAATGGAGACCTATCGGAGTGAGTCGAAGGAAGAAAGTGCAGAGATATAATGGAGCCCTAGCGGAGTGAGTCGAAGGCAGAGGATGCAGAGATATAATGGAGCCCTAGCGGAGCGAGTCGAAGGCAGAAAGTGCAGAGATATAATGGAGCCCTAGCGGAGTAAGTCGAAGGAAGAGAGTGCAGAGATATAATGGAGCCCTATCGGAGTGAGTCGAAGGGAGAAAGTGCAGAGATATAATGGAGCCCTAGCGGAGTGAGTCGAAGGCAGAGAGTGCAGAGATATAATGGAGACCTATCGGAGTGAGTCGAAGGAAGAAAGTGCAGAGATATAATGGAGACCTATCGGAGTGAGTCGAAGGAAGAAAGTGCAGAGTTATAATGGAGCTCTGGCAGAGTACGTCGAAGGAAGAGAGTGCAGAGATATAATGGAGCCCTATCGGAGTGAGTCGAAGGGAGAAAGTGCAGAGATATAATGGAGCCCTAGCGGAGTGAGTCGAAGGCAGAGAGTGCAGAGATATAATGGAGCCCTAGCGGAGTGAGTCGAAGGGAGAAAGTGCAGAGATATAATGGAGCCCTAGCGGAGTGAGTCGAAGGCAGAGAGTGCAGAGATATAATGGAGACCTATCGGAGTGAGTCGAAGGAAGAAAGTGCAGAGATATAATGGAGACCTATCGGAGTGAGTCGAAGGAAGAAAGTGCAGAGATATAATGGAGCTCTGGCAGAGTACGTCGAAGGAAGAGAGTGCAGAGATATAAAGGAGCCCTAGCGGAGTGAGTCGAAGGCAGAGAGTGCAGAGATATAATGGAGACCTATCGGAGTGAGTCGAAGGAAGAAAGTGCAGAGATATAATGGAGCCCTAGCGGAGTGAGTCGAAGGCAGAGGATGCAGAGATATAATGGAGCCCTAGCGGAGCGAGTCGAAGGCAGAAAGTGCAGAGATATAATGGAGCCCTAGCGGAGTAAGTCGAAGGAAGAGAGTGCAGAGATATAATGGAGCCCTATCGGAGTGAGTCGAAGGGAGAAAGTGCAGAGATATAATGGAGCCCTATCGGAGTGAGTCGAAGGAAGAAAGTGCAGAGATATAATGGAGCTCTGGCAGAGTACGTCGAAGGAAGAGAGTGCAGAGATATAATGGAGCCCTATCGGAGTGAGTCGAAGGGAGAAAGTGCAGAGATATAATGGAGCCCCATTGGAGTGAGTCGAAGGAAGAAAGTGCAGAGATATAATGGAGCCCTGGCAGAGTACCTCGAAGGAAGAGAGTGCAGAGATATAATGGAGCCCTAGCGGAGTGAGTCGAAGGCAGAGAGTGCAGAGATATAATGGAGCCTTATCGGAGTGAGTCGAAGGAAGAAAGTGCAGAGATATAATGGAGCCCTGGCGGAGTGAGTCGAAGGCAGAGAGTGCAGAGATATAATGGAGCCTTCGCGGAGTGATTCGAAGGCAGGGAGTGCAGAGATATAATGGAGCCTTAGCGGAGCGAGTCGAAGGCAGGGAGCGCAGAGATATAATGAAGCCCTGGCGGAGTAAGTCGAAGGAAGAGAGTGCAGAGATATAATGGAGCCCTAGCGGAGTGAGTCGAAGGCAGAGAGTGCAGAGATATAATGGAGCCCTAGCGGAGCGAGTCGAAGGCAGAGGGTGCAGAGATATAATGGAGCCTTATCGGAGTGAGTCGAAGGAAGAGAGTGCAGATATATAATGGAGCCCTAGCGGAGTGAGTCGAAGGCAGAGAGTGCAGAGATATAATGGAGCCCTAGCGGAGTGAGTCGAAGGCAGAGAGTGCAGATATATAATGGAGCCTCAGCGGAGTGAGTCGAAGGCAGAGAGTGCAGAGATATAATGGAGCCCTAGCGGAGCGAGTCGAAGGCAGAGAGTGCAGAGATATAATGGAGCCCTAGCGGGGCGAGTCGAAGGCAGAGAGTGCAGAGATATAATGGAGCCCTGGCAGAGTGAGTCGAAGGAAGAAAGTGCAGAGATATAATGGAGCCCTGGCGGAGTAAGTCGAAGGCAGAGAGTGCAGAGATATAATGGAGCCCTAGCGGAGCGAGTCGAAGGCAGAGGGTGCAGAGATATAATGGAGCCTTATCGGAGTGAGTCGAAGGAAGAGAGTGCAGAGATATAATGGAGCCCTAGCGGAGTGAGTCGAAGGCAGATAGTGCAGAGATATAATGGAGCCCTGGCGGAGTGAGTCGAAGGCAGAGAGTGCAGAGATATAATGGAGCCCTAGCGGAGTGAGTCGAAGGCAGAGAGTGCAGAGATATAATGGAGCCCTAGCGGAGTGAGTCGAAGGCAGAGAGTGCAGAGATATAATGGAGCCTTAGCGGAGTGAGTCGAAGGAAGAGAGTGCAGAGATATAATGAAGCCCTAGCGGAGCGAGTCGAAGGAAGAGAGTGCAGAGATATAATGGAGCCCTAGCGGGGCGAGTCGAAGGCAGAGAGTGCAGAGATATAATGGAGCCTTAGCGGAGTGAGTCGAAGGCAGAGAGTGCAGAGATATAATGGAGCCCTAGCGGAGTGAGTCGAAGGCAGAGAGTGCAGAGATATAATGGAGCCCTGGCGGAGTGAGTCGAAGGCAGAGAGTGCAGAGATATAATGGAGCCCTAGCGGAGTGAGTCGAAGGCAGAGTGTGCAGAGATATAATGGAGCCTTAGCGGAGTGAGTCGAAGGAAGAGAGTGCAGAGATATAATGAAGCCCTAGCGGAGCGAGTCGAAGGCAGAGAGTGCAGAGATATAATGGAGCCCTGGCAGAGTACGTCGAAGGAAGAGAGTGCAGAGATATAATGGAGCCCTAGCGGAGTGAGTCGAAGGCAGAGAGTGCAGAGATATAATGGAGTCTTATCGGAGTGAGTCGAAGGAAGAGAGTGCAGATATATAATGGAGCCCTGGCGGAGTGAGTCGAAGGCAGAGAGTGCAGAGATATAATGGAGCCTTAGCGGAGTGAGTCGAAGGCAGAGAGTGCAGAGATATAATGGAGCCCTAGCGGAGCGAGTCGAAGGCAGAGAGTGCAGAGATATAATGGAGCCCTGGCGGAGTAAGTCGAAGGAAGAGAGTGCAGAGATATAATGGAGCCCTAGCGGAGTGAGTCGAAGGCAGAGAGTGCAGAGAAATAATGGAGCCCTGGCGGAGTAAGTCGAAGGAAGAGAGTGCAGAGATATAATGGAGCCTTAGCGGAGTGAGTCGAAGGAAGAGAGTGCAGAGATATAATGGAGCTCTAGCGGAGCGAGTCGAAGGCAGGGAGCGCAGAGATATAATGGAGCCCTGGCAGAGTACGTCGAAGGAAGAGAGTGCAGAGATATAATGGAGCCCTAGCGGAGTAAGTCGCAGGCAGAGAGTGCACAGATATAATGGAGCCTTATCGGAGTGAGTCGAAGGAAGAAAGTGCAGAGATATAATGGAGCCCTGGCAGAGTGAGTCGAAGGCAGAGAGTGCAGAGATATAATGAAGCCTTAGCGGAGTGAGTCGAAGGCAGAGAGTGCAGAGATATAATGGAGCCCTAGCGGAGCGAGTCGAACGCAGAGAGTGCAGAGATATAATGGAGCCCTGGCGGAGTAAGTCGAAGGAAGAGAGTGCAGAGATATAATGGAGCCCTGGCGGAGTGAGTCGAAGGAAGAAAGTGCAGAAATATAATGGAGCCCTGGCGGAGTAAGTCGAAGGAAGATAGTGCAGAGATATAATGGAGCCCTAGCGGAGCGAGTCGAAGGCAGAGAGTGCAGAGATATAATGGAGCCCTGGCGGAGTAAGTCGAAGGAAGAGAGTGCAGAGATATAATGGAGCCCTAGCGGAGTGAGTCGAAGGCAGAGAGTGCAGAGATATAATGGAGCCCTATCGGAGTGAGTCGAAGGAAGAAAGTGCAGAGATAGAAATGGAGCCCTGGCAGAGTGCGTCGAAGGAAGAGAGTGCAGAGATATAATGAAGCCCTAGCGGAGTGAGTCGAAGGCAGAGAGTGCAGAAATTTAATGGAGCCCTATTGGAGTGAGTCGAAGGAAGAAAGTGCAGAGATATATTGGAGCCCTGGCGGAGTGAGTCGAAGGCAGAGAGTGCAGAGATATAATGGAGCCTTAGCGGAGTGAGTCGAAGGCAGAGAGTGCAGAGATATAATGGAGCCCTAGCGGAGCGAGTCGAAGGCAGAGAGTGCAGAGATATAATGGAGCCCTGGCGGAGTAAGTCGAAGGAAGAGAGTGCAGAGATATAATGGAGCCCTAGCGGAGTGAGTCGAAGGCAGAGAGTGCAGAGATATAATGGAGCCCTATCGGAGTGAGTCGAAGGAAGAAAGTGCAGAGATAGAAATGGAGCCCTGGCAGAGTGCGTCGAAGGAAGAGAGTGCAGAGATATAATGAAGCCCTAGCGGAGTGAGTCGAAGGCAGAGAGTGCAGAAATATAATGGAGCCCTATCGGAGTGAGTCGAAGGAAGAAAGTGCAGAGATATATTGGAGCCCTGGCGGAGTGAGTCGAAGGCAGAGAGTGCAGAGATATAATGGAGCCTTAGCGGAGTGAGTCGAAGGCAGAGAGTGCAGAGATATAATGGAGCCCTAGCGGAGCGAGTCGAAGGCAGAGAGTGCAGAGATATAATGGAGCCCTGGCGGAGTAAGTCGAAGGAAGAGAGTGCAGAGATATAATGGAGCCCTAGCGGGGCGAGTCGAAGGCAGAGGGTGCAGAGTTATAATGGAGCCTTATCGGAGTGAGTCGAAGGCAGAGAGTGCAGAAATATAATGGAGCCCTATCGGAGTGAGTCGAAGGAAGAAAGCGCAGAGATATATTGGAGCCCTGGCGGAGTGAGTCGAAGGCAGAGAGTGCAGAGATATAATGGAGCCTTAGCGGAGTGAGTCGAAGGCAGAGAGTGCAGAGATATAATGGAGCCCTAGCGGAGCGAGTCGAACGCAGAGAGTGCAGAGATATAATGGAGCCCTGGCGGAGTAAGTCGAAGGAAGAGAGTGCAGAGATATAATGGAGCCCTAGCGGGGCGAGTCGAAGGCAGAGGGTGCAGAGTTATAATGGAGCCTTATCGGAGTGAGTCGAAGGAAGAGAGTGCAGAGATATAATGGAGCCCTAGCGGAGCGAGTCGAAGGCAGAGAGTGCAGAGATATAATGGAGCCCCAGCGGAGTGAGTCGAAGGCAGAGAGTGCGGAGATATAATGGAGCCCTGGCGGAGTGAGTCGAAGGAAGAGAGTGCAGAGATATAATGGAGCCCTGGCGGAGTGAGTCGAAGGAAGAAAGTGCAGAGATATATTGGAGCCCTAGCGGAGTGAGTCGAAGGCAGAGAGTGCAGAGATATAATGGAGCCCTAGCGGAGTGAGTCGAAGGCAGAGAGTGCAGAGATATAATGAAGCCTTAGCGGAGTGAGTCGAAGGAAGAGAGTGCAGAGATATAATGAAGCCCTAGCGGAGTGAGTCGAAGGCAGAGAGTGCAGATATATAATGGAGCCTTAGCGGAGTGAGTCGAAGGCAGAGAGTGCAGAGATATAATGGAGCCCTAGCGGAGCGAGTCGAAGGCAGAGAGTGCAGAGATATAATGGAGCCCTAGCGGGGCGAGTCGAAGGCAGAGAGTGCAGAGATATAATGGAGCCCTGGCAGAGAGAGTCGAAGGAAGAAAGTGCAGAGATATAATGGAGCCCTGGCAGAGTGAGTCGAAGGCAGAGAGTGCAGAGATATAATGAAGCCTTAGCGGAGTGAGTCGAAGGCAGAGAGTGCAGAGATATAATGGAGCCCTAGCGGAGCGAGTCGAACGCAGAGAGTGCAGAGATATAATGGAGCCCTGGCGGAGTAAGTCGAAGGAAGAGAGTGCAGAGATATAATGGAGCCCTGGCGGAGTGAGTCGAAGGAAGAAAGTGCAGAAATATAATGGAGCCCTGGCGGAGTAAGTCGAAGGAAGATAGTGCAGAGATATAATGGAGCCCTAGCGGAGCGAGTCGAAGGCAGAGAGTGCAGAGATATAATGGAGCCCTGGCGGAGTAAGTCGAAGGAAGAGAGTGCAGAGATATAATGGAGCCCTAGCGGAGTGAGTCGAAGGCAGAGAGTGCAGAGATATAATGGAGCCCTATCGGAGTGAGTCGAAGGAAGAAAGTGCAGAGATAGAAATGGAGCCCTGGCAGAGTGCGTCGAAGGAAGAGAGTGCAGAGATATAATGAAGCCCTAGCGGAGTGAGTCGAAGGCAGAGAGTGCAGAAATATAATGGAGCCCTATCCGAGTGAGTCGAAGGAAGAAAGTGCAGAGATATATTGGAGCCCTGGCGGAGTGAGTCGAAGGCAGAGAGTGCAGAGATATAATGGAGCCTTTGCGGAGTAAGTCGAAGGCAGAGAGTGCAGAGATATAATGAAGCCCTAGCGGAGCGAGTCGAAGGCAGAGAGTGCAGAGATATAATGGAGCCCTGGCGGAGTAAGTCGAAGGAAGAGAGTGCAGAGATATAATGGAGCCCTAGCGGGGCGAGTCGAAGGCAGAGGGTGCAGAGTTATAATGGAGCCTTATCGGAGTGAGTCGAAGGCAGAGAGTGCAGAAATATAATGGAGCCCTATCGGAGTGAGTCGAAGGAAGAAAGCGCAGAGATATATTGGAGCCCTGGCGGAGTGAGTCGAAGGCAGAGAGTGCAGAGATATAATGGAGCCTTAGCGGAGTGAGTCGAAGGCAGAGAGTGCAGTGATATAATGGAGCCCTAGCGGAGCGAGTCGAACGCAGAGAGTGCAGAGATATAATGGAGCCCTGGCGGAGTAAGTCGAAGGAAGAGAGTGCAGAGATATAATGGAGCCCTAGCGGGGCGAGTCGAAGGCAGAGGGTGCAGAGTTATAATGGAGCCTTATCGGAGTGAGTCGAAGGAAGAGAGTGCAGAGATATAATGGAGCCCTAGCGGAGCGAGTCGAAGGCAGAGAGTGCAGAGATATAATGGAGCCCCAGCGGAGTGAGTCGAAGGCAGAGAGTGCGGAGATATAATGGAGCCCTGGCGGAGTGAGTCGAAGGAAGAGAGTGCAGAGATATAATGGAGCCCTGGCGGAGTGAGTCGAAGGAAGAAAGTGCAGAGATATATTGGAGCCCTAGCGGAGTGAGTCGAAGGCAGAGAGTGCAGAGATATAATGGAGCCCTAGCGGAGTGAGTCGAAGGCAGAGAGTGCAGAGATATAATGAAGCCTTAGCGGAGTGAGTCGAAGGAAGAGAGTGCAGAGATATAATGAAGCCCTAGCGGAGTGAGTCGAAGGCAGAGAGTGCAGATATATAATGGAGCCTTAGCGGAGTGAGTCGAAGGCAGAGAGTGCAGAGATATAATGGAGCCCTAGCGGAGCGAGTCGAAGGCAGAGAGTGCAGAGATATAATGGAGCCCTAGCGGGGCGAGTCGAAGGCAGAGAGTGCAGAGATATAATGGAGCCCTGGCAGAGAGAGTCGAAGGAAGAAAGTGCAGAGATATAATGGAGCCCTGGCGGAGTAAGTCGAAGGCAGAGAGTGCAGAGATATAATGGAGCCCTAGCGGAGCGAGTCGAAGGCAGAGGGTGCAGAGATATAATGGAGCCTTATCGGAGTGAGTCGAAGGAAGAGAGTGCAGAGATATAATGGAGCCCTAGCGGAGTGAGTCGAAGGCAGAGAGTGCAGAGATATAATGGAGCCCTGGCGGAGTGAGTCGAAGGAAGAGAGTGCAGAGATATAATGGAGCCCTAGCGGAGTGAGTCGAAGGCAGAGAGTGCAGAGATATAATGGAGCCCTAGCGGAGTGAGTCGAAGGCAGAGAGTGCAGAGATATAATGGAGCCTTAGCGGAGTGAGTCGAAGGAAGAGAGTGCAGAGATATAATGAAGCCCTAGCGGAGCGAGTCGAAGGCAGAGAGTGCAGAGATATAATGGAGCCTTAGCGGAGTGAGTCGAAGGCAGAGAGTGCAGAGATATAATGGAGCCCTAGCGGAGTGAGTCGAAGGCAGAGAGTGCAGAGATATAATGGAGCCCTGGCAGAGTAAGTCGAAGGAAGAGAGTGCAGAGATATAATGGAGCCCTAGCGGAGTCAGTCGAAGGCAGAGAGTGCAGAGATATAATGGAGCCCTGGCAGAGTAAGTCGAAGGAAGAAAGTGCAGAGATATAATGGAGCCTTAGCGGAGTGAGTCGAAGGAAGAGAGTGCAGTGATATAATGGAGCCCTAGAGGGGCGAGTCGAAGGCAGAGGGTGCAGAGTTATAATGGAGCCTTATCGGAGTGAGTCGAAGGAAGAAAGTGCAGAGATATAATGGAGCCCTAGCGGAGCGAGTCGAAGGCAGAGAGTGCAGAGATATAATGGAGCCCCAGCGGAGTGAGTCGAAGGCAGAGAGTGCGGAGATATAATGGAGCCCTGGCGGAGTGAGTCGAAGGAAGAAAGTGCAGAGATATATTGGAGCCCTAGCGGAGTGAGTCGAAGGCAGAGAGTGCAGAGATATAATGGAGCCCTAGCGGAATGAGTCGAAGGCAGAGAGTGCAGAGATATAATGGAGCCTTAGCGGAGTGAGTCGAAGGAAGAGAGTGCAGAGATATAATGGAGCCCTAGCGGAATGAGTCGAAGGCAGAGAGTGCAGAGATATAATGGAGCCCTAGCGGAGCGAGTCGAAGGCAGAGAGTGCAGAGATATAATGGAGCCCTAGCGGGGCGAGTCGAAGGCAGAGAGTGCAGAGATATAATGGAGCCCTGGCAGAGTGAGTCGAAGGAAGAAAGTGCAGAGATATAATGGAGCCCTGGCGGAGTAAGTCGAAGGCAGAGAGTGCAGAGATATAATGGAGCCCTAGCGGAGCGAGTCGAAGGCAGAGGGTGCAGAGATATAATGGAGCCTTATCGGAGTGAGTCGAAGGAAGAGAGTGCAGAGATATAATGGAGCTCTAGCGGAGTGAGTCGAAGGCAGAGAGTGCAGAGATATAATGGAGCCCTGGCGGAGTGAGTCGAAGGCAGAGAGTGCAGAGATATAATGGAGCCCTAGCGGAGTGAGTCGAAGGCAGAGAGTGCAGAGATATAATGGAGCCCTGGCGGAGTGAGTCGAAGGCAGAGAGTGCAGAGATATAATGGAGCCTTAGCGGAGTGAGTCGAAGGCAGAGAGTGCAGAGATATAATGGAGCCCTAGCGGAGCGAGTCGAAGGCAGAGAGTGCAGAGATATAATGGAGCCCTGGCGGAGTAAGTCGAAGGAAGAGAGTGCAGAGATATAATGGAGCCCTAGCGGAGTGAGTCGAAGGCAGAGAGTGCAGAGATATAATGGAGCCCTGGCGGAGTAAGTCGAAAGAAGAGAGTGCAGAGATATAATGGAGCCTTAGCGGAGTGAGTCGAAGGAAGAGAGTGCAGAGATATAATGGACCCTTAGCGGAGCGAGTCGAAGGCAGGGAGCGCAGAGATATAATGGAGCCCTGGCGGAGTAAGTCGAAGGAAGAGAGTGCAGAGATATAATGGAGCCCTAGCGGAGTAAGTCGAAGGCAGAGAATGCCCAGATATAATGGAGCCTGATCGGAGTGAGTCGAAGGAAGAAAATGCAGAGATATAATGGAGCCCTGGCGGAGTGAGTCGAAGGAAGTAAGTGCAGAGATATAATGGAGCCCTGGCGGAGTAAGTCGAAGGAAGAGAGTGCAGAGATATAATGGAGCCCTAGCGGAGCGAGTCGAAAGCAGAGAGTGCAGAGATATAATGGAGCCCTGGCGGAGTAAGTCGAAGGAAGAGAGTGCAGAGATATAATGGAGCCCTAGCGGAGTAAGTCGAAGGCAGAGAGTGCAGAGATATAATGGAGCCCTATCGGAGTGAGTCGAAGGAAGAAAGTGCAGAGATAGAAATGGAGCCCTGGCAGAGTGCGTCGAAGGAAGAGAGTGCAGAGATATAATGAAGCCCTAGCGGAGTGAGTCCAAGGCCGAGAGTGCAGAAATATAATGGAGCCCTATCGGAGTGAGTCGAAGGAAGAAAGTGCAGAGATATATTGGAGCCCTGGCGGAGTGAGTCGAAGGCAGAGAGTGCAGAGATATAATGGAGCCTTAGCGGAGTGAGTCGAAGGCAGAGAGTGCAGAGATATAATGGAGCCCTAGCGGAGCGAGTCGAAGGCAGAGAGTGCAGAGATATAATGGAGCCCTGGCGGAGTAAGTCGAAGGAAGAGAGTGCAGAGATATAATGGAGCCCTGGCGGAGTAAGTCGAAGGAAGAGAGTGCAGAGATATAATGGAGCCCTAGCGGAGCGAGTCGAAGGCAGAGGGTGCAGAGATATAATGGAGCCCTGGCAGAGTGCGTCGAAGGAAGAGTGTGCAGAGATATAATTCAGCCCTAGCGGAGTGAGTCGAAGGCAGAGAGTGCACAGATATAATGGAGCCTTATCGGAGTGAGTCGAAGGAAGAAAATGCAGAGATATAATGGAGCCCTGGCAGAGTGAGTCGAAGGCAGAGAGTGCAGAGATATAATGGAGCCTTAGCGGAGTGAGTCGAAGGCAGAGAGTGCAGAGATATAATGGAGCCCTAGCGGAGCGAGTCAAAGCAGAGAGTGCAGAGATATAATGGAGCCCTGGCGGAGTGAGTCGAAGGAAGAGAGTGCAGAGATATAATGGAGCCCTGGCGGAGTGAGTCGAAGGCAGAGAGTGCAGAGATATAATGGAGCCTTCGCGGAGTGATTCGAAGGCAGAGAGTGCAGAGATATAATGGAGCCCTAGCGGAGCGAGTCGAAGGCAGAGAGTGCAGAGATATAATGGAGCCTTATCGGAGTGAGTCGAAGGAAGAAAGTGCAGAGATATAATGGAGCCCTGGCGGAGTGAGTCGAAGGCAGAGAGTGCAGAGATATAATGGAGCCTTCGCGGAGTGATTCGAAGGCAGAGAGTGCAGAGATATAATGGAGCCTTAGCGGAGCGAGTCGAAGGCAGGGAGCGGAGAGATATAATGGAGCCCTGGCGGAGTAAGTCGAAGGAAGAGAGTGCAGAGATATAATGGAGCCCTAGCGGAGTGAGTCGAAGGCAGAGAGTGCAGAGATATAATGGAGCCCTAGCGGAGCGAGTCGAAGGCAGAGGGTGCAGAGATATAATGGAGCCTTAGCGGAGTGAGTCGAAGGAAGAGAGTGCAGATATATAATGGAGCCCTAGCGGAGTGAGTCGAAGGCAGAGAGTGCAGAGATATAATGGAACCCTGGCGGAGTGAGTCGAAGGAAGAGAGTGCAGAGATATAATGGAGCCTTAGCGGAGTGAGTCGAAGGAAGAGAGTGCAGATATATAATGAAGCCCTAGCGGAGTAAGTCGAAGGAAGAGAGTGCAGAGATATAATGGAGCCCTAGCGGAGTGAGTCGAAGGAAGAGAGTGCAGAGATATAATGGAGCCTTAGCGGAGTGAGTCGAAGGAAGAGAGTGCAGAGATATAATGAAGCCCTAGCGGAGCGAGTCGAAGGCAGAGAGTGCAGAGATATAATGGAGCCCTAGCGGAGTGAGTCGAAGGCAGAGAGTGCACAGATATAATGGAGCCTTATCGGAGTGAGTCGAAGGAAGAAAGTGCAGAGATATAATGGAGCCCTGGCGGAGTGAGTCGAAGGCAGAGAGTGCAGAGATATAATGGAGCCCTGGCAGAGTAAGTCGAAGGAAGAGAGTGCAGAGATATAATGGAGCCCTAGCGGAGTGAGTCGAAGGCAGAGAGTGCAGAGATATAATGGAGCCCTGGCGGAGTAAGTCGAGGGAAGAAAGTGCAGAGATATAATGGAGCCTTAGCGGAGTGAGTCGAAGGAAGAGAGTGCAGTGATATAATGGAGCCCTAGAGGGGCGAGTCGAAGGCAGAGGGTGCAGAGTTATAATGGAGCCTTATCGGAGTGAGTCGAAGGAAGAGAGTGCAGAGATATAATGGAGCCCTAGCGGAGCGAGTCGAAGGCAGAGAGTGCAGAGATATAATGGAGCCCCAGCGGAGTGAGTCGAAGGCAGAGAGTGCGGAGATATAATGGAGCCCTGGCGGAGTGAGTCGAAGGAAGAAAGTGCAGTGATATAATGGAGCCCTAGAGGGGCGAGTCGAAGGCAGAGGGTGCAGAGTTATAATGGAGCCCTAGCGGAGTGAGTCGAAGGCAGAGAGTGCAGAGATATAATGAAGCCTTAGCGGAGTGAGTCGAAGGAAGAGAGTGCAGAGATATAATGAAGCCCTAGCGGAGTGAGTCGAAGGCAGAGAGTGCAGAGATATAATGGAGCCCTAGCGGAGTGAGTCGAAGGCAGAGAGTGCAGAGATATAATGGAGCCCTGGCAGAGTAAGTCGAAGGAAGAGAGTGCAGAGATATAATGGAGCCCTAGCGGAGTGAGTCGAAGGCAGAGAGTGCAGAGATATAATGGAGCCCTGGCGGAATAAGTCGAAGGAAGAGAGTGCAGAGATATAATGGAGCCCTAGCGGAGCGAGTCGAAGGCAGAGAGTGCAGAGATATAATGGAGCCCCAGCGGAGTGAGTCGAAGGCAGAGAGTGCGGAGATATAATGGAGCCCTGGCGGAGTGAGTCGAAGGAAGAAAGTGCAGAGATATATTGGAGCCCTAGCGGAGTGAGTCGAAGGCAGAGAGTGCAGAGATATAATGGAGCCCTAGCGGAGTGAGTCGAAGGCAGAGAGTGCAGAGATATAATGAAGCCTTAGCGGAGTGAGTCGAAGGAAGAGAGTGCAGAGATATAATGAAGCCCTAGCGGAGTGAGTCGAAGGCAGAGAGTGCAGAGATATAATGGAGCCCTAGCGGAGCGAGTCGAGGGCAGAGAGTGCAGAGATATAATGGAGCCCTAGCGGGGCGAGTCGAAGGCAGAGAGTGCAGAGATATAATGGAGCCTTGGCAGAGTGAGTCGAAGGAAGAAAGTGCAGAGATATAATGGAGCCCTGGCGGAGTAAGTCGAAGGCAGAGAGTGCAGAGATATAATGGAGCCCTAGCGGAGCGAGTCGAAGGCAGAGGGTGCAGAGATATAATGGAGCCTTATCGGAGTGAGTCGAAGGAAGAGAGTGCAGAGATATAATGGAGCCCTAGCGGAGTGAGTCGAAGGCAGAGAGTGCAGAGATATAATGGAGCCCTGGCGGAGTGAGTCGAAGGCAGAGAGTGCAGAGATATAATGGAGCCTTAGCGGAGTGAGTCGAAGGCAGAGAGTGCAGAGATATAATGGAGCCCTAGCGGAGCGAGTCGAAGGCAGAGAGTGCAGAGATATAATGGAGCCCTAGCGGGGCGAGTCGAAGGCAGAGGGTGCAGAGTTATAATGGAGCCTAATCGGAGTGAGTCGAAGGAAGAGAGTGCAGAGATATAATGGAGCCCTAGCGGAGCGAGTCGAAGGCAGAGAGTGCAGAGATATAATGGAGCCCCAGCGGAGTGAGTCGAAGGCAGAGAGTGCGGAGATATAATGGAGCCCTGGCGGAGTGAGTCGAAGGAAGAGAGTGCAGAGATATAATGGAGCCCTGGCGGAGTGCGTCGAAGGAAGAAAGTGCAGAGATATATTGGAGCCCTAGCGGAGTGAGTCGAAGGCAGAGAGTGCAGAGATATAATGGAGCTCTAGCGGAGTGAGTCGAAGGCAGAGAGTGCAGAGATATAATGAAGCCTTAGCGGAGTGAGTCGAAGGAAGAGAGTGCAGAGATATAATGAAGCCCTAGCGGAGTGAGTCGAAGGCAGAGAGTGCAGATATATAATGGAGCCTTAGCGGAGTGAGTCGAAGGCAGAGAGTGCAGAGATATAATGGAGCCCTAGCGGAGCGAGTCGAAGGCAGAGAGTGCAGAGATATAATGGAGCCCTAGCGGGGCGAGTCGAAGGCAGAGAGTGCAGAGATATAATGGAGCCCTGGCGGAGTAAGTCGAAGGCAGAGAGTGCAGAGATATAATGGAGCCCTAGCGGAGCGAGTCGAAGGCAGAGGGTGCAGAGATATAATGGAGCCTTATCGGAGTGAGTCGAAGGAAGAGAGTGCAGAGATATAATGGAGCCCTAGCGGAGTGAGTCGAAGGAAGAGAGTGCAGAGATATAATGGAGCCCTGGCGGAGTGAGTCGAAGGCAGAGAGTGCAGAGATATAATGGAGCCCTAGCGGAGTGAGTCGAAGGCAGAGAGTGCAGAGATATAATGGAGCCCTAGCGGAGTGAGCCGAAGGCAGAGAGTGCAGAGATATAATGGAGCCTTAGCGGAGTGAGTCGAAGGAAGAGAGTGCAGAGATATAATGAAGCCCTAGCGGAGCGAGTCGAAGGAAGAGAGTGCAGAGATATAATGGAGCCCTAGCGGGGCGAGTCGAAGGCAGAGAGTGCAGAGATATAATGGAGCCCTAGCGGAGTGAGTCGAAGGCAGAGAGTGCAGAGATATAATGGAGCCCTAGCGGAGTGAGTCGAAGGCAGAGAGTGCAGAGATATAATGGAGCCCTGGCGGAGTGAGTCGAAGGCAGAGTGTGCAGAGATATAATGGAGCCCTAGCGGAATGAGTCGAAGGCAGAGAGTGCAGAGATATAATGGAGCCTTAGCGGAGTGAGTCGAAGGAAGAGAGTGCAGAGATATAATGAAGCCCTAGCGGAGCGAGTCGAAGGCAGAGAGTGCAGAGATATAATGGAGCCCTGGCAGAGTACGTCGAAGGAAGAGAGTGCAGAGATATAATGGAGCCCTAGCGGAGTGAGTCGAAGGCAGAGAGTGCAGAGATATAATGGAGCCTTATCGGAGTGAGTCGAAGGCAGAGAGTGCAGAGATATAATGGAGCCCTGGCGGAGTGAGTCGAAGGCAGAGAGTGCAGAGATATAATGGAGCCCTAGCGGAGTGAGTCGAAGGCAGAGAGTGCAGAGATATAATGGAGCCCTGGCGGAGTAAGTCGAAGGAAGAGAGTGCAGAGATATAATGGAGCCTTAGCGGAGTGAGTCGAAGGAAGAGAGTGCAGAGATATAATGGAGCCCTAGCGGAGCGAGTCGAAGGCAGGGAGCGCAGAGATATAATGGAGCCCTGGCAGAGTACGTCGAAGGAAGAGAGTGCAGAGATATAATGGAGCCCTAGCGGAGTAAGTCGAAGGCAGAGAGTGCACAGATATAATGGAGCCTTATCGGAGTGAGTCGAAGGAAGAAAGTGCAGAGATATAATGGAGCCATGGCAGAGTGAGTCGAAGGCAGAGAGTGCAGAGATATAATGAAGCCTTAGCGGAGTGAGTCGAATGCAGAGAGTGCAGAGATATAATGGAGCCCTAGCGGAGCGAGTCGAAGGCAGAGAGTGCAGAGATATAATGGAGCCCTGGCGGAGTAAGTCGAAGGAAGAGAGTGCAGAGATATAATGGAGCCCTGGCGGAGTGAGTCGAAGGAAGAAAGTGCAGAGATATAATGGAGCCCTAGCGGAGTAAGTCGAAGGAAGAGAGTGCAGAGACATAATGGAGCCCTAGCGGAGTGAGTCGAAGGCAGAGAGTGCGGAGATATAATGGAGCCCTGGCGGAGTGAGTCGAAGGAAGAGAGTGCAGAGATATAATGGAGCCCTGGCGGAGTGAGTCGAAGGAAGAAAGTGCAGAGATATATTGGAGCCCTAGCGGAGTGAGTCGAAGGCAGAGAGTGCAGAGATATAATGGAGCTCTAGCGGAGTGAGTCGAAGGCAGAGAGTGCAGAGATATAATGAAGCCTTAGCGGAGTGAGTCGAAGGAAGAGAGTGCAGAGATATAATGAAGCCCTAGCGGAGTGAGTCGAAGGCAGAGAGTGCAGATATATAATGGAGCCTTAGCGGAGTGAGTCGAAGGCAGAGAGTGCAGAGATATAATGGAGCCCTAGCGGAGCGAGTCGAAGGCAGAGAGTGCAGAGATATAATGGAGCCCTAGCGGGGCGAGTCGAAGGCAGAGAGTGCAGAGATATAATGGAGCCCTGGCGGAGTAAGTCGAAGGCAGAGAGTGCAGAGATATAATGGAGCCCTAGCGGAGCGAGTCGAAGGCAGAGGGTGCCGAGATATAATGGAGCCTTATCGGAGTGAGTCGAAGGAAGAGAGTGCAGAGATATAATGGAGCCCTAGCGGAGTGAGTCGAAGGCAGAGAGTGCAGAGATATAATGGAGCCCTGGCGGAGTGAGTCGAAGGCAGAGAGTGCAGAGATATAATGGAGCCCTAGCGGAGTGAGTCGAAGGCAGAGAGTGCAGAGATATAATGGAGCCCTAGCGGAGTGAGTCGAAGGCAGAGAGTGCAGAGATATAATGGAGACTTAGCGGAGTGAGTCGAAGGAAGAGAGTGCAGAGATATAATGAAGCCCTAGCGGAGCGAGTCGAAGGAAGAGAGTGCAGAGATATAATGGAGCCCTAGCGGGGCGAGTCGAAGGCAGAGAGTGCAGAGATATAATGGAGCCTTAGCGGAGTGAGTCGAAGGCAGAGAGTGCAGAGATATAATGGAGCCCTAGCGGAGTGATTCGAAGGCAGAGAGTGCAGAGATATAATGGAGCCCTGGCGGAGTGAGTCGAAGGCAGAGTGTGCAGAGATATAATGGAGCCCTAGCGGAATGAGTCGAAGGCAGAGAGTGCAGAGATATAATGGAGCCTTAGCGGAGTGAGTCGAAGGAAGAGAGTGCAGAGATATAATGAAGCCCTAGCGGAGCGAGTCGAAGGCAGAGAGTGCAGAGATATAATGGAGCCCTGGCAGAGTACGTCGAAGGAAGAGAGTGCAGAGATATAATGGAGCCCTAGCGGAGTGAGTCGAAGGCAGAGAGTGCAGAGATATAATGGAGCCTTATCGGAGTGAGTCGAAGGCAGAGAGTGCAGAGATATAATGGAGCCCTGGCGGAGTGAGTCGAAGGCAGAGAGTGCAGAGATATAATGGAGCCCTAGCGGAGTGAGTCGAAGGCAGAGAGTGCAGAGATATAATGGAGCCCTAGCGGAGCGAGTCGAAGGCAGAGAGTGCAGAGATATAATGGAGCCCTGGCGGAGTAAGTCGAAGGAAGAGAGTGCAGAGATATAATGGAGCCCTAGCGGAGTGAGTCGAAGGCAGAGAGTGCAGAGATATAATGGAGCCCTGGCGGAGTAAGTCGAAGGAAGAGAGTGCAGAGATATAATGGAGCCTTAGCGGAGTGAGTCGAAGGAAGAGAGTGCAGAGATATAATGGAGCCCTAGCGGAGCGAGTCGAAGGCAGGGAGCGCAGAGATATAATGGAGCCCTGGCAGAGTACGTCGAAGGAAGAGAGTGCAGAGATATAATGGAGCCCTAGCGGAGTAAGTCGAAGGCAGAGAGTGCACAGATATAATGGAGCCTTATCGGAGTGAGTCGAAGGAAGAAAGTGCAGAGATATAATGGAGCCCTGGCAGAGTGAGTCGAAGGCAGAGAGTGCAGAGATATAATGAAGCCTTAGCGGAGTGAGTCGAAGGCAGAGAGTGCAGAGATTTAATGGAGCCCTAGCGGAGCGAGTCGAAGGCAGAGAGTGCAGAGATATAATGGAGCCCTGGCGGAGTAAGTCGAAGGAAGAGAGTGCAGAGATATAATGGAGCCCTGGCGGAGTGAGTCGAAGGAAGAAAGTGCAGAGATATAATGGAGCCCTGGCGGAGTAAGTCGAAGGAAGAGAGTGCAGAGATATAATGGAGCCCTAGCGGAGCGAGTCGAAGGCAGAGAGTGCAGAGATATAATGGAGCCCTGGCGGAGTAAGTCGAAGGAAGAGAGTGCAGAGATATAATGGAGCCCTAGCGGAGTGAGTCGAAGGCAGAGAGTGCAGAGATCTAATGGAGCCCTATAGGAGTGAGTCGAAGGAAGAAAGTGCAGAGATAGAAATGGAGCCCTGGCAGAGTGCGTCGAAGGAAGTGAGTGCAGAGATATAATGAAGCTCTAGCGGAGTGAGTCGAAGGCAGAGAGTGCAGAAATATAATGGAGCCCTATCGGAGTGAGTCGAAGGAAGAAAGTGCAGAGATATATTGGAGCCCTGGCGGAGTGAGTCGAAGGCAGAGAGTGCAGAGATATAATGGAGCCCTAGCGGAGTGAGTCGAAGGAAGAAAGTGCAGAGATATAATGGAGCCCTGGCGGAGTGAGTCGAAGGAAGAGAGTGCAGAGATATAATGGAGCCCTAGCGGAGCGAGTCGAAGGCAGAGAGTGCAGAGATATAATGGAGCCCTGGCGGAGTAAGTCGAAGGAAGAGAGTGCAGAGATATAATGGAGCCCTAGCGGAGTGAGTCGAAGGCAGAGAGTGCAGAGATATAATGGAGACTTATCGGAGTGAGTCGAAGGAAGAAAGTGCAGAGATATAATGGAGCCCTGGCGGAGTGAGTCGAAGGCAGAGAGTGCAGAGATATAATGGAACCTTAGCGGAGTGAGTCGAAGGAAGAGAGTGCAGAGATATAATGGAGCCCTGGCGGAGTAAGTCGAAGGAAGAGAGTGCAGAGATATAATGGAGCCCTAGCGGAGTGAGTCGAAGGCAGGGAGTGCAGAGATATAATGGAGCCCTGGCAGAGTAAGTCGAAGGAAGAGAGTGCAGAGATATAATGGAGCCCTAGCGGAGTGAGTCGAAGGCAGAGAGTGCAGAGATATAATGGAGCCCTGGCGGAGTAAGTCGAAGGAAGAAAGTGCAGAGATATAATGGAGCCTTAGCGGAGTGAGTCGAAGGAAGAGAGTGCAGAGATATAATGGAGCCCTAGCGGGGCGAGTCGAAGGCAGAGGGTGCAGAGTTATAATGGAGCCTTATCGGAGTGAGTCGAAGGAAGAGAGTGCAGAGATATAATGGAGCCCTAGCGGAGCGAGTCAAAGGCAGAGAGTGCGGAGATATAATGGAGCCCCAGCGGAGTGAGTCGAAGGCAGAGAGTGCGGAGATATAATGGAGCCCTGGCGGAGTGAGTCGAAGGAAGAAAGTGCAGAGATATATTGGAGCCCGAGCGGAGTGAGTCGAAGGCTGAGAGTGCAGAGATATAATGGAGCCCTAGCGGAGTGAGTCGAAGGCAGAGAGTGCAGAGATATAATGAAGCCTTAGCGGAGTGAGTCGAAGGAAGAGAGTGCAGAGATATAATGAAGCCCTAGCGGAGTGAGTCGAAGGCAGAGAGTGCAGAGATATAATGGAGCCCTAGCGGAGTGAGTCGAAGGCAGAGAGTGCAGAGATATAATGGAGCCCTGGCAGAGTAAGTCGAAGGAAAAGAGTGCAGAGATATAATGGAGCCCTAGCGGAGTGAGTCGAAGGCAGAGAGTGCAGAGATATAATGGAGCCCTGGCGGAGTAAGTCGAAGGAAGAAAGTGCAGAGATATAATGGAGCCTTAGCGGAGTGAGTCGAAGGAAGAGAGTGCAGAGATATAATGGAGCCCTAGCGGGGCGAGTCGAAGGCACAGGGTGCAGAGTTATAATGGAGCCTTATCGGAGTGAGTCGAAGGAAGAGAGTGCAGAGATATAATGGAGCCCTAGCGGAGCGAGTCGAAGGCAGAGAGTGCAGAGATATAATGGAGCCCCAGCGGAGTGAGTCGAAGGCAGAGAGTGCGGAGATATAATGGAGCCCTGGCGGAGTGAGTCGAAGGAAGAAAGTGCAGAGATATATTGGAGCCCTAGCGGAGTGAGTCGAAGGCACAGAGTGCAGAGATATAATGGAGCCCTAGCGGAGTGAGTCGAAGGCAGAGAGTGCAGAGATATAATGAAGCCTTAGCGGAGTGAGTCGAAGGAAGAGAGTGCAGAGATATAATGAAGCCCTAGCGGAGTGAGTCGAAGGCAGAGAGTGCAGAGATATAATGGAGCCCTAGCGGAGCGAGTCGAAGGCAGAGAGTGCAGAGATATAATGGAGCCCTAGCGGGGCGAGTCGAAGGCAGAGAGTGCAGAGATATAATGGAGCCTTGGCAGAGTGAGTCGAAGGAAGAAAGTGCAGAGATATAATGGAGCCCTGGCGGAGTAAGTCGAAGGCAGAGAGTGCAGAGATATAATGGAGCCCTAGCGGAGCGAGTCGAAGGCAGAGGGTGCAGAGATATAATGGAGCCTTATCGGAGTGAGTCGAAGGAAGAGAGTGCAGAGATATAATGGAGCCCTAGCGGAGTGAGTCGAAGGCAGAGAGTGCAGAGATATAATGGAGCCCTGGCGGAGTGAGTCGAAGGCAGAGAGTGCAGAGATATAATGGAGCCCTAGCGGAGTGAGTCGAAGGCAGAGAGTGCAGAGATATAATGGAGCCCTAGCGGAGTGAGTCGAAGGCAGAGAGTGCAGAGATATAATGGAGCCTTAGCGGAGTGAGTCGAAGGAAGAGAGTGCAGAGATATAATGAAGCCCTAGCGGAGCGAGTCGAAGGAAGAGAGTGCAGAGATATAATGGAGCCCGAGCGGGGCGAGTCGAAGGCAGAGAGTGCAGAGATATAATGGAGCCTTAGCGGAGTGAGTCGAAGGCAGAGAGTGCAGAGATATAATGGAGCCCTGGCGGAGTGAGTCGAAGGCAGAGAGTGCAGAGATATAATGGAGCCCTGGCGGAGTGAGTCGAAGGCAGAGAGTGCAGAGATATAATGGAGCCCTAGCGGAGTGAGTCGAAGGCAGAGAGTGCAGAGATATAATGGAGCCTTAGCGGAGTGAGTCGAAGGAAGAGATTGCAGAGATATAATGAAGCCCTAGCGGAGCGAATCGAAGGCAGAGAGTGTAGAGATATAATGGAGCCCTGGCAGAGTACGTCGAAGGAAGAGAGTGCAGAGATATAATGGAGCCCTAGCGGAGTGAGTCGAAGGCAGAGAGTGCAGAGATATAATGGAGCCTTATCGGAGTGAGTCGAAGGAAGAAAGTGCAGAGATATAATGGAGCCCTGGCGGAGTGAGTCGAAGGCAGAGAGTGCAGAGATATAATGGAGCCTTAGCGGAGTGAGTCGAAGGCAGAGAGTGCAGAGATATAATGGAGCCCTAGCGGAGCGAGTCGAAGGCAGAGTGTGCAGAGATATAATGGAGCCCTGGCGGAGTAAGTCGAAGGAAGAGAGTGCAGAGATATAATGGAGCCCTAGCGGAGTGAGTCGAAGGCAGAGAGTGCAGAGATATAATGGAGCCCTGGCGGAGTAAGTCGAAGGAAGAGAGTGCAGAGATATAATGGAGCCTTAGCGGAGTGAGTCGAAGGAAGAGAGTGCAGAGATATAATGGAGCCCTAGCGGAGCGAGTCGAAGGCAGGGAGCGCAGAGATATAATGGAGCCCTGGCAGAGTACGTCGAAGGAAGAGTGCAGAGATATAATGGAGCCCTAGCGGAGTAAGTCGAAGGCAGAGAGTGCACAGATATAATGGAGCCTTATCGGAGTGAGTCGAAGGAAGAAAGTGCAGAGATATAATGGAGCCCTGGCAGCGTGAGTCGAAGGCAGAGAGTGCAGAGATATAATGGAGCCTTAGCGGAGTGAGTCGAAGGCAGAGAGTGCAGAGATATAATGGAGCCCTAGCGGAGTGAGTCGAAGGCAGAGAGTGCAGAGATATAATGGAGCCCTGGCGGAGTAAGTCGAAGGAAGAGAGTGCAGAGATATAATGGAGCCCTGGCGGAGTGAGTCGAAGAAAGAAAGTGCAGAGATATAATGGAGCCCTGGCGAAGTAAGTCGAAGGAAGAGAGTGCAGAGATATAATGGAGCCCTAGCGGAGCGAGTCGAAGGCAGAGAGTGCAGAGATATAATGGAGCCCTGGCGGAGTAAGTCGAAGGAAGAGAGTGCAGAGATATAATGGAGCCCTAGCGGAGTGAGTCGAAGGCAGAGAGTGCAGAGATATAATGGAGCCCTATCGGAGTGAGTCGAAGGAAGAAAGTGCAGAGATAGAAATGGAGCCCTGGCAGAGTGCGTCGAAGGAAGAGAGTGCAGAGATATAATGAAGCCCTAGCGGAGTGAGTCGAAGGCAGAGAGTGCAGAAATATAATGGAGCCCTATCGGAGTGAGTCGAAGGAAGAAAGTGCAGAGATATATTGGAGCCCTGGCGGAGTGAGTCGAAGGCAGAGAGTGCAGAGATATAATGGAGCCTTAGCGGAGTGAGTCGAAGGCAGAGAGTGCAGAGATATAATGGAGCCCTAGCGGAGCGAGTCGAAGGCAGAGAGTGCAGAGATATAATGGAGCCCTGGCGGAGTAAGTCGAAGGAAGAGAGTGCAGAGATATAATGGAGCCCTAGCGGAGTGAGTCGAAGGCAGAGAGTGCAGAGATATTATGGAGCCCTGGCGGAGTAAGTCGAAGGAAGAGAGTGCAGAGATATAATGGAGCCCTAGCGGAGCGAGTCGAAGGCAGAGGGTGCAGAGATATAATGGAGCCCTGGCAGAGTGCGTCGAAGGAAGAGTGTGCAGAGATATAATTCAGCCCTAGCGGAGTGAGTCGAAGGCAGAGAGTGCACAGATATAATGGAGCCTTATCGGAGTGAGTCGAAGGAAGAAAATGCAGAGATATAATGGAGCCCTGGCAGAGTGAGTCGAAGGCAGAGAGTGCAGAGATATAATGGAGCCTTAGCGGAGTGAGTCGAAGGCAGAGAGTGCAGAGATATAATGGAGCCCTAGCGGAGCGAGTCGAAGGCAGAGAGTGCAGAGATATAATGGAGCCCTGGCGGAGTGAGTCGAAGGAAGAGAGTGCAGAGATATAATGGAGCCCTGGCGGAGTAAGTCGAAGGAAGAAAGTGCAGAGATATAATGGAGCCCTGGCGGAGTAAGTCGAAGGAAGAGAGTGCAGAGATATAATGGAGCCCTAGCGGAGCGAGTCGAAGGCAGAGAGTGCAGAGATATAATGGAGCCCTGGCGGAGTAAGTCGAAGGAAGAGAGTGCAGAGATATAATGGAGCCCTACCGGAGTGAGTCGAAGGCAGAGAGTGCAGAGATATAATGGAGCCCTATCGGAGTGAGTCGAAGGAAGAAAGTGCAGGGATATAATGGATCCCTGGCAGAGTGCGTCGAAGGAAGAGAGTGCAGAGATATAATGAAGCCCTAGCGGAGTGAGTCGAAGGCAGAGAGTGCAGAAATATAATGGAGCCCTATCGGAGTGAGTCGAAGGAAGAAAGTGCAGAGATATATTGGAGCCCTGGCGGAGTGAGGCGAAGGCAGAGAGCGCAGAGATATAATGGAGCCTTAGCGGAGTGAGTCGAAGGCAGAGAGTGCAGAGATATAATGGAGCCCTAGCGGAGCGAGTCGAAGGCAGAGAGTGCAGAGATATAATGGAGCCCTGGCGGAGTACGTCGAAGGAAGAGAGTGCAGAGATATAATGGAGCCCCAGCGGAGTGAGTCGAAGGAAGAGAGTGGTATGATGATCGCACCCGGGGCGCCGTTGTCGCCAAGGGTGATCGTGTCCTCATAAGGAATGTAGCGTTCACTGGGACTCACAAGCTGGCTTATCGCTGGCAGGAAGAAGTCTATGTCGTTATCGAGCAACCAGATCATACTATTCCAGTTTTCGTTGTGGAACAGGAGAGTATGCCAAGACGTCGGAAGACACTCCATCGCAATCTATTTCTACCTATATGAACCGTGGATGATGTCTTGGAGGCACGCAAGACTGTTCTCAAGAGAGTACGAGCAGAAACACCGACAGTAGGGCCTACTACACCCCGAGGTTTCGCCTGAGACATCCGACGGAAGCGATAGCGAAACCATTTCAGACAGCGAATCTAGATTACTGCCGACAAGACTGACCCCAATATCGTTACCGACACGGCAAACCCCGATACCGACACGACAAACTTCGATCCCGACACGACAAACCCCGATCCCGACACGACAAACACTGTTAAGGACTCAACGAAGACCTATACCTTCCCCGCGTAGGAGCCTACAGCGATCTGCAGGGAGTCCATCTGTGTTAGATTCCATAGAAGGCGACTCAGAGAGATCAGGCCCACAGAATAGTACGGAACCAGAACGATTCGGGATAGGCCAACCTGATTTGGGAACGAAGGCTGAAGACTCTTCTGAGTCGGGGATTGATCAGAACAGTAGTGGTGCCGAGGAAAATGTCCAAAGCCCAAGTCCGACTGCTTCAATGGCAAACATACCTAGACCGTTGCCGAGGCGATCGCTGCGAACTCGTAGACCCCCTGTTTGGATGTCGCATGATAGTATCAGTTGAATCAGACAACCCCCTACCCTGAACCCTTACAACAGCGTGTTCAGTTACTCAAGGAAATTGTCAAAGTGATTCTTGAGAAGCCATAATTTTCTATTCGTACTAATCAGGAATTGTAATCACAATATGAATCGTGAAGGTTACTTTGTGAGTTACATACTTCGAACCATTTCTCTTAAAGTTACTATTACAACAAAAAGTAAACATTCATTGTGATCCAAATCTGGCGGAGAAAAAACGTGTGTACAGTGACGTTGATGTGCTCGTGACGTAACACGCATGAAGTAATCTCCGCCAGGGCGAGCGCCAACGACTAACTTTCCGGAAGTCACTGGTACCAACCATATATATACTAGACGTTATTGGCCAGGATTCGCGACTGGCAGCGCCGCCTTGAGGCAGAGTGTTATACATTGTTTACAGCTGTTCCAACAGCCGCGGCGCCTCACGTGATCTGACGGAACACCCCCGCCGCAAAATTAGTTGAAATAGTAACTTTAATGATGTGGTTTAATGTAAATATAGCGTGTTATTTGTTTGAGACATGGTGTCCTATGCCAAACTGTCCCGTTCATTCGATACGTCCCTCTCACTCGATACTTGGCGCAAGTGCCCCCAGGCAAGCCCGCTTCTCTAGGGGCACAACGGTAACAATGTTAAAATCCTTCGACGTTAGTAGGGAATCGACTGTAGCTTTTATTATAATGTGGGCGCGTACAATAATAGTACTTAGGTATTCCATCTACGTCGTTCTATCTTCTGACATCAAGAAAGTGTGTCAACACTAGATTGTTTCGGTTATATTTTCGCGAAGAAATGTTGGAGCACACAACTGTTCCCGACCAGCCGTCCGCCATATTTGTTTTTGGCGGATGCCGGTACCTGTGAATGCGACTTGGTTCCTCCTCTCCGTTAGCATATGACTCTCCGCTAGAGGGCCTTGCCAGTCGCTCACTCTGAACTTAAGGACAACAGAAGCGCCCTCTTTCACAGGTGATTGACTGTTATAAAGTTTGGGACCCAGGCTAGAAATGGTTCAAATAGTGGCGGGATTCGCCAGGTGGCGCTGCATACGCATGGCGGTTGGTAGGGAAAAATCGCATGCTCCAACATTTGTTCACAAAAATATTACTACAACAATCTAGTGTTGACACACTTTCTTGATGTCAGAAGATAGAACGACGTAGATGGAATACCTAAGTACTATTATTGTACGCGCCCACATTATAATAAAAGCTACAGTCGATTCCCTACTAACGTCGAAAGATTTTAACATTGTTACCGTTGTGCCCCTAGAGAAGCGGGCTTGCCTGGGGGCACTTGTGCCAAACTCGATACATGCCGCTCACTAGATAAGTCCCGTTCAAGTGTGTTTATTTGGTCGTTGATCCTTATCATTAGGTCTTCAGTTACTAAGTAGCGTTAGATCTAGTTTAGTGTCAGATACGTAATATTATTATGACCTATGATCATATTGTGGAGTTCAAGTATCCTTATAACCTGCCCCCAACAACGCTATGCCGTCTTTCATCAGTTACGATGGAGTCGTGTTTGTAGGAATCTGCCTGTAACAATAGAGTCCCTTTAACTAACTCCAGTGACAGACTAACCAACATGTTTCTTTAATATACTCGTTAAACAATTGTTAAACACTCTCCGATCTTCCGATAATTAACACTAATATTTAATACCGGATATGCTTTTTATATTGAGAAAAAATACAAGAAAGTAGAAACGATTATGTTAATATAACTACCTTCGAATGTCCGATCAATCAAAAATACGTCTGGGCAGGTCAACCTCTGTTTCTATTCTACTGTCAACAACACAACAGAGGATGCTAAGAAGTTAATGTATAAAACATTCGCCAGGGTACCGTAATCATAATGTGTTCGTGACATACATGGTCACGCCCACAAACATAATGTACCCGTGACCTATCTGGTCACATTAATGTCGAAGGCGGAATGTGTGACAGGCTGTAGTTTTATTTATTATTACCGCTTTGGCGCATCATAGCGCTGCCAGATAAAGTTGCATGTGGAGTTGTTTCGCTGTTTTTGAATGCCAAATTTGCGTATAAAAACACAAACCTAGGGCCTTAAGGGCCATAACAGACAATAAACACCTACCATATCGCTCACCAATTATCTGCCAATGAGCAAAACATTTCAAATTCATGAATTGTCCGCCACAAAAATGAAAACTTGTGCTGATTTGAAACGTCATAAACGTGTGTACACAAGTCATTTACCGGTGCCACCGACAGGGGGCCCACGCATTAAATTAAATGAAACAATAGAAGCCTCCGGAGCGCCACTTTTTCTTTGGCGGTGGCCGTTGACACTGCTTGTGGTCAAAGGTAACATTTCCTGTTTATGTTTATTTTGGTACAGCCGTTGCAACGGTCAGCTTCACATGCAACTTTAATGTGTTTATATGTTTAATTGCTCATGTTAAACTCAGCCACGTGTGCAGTCTTGCTGGACATAGGTAATCTTGGCGGCAAAGCCGAGATAGGCACAACTGAACTGCCGTCCAGGCAGTTTGTCTTACTGTCACCGTCCTTGAATTGCACTTGTATCCGTCACGGGACCCTATAGGTTGGTTTTGAATAGTTTAAATGCATACACTGTAATAATGAATGACATTCAAGTTTGGTTTGTGTGATATATTATAGAATCGTTTATGTGCGTATATGTTAATAATGGATATTTGTATTTCGTAAAGCATGGTTAACGAATGATTAATGCCGGCATGTGTATGAATGAATAATGAATGATATAAGAATGATTATTGAATGTATATAGCGAGCGGCGGTCGACATCACACAGAATACCGAACAGCGAACAGGCGCAGGGATACAACCCGGCCACCAACTTCTGCTCCCGCGCACAAATATCCTTCTCTCCGGATAGCCCACAAGCTTTCAGGATTTAAATCCCGACATAATATACTTGACGTGGAGAAGAGGTTGGTATAACAACAAATTTCAGAACATATTGCTATAAGGAACGGCCCAGTTTCAGTCGATGGCACTTATAGTGGTTGTCACGATGAGGTGAGCCATCCTGGTCGAGACAGGACAGTGGCTCTCTTGCAGGACAGGTTTTATTGGCCTGGGATGGCGGGAGCTGCCGCAGAGCATGTGGCTAAGTGTGGTCATCGTGTCAGGCGCAAGACATTACCTTGTCAACGGGCCCCGCTATTTGGAACACGTGGCACCCAATAGAGTTTACCATCAATGCACAGTTTCTATTTTTGTTGAAATGTGTACCGGTGACGAAGAATTTGAAAAACAAATACTGTCAAATCCACCCTCCTTTGCAGAACTTCGCGACAAATATGCCAAACTATGTCCTCCTCAATGAAGTCTCCCAACAACGTCGCTCTTTCCTGACATCAATTTTTCACTACTCTAGGTATCTTGGCGGTTTACTTCAATGATGTGTGGATTACAAACGGTTTCCGATGACAGTTCTGTTTTAACTGTTTTTCTATAAAGAATTTGAATAAATTTTAGACGTCCTTGTTGACTGACAAATAATGTCAGAATAAAATCTGGTGTCAATTTACTTTTGGCGCGAACTTCTGCCATTGTGTATTACCTTATCTTCTGCCATTGTGTATTACCTTATCTTCCGACATTGTGTATTACCTTATCTTCTGACATTGTGTATTACCTTATCTTCTGACATTGTGTATTACCTTATCTTCTGCCATTGTGTGTTACCTTATCTTCTGCCATTGTGTATTACCTTATCTTCTGCCATTGTGTATTACCTTATCTTCTAACATTGTGTATTACCTTTTCTTCTGACATTGTGTATTACCTTATCTTCTGCCATTGTGTATTACCTTATCTTCTGCCGTTGTGTATTACCTTATCTTCTGCCATTGTGTATTACCTTATCTTCTGACATTGTGTATTACCTTATCTTCTGACATTGTGTATTACCTTATCTTCTGCCATTGTGTGTTACCTTATCTTCTGCCATTGTGTATTGCCTTATCTTCTGCCATTGTGTAATACCTTATCTTCTGCCATTGTGTATTACCTTATCTTCTGCCATTGTGTATTACCTTATCTTCTGCCATTGTGTGTTACCTTATCTTCTGCCATTGTGTATTGCCTTATTTTCTGCCATTGTGTATTACCTTATCTTCTGCCATTGTGTATTACCTTATATTCTGACATTGTGTATTACCTTATCTTCTGCCATTGTGTATTACCTTATCTTCTGCCATTGTGTATTACCTTATCTTCTACCATTGTGTATTACCTCATCTTCTGCCATTGTGTGTTACCTTATCTTCTGCCATTCTGTATTGCCTTATCTTCTGCCATTGTGTATTACCTTATCTTCTGCGATTGTGTATTACCTTATCTTCTGCCATTGTGTATTACCTTATCTTCTGCCATTGGGCATTACCTTATCTTCTGAGGGGTCGGTAGGTGACACAGCTGTCCATGTTCATGTAAGCACGTGTGTCCAGCTGCCAGACGATACATGTATTCACCGCCTTCTCGAGCATTACGTCCCCGATTTAGCTGTACAGTGTCTAGCTGACGCACAAGTACCGTAAATGGATAATATTCTATGCTCAGAAATTACTACCAAATAGAGTAAATGAGTCGATTTAATACTAGAAACACTATTATGCACTTGGTGCAATGAACATTTACTGGATGAGATTTTGCTTTAATGTTTGCTTAGGAAGGATAAGTTTGTGCGTGAGTGTGAGGGACAGTAGCGTGAGGGGAAAGCCGTGCTTGTCTGTCGTGCTTATTGGACAGCGTATGCAACCCCACACGTGATTTGTATAATTCTAAGTTTCCATGTACTTTGTGTAAATTTTCGTGTAGTCTGTGTAAATGTTCGTGTATTCCGTGTGAATTCAGTGTATTCTGTGTGAATGCCGTGTCTTTTATGTGAATGTTTCCTGGTCTTTTAAGTGTGAATTTCGTTTATGTTTTGTCAATTCCGCCTTTTTCGTCTAAATTCCTTGCCTTTTATGTGAATAAGTTCGTGTCTTTCCTGCATTGTGATTTCCGCGTGCGTTCCCTGCAAATTCTTTGCCTTCAAGGAGTAGCCTAGATTCAGTGTACGTTCCGTGTAACTTCCTTGCCTTTGATGAGTAGATTCAGTATGAGTTATGTGTAAATTCCGTGTCTTGTGATTTTCGTCTGATGTCGGTGTGTTCGGTTAGGCTGTCTGTCTGTGTGGGTGTGTGTGTGTGTGTCCGTGTGTCTGTCTGTAACGTAACGCATTATCTTTCGAATGCCTTAAGATATTGACTTCCAAATTCACACAAAGATACGGACTGGCCATCGTCACGCTAGATAAGCCATGTAGGTCAAAGTCAAGGTCACAGGAATTTTTCGAAATTCGCTTAACCATTGAAAGGACCAAAATTCGAGAAAATCGCTACTACTGTCACAGTTTTTCTTTATTGTCGCTCAAAATTAATTCACGTATTGAGCACTAGATACCTTGTATAACATCTTTAAATTTTTCAAATCGCCCGAATAGTTCTTCTATGAAAAATTCCCAAATTTTAACATGGGACCCTACAGCAGCATTTTGGCGGGAACGGGGCCTCCTCAATTTCTCCATGAAGGCGCAAAAGCGATGTAGCCTCAGATTTCACCTCACATTTATAGATTTTGAGTTAGGGGATGATCAAATTGTAACCTAATCAAAATTATAAAAAATTGCGGTGAATATATGCATGCAGGTAGATTACCTATATGTGGTGGAATATGTACCAATATTATTGACATCGGGTTTGCCAAATGTCATCGCATCGAACCAGTGGTTTGGTCGCTAGCAAATAATCACACTTTGACATGGCCAGTCCCATTATAAAGCCTCGATAAGCCAAATGACTGACGGCGTGGTGACGTTTCGGCCTATAACCCCGTCGTTATTGCATGTACAGAGTCGCAGTCGGTACTAACGTGTTCAATTTGCACCTAACACCCCGACTTTCGTCTTTCTCAAGCTATGCTTGACTATCTCGTCTTTGTGTGAATGTCCTACTGAGAAAAGTCAATGGACAGACTAAGATTTAGTTCCCATTATCTCAGGTTTAGTTCCTATTATCTCATGTTTAGTTCCCATTATTTCAGGGTTAGTTCCCATTATAACAGGTGATCCGTTTCGGCCAATCATCGCTAAAAAAATTACACTGCATGTATCGATTACAGCCGAACACGTCTATTTATTCGTTGAACTTGGTAACATGTACCTGATAACAAATATAATTTTACTTGATTTTTAAGCTAAATAACAGATCTACGGCGTTTGACAGCTTTTGACATGAGCCGCCTACACGCCGCGTGGGTTAATCTTGGTATAGTATAATAAATAATCAAGAGTTGATTCGATTACACCGAATTATGTAATAATATATTGATATTAGGTTCATGTAACGAAGCTGACGAAGCTGTATGGCAATACAACGAGGTTTACTTACGCAAAAACGCGAAGTAATTCGTCTACTAAACGGGTAACATACGGCACAGCCGTTATAACGGTTAATACACATCTGTTATAACCGTTAACACACAGCCGTTGTAACGGTTAACACAGCCGTTGTAACGGTTAACACCGCCGTTGTAACGGTTTAAACACAGATGTTGTGATTAACTGTTAATTAATCCGGTCTCGTTTCAACACCTTATGATTGCTACAGCTTTGTCCAATATTTCAAGACCCTGATATATACCTATATGCACATTGTAATAAAGTCCAATACCCGTGTCACGCTGCCTCACAAATGGCTGCCACCCGCCTTATATGGCAGATACCGAAAGAAGTACCGATGATTTCATTTCTATCACGCCTCGATCAACAGTGACTCAGCAGCATTGGCTTGTTGCTTCAGTATTCTTACACATTGCAGTGCCATTCTGAAGATTCCAGTCATAACCAAAAGCCTCGAAATCGTCTTGATACCGTGCAAGCAATAATTGGTAATCTTTCTTGGATAGATGGCGCAAGGTCTCGGCAAGGTCATACTTGGTCGCTAGATCTCGTGACTTGTCTGTCGCGTCTTGTTCAGCCGTGTTCAAAGTGGGTAATTCTGCCATCCCGAAGAGATTGAGCAATTGAATTCTGTCATCGCCCATGGTCTCCAACTTCGCCACGATGTCGTATTTGATGGCACACGGGTGACACATTGCGAACTGAGATCTCCAGTGAGCATCACCATGAAAGTTGTTGACTTAAATTGTAATAGCTGTAGAAACTGACGGAAGCTAGGAATGCCGGGTTCTTTCCCATCTTGTCCAGCGAGCGTATCTGGGTAAATCTTAGCGATTATCTTTCTATAATAATGACCGTAGGCGCTGTAATGCTCGATGAACTTGTCATTCCAAGCCGAATGTAATCTTTCAAAAGGGTGTCACAGTATCATGAATTTATTATAATTTTGTAATCGCCATTTAATTTCTTCAATGTTTAGGTTACGGGCCCATGTTAATCCCACATTTTTCATGTACCCTAAACCATGAACTGCCTGCCCGGTGTAATTCTCAGGTGTGATGAAGTTTTCCGAGGCCTCGCCCATCATCACCTTCATGGACGTGCAACCCGCCTTCGGAACGACGCAATAGATGACCTTGAACTTTTCATTCACCATCAGCCTGTGGTAGGTTCTCGGGTTCATCAAGTCTGGGGTCGGCACGCGAGAGACATTCTTACAATGTCTGTCGATCAGCCGAAGTCTGTTATTAGTAGAACAAACACTTCTGTCTGTGAAATAAGAAGGAAATTATATTCATCAATTAAGTGACATTTCTAAACATAGACAACTGATATCTTGGTGTGTGCCCTGCCCATGTGGCCAACTATCATGCGTGACCATTTCTTATGAGATATCTATGTCAGGCGTTCATTTGTCCGCCACTTTGATGCAATTTGTGAACCAAATTAGCCTTTAAATGCACAAAAGTAGTCTAAAAAAAACCATTTCACCCGATTTGCGCCGTTTTGCAGGACATCATGCCACATGATTCCGTCCAAATAGTCACGAACAATTTTTCTGCAGTTCTTTCCAATGATTCACCAAGAAACACCGTGACCTTGACCTTTGACCAACTAAGCCAATCAACGAACTTGAAATGACGGAATGTTTGACTGCAGTCTGATTATCTCAATATGTTCGACAGTCTCCTCCAGCAATGTTACGCTGGGTCGTCACAATGTGGGCGATAACCAGGATGGTTGAAGTCAAACTTAAAAACTGTGTATTTCATTCTACCAAGGACTGACGTTTTCGTCACTATGATGTTTTGGGTTTTTTGTCGCTAAAAAACGTACAGTGCATCCGGTACTACGATCTCAGTGACGCTCTTCCAGACATAATTAACAACAATTAGTGCCATTCATTCGTCAAAACTTCAATACTCAAGATCTCAAAATTAACTCGTTTATGTAATGTAAGTATGAATTAATTCAAATATGCTAATATTGACTTCTTTACTATTTTTTGTAGATCCATTTACTAATACATAATTCAGTACATTTCCTGAATTCTAGTTCTAATACTGGCGGGATGAGGCAAAATGCTATAATAATTAACATTGCTTAGTATTCTGGGGACCGATTTAATTAAAGTATAGTTATATATAGCAGGCATCCTAAAATCTTTCCTTGACATAAAACTAATTGTTTAAAACTCATGCATGTAGGCTACATATTGCAAAACAGTTTCGGTAAGCATACAACCACCTTTGATTTAACTTACCGGACTCTTTCATCAACAAATTATTATTCGTGTTTATCTGATAAAACATTCGGTTCGTAGAGAGTTGCCTTTGGGAGACATATCTAAGAAGATATGTTGTGATGAAGAAGAGACAGCAAGCGCTGACTAAGATGACTACCCCCCTTTTCAGCAACATATCGTAAGGCATGTGTAGCCCAAGGGGAAACATGCAACTGACCTCAAGATCTCACATATGACGTATTGAAAGAAAGTGGCAAATTGAAACGCCGACGGCTGTGCCGCGAAACTTGATCGTGTTTTTTTATACGGGTCACCAGACGCTGAAGTTATTTACGCTATTTGTGTGTGTTAAATATTGATCTACAACGGCTGGTTTAGGATGTCTCTTATACGGCATGACCAGGCCATGACAACATCATGACAGCGCCATGACAACATCATGACAACGCCATAACAACGCCATTACAGCGCCATGACAGCGCCATTACAGCGCCATGATAACATCATGACAACGCCATGACAGCGCCCTTACAGCGCCATGACAACATCATAACAACGCTATGACAATATCATGACAACGCCATGACAACATCATGACAACACCATTACAACGTCATGACAGTGCCATGACAACATCATGACAACGCCATGACAACATCATGACAACGCCATTACAGCGCCATGACAACGCCATGACCACGACTTGATCGTACGATGAAAACGCTATGACAACGCCATGACAACGCCATGACAACCTCATGACAACATCATGACAACGTCTCTACAACAAAAGTGCAAAGCTTGACAACACTGTATTCGTGCCATGACAACGCCCTGACCGCACCTAGTCTTGGCGTTATCCCAGTTACACTTGGAAGCTAGCACCTCTGATTCATTGTCGAAGGTTGCCACGTTCCGTCCCTTCTCCTCCGCTGGCTGCGATTATGGCCAACTTAATATATAAAACATCAATCAAGGTAATTATCGCCAACGACACGGCGCCCGTTAGTTTAACCAACAAGAGCTGCTTGAAAGAATCAAGGGATGTAGATTCTCTTACATCTTCTGGCACTCTGTTCCAAGCACGGATCGTTCTCCATAAGAAGCAATTGCGAGAATACGTTTCCAACTTCCTGTAATAAATTAGTATGTGAGGTACAAGAGTAGGAACGTGTAGCACTGAGAAGGGCTTGTCGTTAGACATTTTCCAGTTTATCAGTCTGACATATGGTAAGATTACCATGAAATACTGGGGTGGCATACGAGGATAGGTCTAACATGACGTTATATATGGAAAGCTTAGTACGACAATCTATGCGCTTAGGCATACGCTTTAACATATTAACAGATTTCGATGCTTCGATGATATTCTTAACGTGGGTATCCACTTCATGGTATCAGTAAGCGTTACACCGAGGTGACAATGCGTGGACACTCTTTGGATAGCCTGAGAACCTAACAGCAAAGACAGGTCGGTAGGTCCATGGAGTTGTTTCCTGAAGATCATATATACACTTTTGCAGGGGTTGAATGTAACTCTCCACTGTGCGGCCCAGTTGAATAATTTATGTAAATCGCGATTTAGCGCAGACGCATCATTATTCTTGTCTAGTACGAAAAACATGGACGTGTCGTCTGCATACAGAAAAATCTCGCATTCTAGGTCTTCCACCAGGTCATTAACGTAAATTACAAACAATAGCGGGCCTAGTATAGATCCCTGGGGAATCCCGGCGTTGATTTCTTTCCAGTCAGAACTCACGCCCTCGATTACAACCCGTTGGTGACGTCCACAGAGATAGCTTTGAAACCACCGAAGGAGGTCTCCAGAGATACCTAGGCTAATTGCAGTTTAAAAAGGAGTCAATCGTGGAAGACTCTAGCTGTCCAACGCCTTTGATACATCTAGAAATACCATTACACATTCTTCGTTACGTTCAAAGGCAGAGTAAATCTTATGTACAAGGAATTGGTTGCCGGTAGAGGCGTTATTTTTAAAACCAGTCCCGGGTTGTCAGCAGGTTTTGTCGGGACAAGTACTCATACAGATCATTGTTAACCACGCGTTCCATAACCTTTTCGACACAAGATAACATGCAGTGATATTGCTATTTTTTTTTTTAAAACAGGAGTTACATTTGCCGTTTTCCATTCTCTCGGAAAACTGTGGGAGGCAATGTTTTTATTAACAACTCTGCTAACGGTAGAGCGGTGACTTCAGCTAGTTCCTTTAAGATTCGATTGCTGATACAGTCGCAGCCATTAGCTTTGTTGACATCGAGATGTTTTAGAACAGAGAAAAGCCTAGTGGCTGTGAATAGGACTGTGCTTTTTCACTCGTGTTAAAATAGAGAGGAGGCAAGGAGAAGCCATCGTCGGGAGGTGGTAGCGTAGAATTTGCTGCAAAGAAGTCATTAAAGAGGTTTGCCTTAGACAGGGGGTCTGTGTAACTTTTGTCATTCTCAACAAAATCGGGGATGCCAAAATTGGATTTACCTGATAAGGATAGCTTACTAAGCTTAAAATATTCTTTACTGGTAGTAGAGGGATCTTGTAGTCGAGTGGCCATCTTCGAATAGTACAGTTCCTTGGCCTTATCGATTTCAATAAGCACTTTCCTTCGGACTGTTATGTATTAATTGTATAAAACGTGATTAGAACGGCATTTTGCGTAACGCGTATGCAGTCTGTCCCTTTGCCGTAAAAGACACTTAATATGTGACGTCATCCAAGGTTTGTCACGGGGCCCAATTGTGATTGATTTGCTGGGAATATCGCTGTCTACGGCGTCGCGAAATAAGTCATACCTGTCCAGTACTTTGTGGTTTCCTCAACATCCGCTAACTGATCTAATCCCAGAGACCATGGAGCACGTGATAAGTGTTCACGCATACCTATAAAGTCAGCTCTATCGTAATTAAACATCTTTCTCCGTACTGAAGGTCCTCTGTGTCTTTTGGTATTAAGTTGGCAAAAAACGACGTGGTGGTCCAGGTTGCATATAGGGGGAGAAACGCCACTGTCTGTAACATAGCCTGGGGAGTCGGTTATAATGAGGTCCAACAGAGATACACTAGTAGGAGTCACACAGGTTGGCTTCTTAATCAGTTGCGACAGGTCGTTATTGCGCGCGAAGTCCACCAGAAGATATTTTAGTCGATCGCTGTCGTCGTGACAACCATCAAAAGTGAGGCATTTATCATTAAAGTCGCCTATCAAAATTATAGGAGTATCATTATTAGCTGAGGCTCCATGATAAGACTGGTACAAGTGTCGCATAGAGTGTCTTTTCGCGAAAAGACGTGCCTTTTCGCCATAAAGTGAGACGGACCCGGCGGTCTCACTTTATAGCGAAAAGACACTAATCTGGCGAAAAGACAGCCCAAATCCCAATTAACCCCGATTTGAAGCTGTTGATCCGGCTGATTCGGGTTGTAATATCTTTACTGCTGACAGGAATGCAAATATGTATTGTTTAATCGGGCTCATATGCATATTTAACAACTATTTCAACACGGACGCCGTTCAGCGATCGGTACGGCTGCCGCCATGTTAGATAGACACTTGCCCGTTGCCTCACTATAGATGGCGTAACGCGACAAATGATGTTACATACATGTTTGCGTTATGAGGTCTTTTCGCGAAAAGACAGTTACATCGGCGTAAAAGGGACATGTATTGCTGCTAAAGACGTCCGTGTTGAAATATTTGTTAAATATGCATATGAACCCAATTAAACGATACATAATTTCATTCCTGCCCGCAGTAAAGACATTACAAACCGAATCAGCCGGTTCAACAGCTTCAAATCGGGGTTAATTGGCATTTGGGCTGTCTTTTCGCGAGATTAGTGTCTTTTCAAGACAAGTCTTTTCGCTATAAAGTGAGACCCGGACCCGGAGCTGTGGCGAATTCACCGATTGAAAATCCCGACGACGTTCACCGACTGTCGTCCGTCTGCACTAAATGGTGCCCTCTGGTGGCGTGGATTGGCAATACAGTACCAATTTACCTGTGTGATACCTTAAAGATCAACTTGGAACTGGAGTGTCAAAATCAAAACAAAAGAACAGTTCTGTATATTTACGCGAGGGAAATACCCTGACATCGATTATCACACCTGGGTTGGTATTTTGCTATTATTAGAGCACAGTATGCAGATGAATGTAACGCCAACGGTGATAGCAACAGATTGGCGACAGAGTAAATATTCCACTTGTTTGCGTCTTGTGTCTTTTAATATCGCCCTTATCGTTTTTCTGAATGCTATGGCCTATGCGTAATGGCCGAACGGCATAACGGCCGAGTCGCTCTCACCAACCCCTACCATAGGTGGAGGGGGGGGGTGGTCGGGGTTGGTCGAGCCACGAGCGGATTAGTCTGCGGCGATTGAGGGGGGGTGTTGAGGGGATTAGCCTGCGGTGATTGGACTGTTGTTGTTCACGCCGTCTCGCCAGAGTGACCGCGAGGCTATTGTGGAGTTGTATACAATGGTCTGGGTTGGTGTGATTGATTGTATGGAAGAATAGGCAGCGAAAGTTTATAGAGATTTATAGAGATTTAATAATAAATTTATTTAAGATAGACCAACAATTCCTTTTATACCCAATTTATCCATGATATCCATAATCAACCAATTGGTTGGACTGAAACCTTTAGGCAGGTAGATAGTGACAACCGCTAAAGACGGCTTTGGCAAAAAAGAAGCCAGGTTTCAATTACATGCCAATGTGACTATGGAGTTGTTATCAAAGGGCTACAAGTTCCAGATGGCAGGGAAGTCGTAACTCATTTAATAAGCCATGGAATTTAACAAGTTGTTATCACAGGATGTGGCGTTGTGTTGTAGATTGTGATAATGCTGTTCTCAATTGGCTATATATGCGAGTTATTCGCCAGTAAATAGGTGAAAAACTGAAATTAAACGAGAATTCATAATTATAAATGAAAGTGCATAAAATTCGGGCTGTGTGAATATCTTCATTACGGGGCTCCCTGCGGTAACTTGGCCGTGTGCAAAAATCTGCGTGAATATCCGCAAAAATCCAGGCTCTACACCCTCATTATCATTAAATCCGCATTATCACTACTCATTACGGGGCTCCCAGCGGTAAATTGGCCATGTGCAAAAATCTATGTGAATATCTATAAAAATCCAGGCTCCACACCCTCATTAATATGCAAAAAGTGATATTCCCTCAGGAAGCCTGACCACCTACCCCCGCCCCCTCCCAGTCGGCTGACACCCAATCGTCTAGGCGCGCACACTAATCCGCTGGCTCGTTACACCCCCCATCCCCCCCACCCCATCCCCCACCCCCCTTAAATCCTTCGGCCGTTCGGCCATTCAGCCATTATGAGTGTACACCGTTTTTCTTATCTGTTCTTAAGTTAAGTTATGGTGCTAAGCCTAAGCCCAGAGCACAAGCACAGTAAATCAGTGGGGAGGGGGGGGGGGGCGTAGGGGCATCAGCTTCGGAATCAATACTGCATTAGTCAGAGCCCCAAGGTATAAGGTCTGTACTGTCTGTAAGGGGGGTGGGGGGTGTTGTGTTCCCAGATCATGAACAAGACATTTCTTTATCCCCAGTTCACAATGAATAAATACACTCCCCTCATAGAAATCAAGGGCTGATCTATGATTATGGTGATTTGGGCTAATGTCAAGCCCTGGTATATATGAATTGAGTTTGATTTATATCCATATTGATTCTTAATCATGTAATATTAGGAGATGTATGTATATATATGTTAATATATATAGGTATAACTTATTTATGCAATTGAAAGCTTTCAAGTAAGGTCAAAAGTCCATGCAGGTAAGCAAAGTGCGCTATAGCTGTCAAACAAAGCCTGGCAGCAGTGTAAGAGGATCAATCGAGAAGGAGGGGGAGGTGTCACGAACTTAACCTCTCAATCACCGCAGATGCTTGGCCAGCCTTTGACTAGGGGGGGGGGGGGGGTGTGGGCAAGGGTTGGAATGGGGATTACTGTCAGTCAACCAGATATAAACAATGAATGCAGGTCGGCGGAGGGGGGAGGTATAGAGAGAAGTGGTCAGTCAGGCAGCCCAGCCCTATACAAGGAATGCGGGTCCCCACTGCGAGTTGTGACTGACATGGGATATGCCCAGAAATGAATACCTCTCTTTTACAATATTACCCAATTTGAGTATCTTGAGTGATATTGCATGGTCAGTGAGTGTGAACACTGATGCTGGTTGGGAGGGTGCTGAATCGGAGGCTGATACTCACCTATTCATTTAATTAGGTAGTCAGGTAACAGACTACATGATTGTTATAGCTGCATTCTAATTGGTCACGGGTAAACCAGGGTATAGGTGGGAGAGAGATGGGTGGGCAACAGGCAGCTTAAAAGTTAACAGATGCGTTATAGAGAACGCAGGTAATGGCTTCACATGCACCAGTGTCATCAGTCACCAGGAGGGATGGGGCTTATACATGGCTTCTGTGCATGCAGTGATAGGGTGTAGGTAGTGGAGGGGGTGGGTAGATCAATAAATAAGCTGTATAAATAAGATTGCCTTACTGGACACCTAACAGTTATGATCCTGATATAGCAAAGACATAGATAAATCTGGAAAACTAGGATGTACTAAAACATTAATACCAAAAAATTACCCACCATATGTAGTGTACTAAAACATACAGCCACAAAAAAAAAGTTTTTTTCTGCAAAATTGGGAGTTTTCTAAAACAGGTAAATTTTTGGTGTTCCAAAACACATGTAAATGACGGTACTGTTATGTATGAGTTTGCTATATATAATCATATACCTTCAATGACTGGTCTTGAGTGCATTGTAGTGTATAAGGCAGCTTTATTTCTTCTGTGGCTACACTGTACAAGGTTCCCACAGGTCAGGAAAAACAATGAAGAGGAAAAATCTGGGAATTTAGTTTTTAAGAAAAAAATCAGGGTATGTCAAAAGCGTAGATCTCATTTTGGTCACTCTTCAATCCAATTTATTACTGATCTCTGGAAGGTTATGAATTCCCTGTCTTATATAGTAGTTATTATCTTAAGTTAAGGGCCTGATCTTGTACACTTATGCAATGGCATGTATGACATTATAGTCCTCTGGCTATAGCTGTTAAAGTTCAAGCCCTAAGACTCACTGCATCGAGGTAAGATTTAAAGGCTGTGAACAGTTCCAATTCATTGTTTGCTTTTGTCAAACTGCAATTTGACTGCATTGTTTCCCGCAGTAAGCAAATATCTTGAAATATATCTGTACTAAATGTGGCTAGTATACACATCTACAGTATGATTAAAAACTGCTTCAAACCAGAACAGATTTGAGCAACCATCACAGGCTCCTTCTGTTATATAGGCTTTTTGGCTGGTGGGACAGAAGTCCTATAATGCGGAGACCACTGTAGTCAATTTGTAGTCTGAATTACACATATTAAATTGAGATTTCTTATGTCATTTTCTATCTGCTTTCAGAAGAACTGTAGGCTCCATGCAAGCCTTCTGATATGGTAGACAGATTTTTTCAAAATGTTTAGCAAATTAGAAAGCAGTAAGAAATGTAGTTTTTTGGATAAAACAAAGGCGGCAAGGGAAGGGAGAGCCCAAGAAAAATGCAAAGAACAAGCTGTCATCATGATACAGGTTAGTTAATTTGGCATTGTTACTTTTTTGCCATATTCATTTTGTTGTGTTTCTACAATAGGTATAAGTGAGATTGAAGTGTAATTTGAATGATCTATGTTTTTTGTGTTGCAAATTGTGTATAACCTAACACAAGGCTGAATTCTCATACGGTTCCTAGTTGTTGTTTTGTTGCAATAACATATATCTTTGTATTTTAGGCCCTGGCCAAGCGCTATTTGGTGAGGTGTAAACTTAACAGAAATATACGGTAAGCTATCAATTACACTTGTTGGTGGGTTGTTTAATATTACTGAGTTTTGTTGCGATGACTCCTTGGAAAACTAAGGTTTCTCTTACTTGATTAATGGCCTACAGGACGATTTATAAACTCAGATGTTTTACTGGAAATTTAACAATGCTATTCTTTTTTTGTGTGATGAATTCATCGAAAAGGAATGTTCTAGTGAGTAGAAGTGCTCTGTTGTCAAGTACCTATATAAAGCAAGAGAGATGTTATAAGCGGTTGCGAGGCCTCATATCTGATGTGCCTAAACCAAATGCCAACCATATATACAATAGGATTATTGTTAACCATTTACCAGTAGTTTTTTTTCACTATTTGTTGACCTCAATTATACTTTTTCTTGAATCAGAAACGCTCCCATGTTAGCTGCCTTCCTGGCTCTAATGGGAGTCTCCCGACCAATTGCTTTATCTAAGTCTGTCATGAAATGTAACCTTGTTTCAAAATTTATTTTTCTTCGTCAAATAAATCTATTGTGAATCTATGAGCGTGTCTGTGCTGTACTCTGACATTACTGTAAGCGTGTCTGCGCTGTACTCTGACATTACTGTAAGCGTGTCTGTGCTGTACTCTGACATTACTGTGAGTGTGTCTGTGCTGTACTCTGACATTACTGTGAGCGTGTCTGTGCTGTACTCTGACATTACTGTGAGCGTGTCTGTGCTGTGCTCTGACATTACTGTGAGCGTGTCTGTGCTGTACTCTGACATTACTGTGAGCGTGTCTGTGCTGTACTCTGACATTACTGTGAGCATGTCTGTGCTGTACTCTGACATTACTGTGAGCGTGTCTGTCCTGTACTCTGACATTACTGTGAGCGTGTCTGTGCTGTACTCTGACATTACTGTGAGCGTGTCTGTGCTGTACTCTGACATTACTGTGAGCGTGTCTGTGCTGTACTCTGATATTACTGTGAGCGTGTCTGTGCTGTACTCTGACATTACTGTGAGCGTGTCTGTGCTGTACTCTGATATTACTGTGAGCGTGCCTGTGCTGTACTCTGACATTACTGTGAGCGTGTCTGTGCTGTACTCTGACATTACTGTGGGCGTGTCTGTGCTGTACTCTGACATTACTGTGGGCATGTCTGTGCTGTACTCTGACATTACTGTGAGCGTGTCTGTGCTGTACTCTGACATTACTGTGTCTGTGCTGCCTGCAGGCATGAGGTGGACGCCTGGCTGTGTGTTCCTGCTGACCCGGACGGGGAATATAAACCCAAGCTGAGGCCAGGTACAGAGCCACCGTATTAACAACAACATACATCAAATGTCATCCAAGTAAAATCATATTGCGTCTTATAGTATGATTGCCCAAGAACCAGAACTTGTTCCTTTGTACAAATGGTTCATCTTCATTCTCATCCAAGTTGGATTTGGCAGTTCAATCAGATGCTGGGTTAAACTGAGTTAAGTTAAACTTAACGTATATACGGCCTTAAATCTCGCATATATATATAGCTTCAGTTGAGTAAATCTTCCATCTTCATCAGTGTTAACTTCCCGCTTTTTTTTCAGCTCTTGAGGTCTTCATGGTGATGAAGAAGTTGTTGTTTGTGTTCAAGATTGAGGAGGATCAGACGGTGAGTCTGTATCTGTGTACCCTAAACAGATCAGACGGTGAGCCTGTATCTGTGTACCCTAAACAGATCAGACGGTGAGTCTGTACCTGTGTACCCTAAACAGATCAGACGGTGAGTCTGTACCTGTGTACCCTAAACAGATCAGACGGTGAGTCTGTATCTGTGTACCCTAAACAGATCAGACGGTGAGTCTGCACCTGTGTACCCTAAACAGATCAGACGGTGAGTCTGTACCTGTGTACCCTAAACAGATCAGACGGTGAGTCTGTACCTGTGTACCCTAAACAGATCAGACGGTGAGTCTGTACCTGTGTACCCTAAACAGATCAGACGGTGAGTCTGTATCTGTGTACCCTAAACAGATCAGACGGTAAGTCTGTATCTGTGTACCCTAAACAGATCAGACGGTGAGTCTGTACCTGTGTACCCTAAACAGATCAGACGGTGAGTCTGTACCTGTGTACCCTAAACAGATCAGACGGTGAGTGTATCTGTGTACCCTAAACAGATCAGACGGTGAGTCTGTACCTGTGTACCCTAAACAGGTCAGACGGTGAGTCTGTACCTCTGTACCCTAAACAGGTCAGACGGTGAGTCTGTATCTGTGTACCCTAAACAGATCAGTCTGTATCTGTGTACCCTAAACAGATCAGACGGTGAGTCTGTATCTGTGTACCCTAAACAGATCAGACGGTGAGTCTGTACCTGTGTACCCTAAACAGATCAGACGGTGAGTCTGTATCTGTGTACCCTAAACAGATCAGACGGTGAGTCTGTACCTGTGTACCCTAAACAGGTCAGACGGTGAGTCTGTACCTCTGTACCCTAAACAGGTCAGACGGTGAGTCTGTATCTGTGTACCCTAAACAGATCAGTCTGTATCTGTGTACCCTAAACAGATCAGACGGTGAGTCTGTATCTGTGTACCCTAAACAGATCAGACGGTGAGTCTGTACCTGTGTACCCTAAACAGATCAGACGGTGAGTCTGTATCTGTGTACCCTAAACAGATCAGACGGTGAGTCTGTACCTGTGTACCCTAAACAGATCAGACGGTAAGTCTGTATCTGTGTACCCTAAACAGATCAGTCTGTACCTGTGTACCCTAAACAGATCAGACGGTGAGTCTGTATCTGTGTACCCTAAACAGATCAGACGGTGAGTCTGTACCTGTGTACCCTAAACAGATCAGACGGTGAGTCTGTATCTGTGTACCCTAAACAGATCAGACGGTGAGTCTGTACCTGTGTACCCTAAACAGATCAGACGGTAAGTCTGTATCTGTGTACCCTAAACAGATCAGACGGTGAGTCTGTACCTGTGTACCCTAAACAGATCAGACGGTGAGTCTGTACCTGTGTACCCTAAACAGGTCAGACGGTGAGTCTGTACCTCTGTACCCTAAACAGGTCAGACGGTGAGTCTGTATCTGTGTACCCTAAACAGATCAGTCTGTACCTGTGTACCCTAAACAGATCAGACGGTGAGTCTGTATCTGTGTACCCTAAACAGATCAGTCTGTACCTGTGTACCCTAAACAGATCAGACGGTGAGTCTGTACCTGTGTACCCTAAACAGATCAGACGGTGAGTCTGTACCTGTGTACCCTAAACAGATCAGACGGTGAGTGTATCTGTGTACCCTAAACAGATCAGACGGTGAGTCTGTACCTGTGTACCCTAAACAGGTCAGACGGTGAGTCTGTACCTCTGTACCCTAAACAGGTCAGACGGTGAGTCTGTATCTGTGTACCCTAAACAGATCAGACGGTGAGTCTGTATCTGTGTACCCTAAACAGGTCAGACGGTGAGTCTGTATCTGTGTACCCTAAACAGATCAGTCTGTACCTGTGTACCCTAAACAGATCAGACGGTGAGTGTACCTGTGTACCCTAAACAGATCAGACGGTGAGTCTGTATCTGTGTACCCTAAACAGATCAGACGGTGAGTCTGTATCTGTGTACCCTAAACAGGTCAGACGGTGAGTCTGTATCTGTGTACCCTAAACAGATCAGTCTGTACCTGTGTACCCTAAACAGATCAGACGGTGAGTGTATCTGTGTACCCTAAACAGATCAGACGGTGAGTCTGTACCTGTGTACCCTAAACAGATCAGACGGTGAGTCTGTATCTGTGTACCCTAAACAGATCAGACGGTGAGTCTGTACCTGTGTACCCTAAACAGATCAGACGGTGAGTCTGTACCTGTGTACCCTAAACAGATCAGACGGTGAGTCTGTACCTGTGTACCCTAAACAGATCAGACGGTGAGTCTGTATCTGTGTACCCTAAACAGATCAGACGGTGAGCTTGTATCTGTGTACCCTAAACAGGTCAGACGGTGAGTCTGTACCTGTGTACCCTAAACAGATCAGACGGTGAGTCTGTACCTGTGTACCCTAAACAGATCAGACGGTGAGCTTGTATCTGTGTACCCTAAACAGGTCAGACGGTGAGTCTGTATCTGTGTACCCTAAACAGGTCAGACGGTGAGTCTGTATCTGTGTACCCTAAACAGATCAGACGGTGAGCTTGTATCTGTGTACCCTAAACAGATCAGACGGTGAGTCTGTACCTGTGTACCCTAAACAGATCAGACGGTGAGCTTGTATCTGTGTACCCTAAACAGATCAGTCTGTATCTGTGTACCCTAAACAGATCAGACGGTGAGCTTGTATCTGTGTACCCTAAACAGATCAGTCTGTATCTGTGTACCCTAAACAGATCAGACGGTGAGTCTGTACCTGTGTACCCTAAACAGATCAGACGGTGAGCTTGTATCTGTGTACCCTAAACAGACGTGGCGGAACCTATGGTTTACAGAGCATTACATCATATGGCACCTGCATACATTAGTGAAATGATCATTGGAATGAAATGTGCCCGTTATAACTTAAGGTCCAACGGAGAAATTAAATTGAAGGTTCCCAAGGGCAATTGTAAGACTCTTGGCAGACGTGCCTTTGCTGTCAATGCTCCAATGTTGTGGAACCCCCTGCCTAGCGACCTTAGTACGCTTGATACATTGAGTCCGTTTAAACAGGGCTTAAAATCTTACTTGTTCGCTCAATTTATTGATAAATATAATTAGTGTTGTGAATGTAGTACTTATTTCAGTGAGCTACCATTAACATGTTTAAAGATAAGCAGGTACATTATGTAAATTACCTGGTTTACTTCGACGTACAGCGTCTTTGAACGGATTTACGGATTTGACGCTGTAGAAACCCAATAATAATGATAATATTACCCTCTCAGTATGATGAGGGAGTCACAGTTAATCATGTTTCGTTATGACATCATTTCCGCATATGATTTTAGTATTTGATAAATGTACGAAGTGTTACCACTTTGTTTGCCCTCCCCACCACCGTCCGTCATCCGCCGTCCCTCTCTATGTCTCGGGAGATGTTTGTTTGAGTGCTGTCTTGCCTTCAGCGTGAGTCGTGCCTCTATGTCTCGGGAGATGTTTGTTTGAGTGCTGTCTTGTGTTCAGCGTGAGTCGTGCCTCTATGTCTCGGGAGATGTTTGTTTGAGTGCTGTCTTGCCTTCAGCGTGAGTCGTGCCTCTATGTCTCGGGAGATGTTTGTTTGAGTGCTGTCTTGCCTTCAGCGTGAGTCGTGCCTCTATGTCTCGGGAGATGTTTGTTTGAGTGCTGTCTTGTGTTCAGCGTGAGTCGTGCCTCTATGTCTCGGGAGATGTTTGTTTGAGTGCTGTCTTGTGTTCAGCGTGAGTCGTGCCTCTATGTCTCGGGAGATGTTTGTTTGAGTGCTGTCTTGCCTTCAGCGTGAGTCGTGCCTCTATGTCTCGGGAGATTTTTGTTTGAGTGCTGTCTTGTGTTCAGCGTGAGTCGTGCCTCTATGTCTCGGGAGATGTTTGTTTGAGTGCTGTCTTGTGTTCAGCGTGAGTCGTGCCTCTATGTCTCGGGAGATGTTTGTTTGAGTGCTGTCTTGTGTTCAGCGTGAGTCGTGCCTCTATGTCTCGGGAGATGTTTGTTTGTGTGCTGTCTTGTGTTCAGCGTGAGTCGTGCCTCTATGTCTCGGGAGATTTTTGTTTGAGTGCTGTCTTGTGTTCAGCGTGAGTCGTGCCTCTATGTCTCGGGAGATTTTTGTTTGAGTGCTGTCTTGTGTTCAGCGTGAGTCGTGCCTCTATGTCTCGGGAGATGTTTGTTTGAGTGCTGTCTTGTGTTCAGCGTGAGTCGTGCCTCTATGTCTCGGGAGATGTTTGTTTGAGTGCTGTCTTGTGTTCAGCGTGAGTCGTGCCTCTATGTCTCGGGAGATGTTTGTTTGAGTGCTGTCTTATGTTCAGCGTGAGTCGTGCCTCTATGTCTCGGGAGATGTTTGTTTGAGTGCTGTCTTGTGTTCAGCGTGAGTCGTGCCTCTATGTCTCGGGAGATGTTTGTTTGTGTGCTGTCTTGTGTTCAGCGTGAGTCGTGCCTCTATGTCTCGGGAGATGTTTGTTTGAGTGCTGTCTTGTGTTCAGCGTGGGTCGTGCCTCTATGTCTCGGGAGATGTTTGTTTGAGTGCTGTCTTGTGTTCAGCGTGAGTCGTGCCTCTATGTCTCGGGAGATGTTTGTTTGAGTGCTGTCTTGTGTTCAGCGTGAGTCGTGCCTCTATGTCTCGGGAGATGTTTGTTTGAGTGCTGTCTTGTGTTCAGCGTGAGTCGTGCCTCTATGTCTCGAGAGATGTTTGTTTGAGTGCTGTCTTGTGTTCAGCGTGAGTCGTGCCTCTATGTCTCGGGAGATGTTTGTTTGAGTGCTGTCTTGTGTTCAGCGTGAGTCGTGCCTCTATGTCTCGGGAGATGTTTGTTTGAGTGCTGTCTTGTGTTCAGCGTGAGTCGTGCCTCTATGTCTCGGGAGATGTTTGTTTGTGTGCTGTCTTGTGTTCAGCGTGAGTCGTGCCTCTATGTCTCGGGAGATGTTTGTTTGTGTGCTGTCTTGTGTTCAGCGTGGGTCGTGCCTCTATGTCTCGGGAGATGTTTGTTTGAGTGCTGTCTTGTGTTCAGCGTGAGTCGTGCCTCTATGTCTCGGGAGATGTTTGTTTGAATGTTGTCTTGTGTTCAGCGTGAGTCGTGCCTCTATGTCTCGGGAGATGTTTGTTTGTGTGCTGTCTTGTGTTCAGCGTGAGTCGTGCCTCTATGTCTCGGGAGATGTTTGTTTGAGTGCTGTCTTGTGTTCAGCGTGAGTCGTGCCTCTATGTCTCGGGAAATGTTTGTTTGAGTGCTGTCTTGTGTTCAGCGTGAGTCGTGCCTCTATGTCTCGGGAGATGTTTGTTTGAGTGCTGTCTTGTGTTCAGCGTGAGTCGTGCCTCTATGTCTCGGGAGATGTTTGTTTGAGTGCTGTCTTGTGTTCAGCGTGAGTCGTGCCTCTATGTCTCGGGAGATGTTTGTTTGAGTGCTGTCTTGCCTTCAGCGTGAGTCGTGCCTCTATGTCTCGGGAGATTTTTGTTTGAGTGCTGTCTTGTGTTCAGCGTGAGTCGTGCCTCTATGTCTCGGGAGATGTTTGTTTGAGTGCTGTCTTGTGTTCAGCGTGAGTCGTGCCTCTATGTCTCGGGAGATGTTTGTTTGAGTGCTGTTTTGTGTTCAGCGTGAGTCGTGCCTCCATGTCTCGGGAGATGTTTGTTTGAGTGCTGTCTTGTGTTCAGCGTGAGTCGTGCCTCTATGTCTCGGGAGATGTTTGTTTGAGTGCTGTCTTGTGTTCAGCGTGAGTCGTGCCTCTATGTCTCGGGAGATGTTTGTTTGAGTGCTGTCTTGTGTTCAGCGTGAGTCGTGCCTCTATGTCTCGGGAGATGTTTGTTTGAGTGCTGTCTTGTGTTCAGCGTGAGTCGTGCCTCTATGTCTCGGGAGATGTTTGTTTGAGTGCTGTCTTGTGTTCAGCGTGAGTCGTGCCTCTATGTCTCGGGAGATGTTTGTTTGTGTGCTGTCTTGTGTTCAGCGTGAGTCGTGCCTCTATGTCTCGGGAGATTTTTGTTTGAGTGCTGTCTTGTGTTCAGCGTGAGTCGTGCCTCTATGTCTCGGGAGATTTTTGTTTGAGTGCTGTCTTGTGTTCAGCGTGAGTCGTGCCTCTATGTCTCGGGAGATGTTTGTTTGAGTGCTGTCTTGTGTTCAGCGTGAGTCGTGCCTCTATGTCTCGGGAGATGTTTGTTTGAGTGCTGTCTTGTGTTCAGCGTGAGTCGTGCCTCTATGTCTCGGGAGATGTTTGTTTGAGTGCTGTCTTATGTTCAGCGTGAGTCGTGCCTCTATGTCTCGGGAGATGTTTGTTTGAGTGCTGTCTTGTGTTCAGCGTGAGTCGTGCCTCTATGTCTCGGGAGATGTTTGTTTGAGTGCTGTCTTGTGTTCAGCGTGAGTCGTGCCTCTATGTCTCGGGAGATGTTTGTTTGAATGTTGTCTTGTGTTCAGCGTGAGTCGTGCCTCTATGTCTCGGGAGATGTTTGTTTGTGTGCTGTCTTGTGTTCAGCGTGAGTCGTGCCTCTATGTCTCGGGAGATGTTTGTTTGAGTGCTGTCTTGTGTTCAGCGTGAGTCGTGCCTCTATGTCTCGGGAAATGTTTGTTTGAGTGCTGTCTTGTGTTCAGCGTGAGTCGTGCCTCTATGTCTCGGGAGATGTTTGTTTGAGTGCTGTCTTGTGTTCAGCGTGAGTCGTGCCTCTATGTCTCGGGAGATGTTTGTTTGAGTGCTGTCTTGTGTTCAGCGTGAGTCGTGCCTCTATGTCTCGGGAGATGTTTGTTTGAGTGCTGTCTTGCCTTCAGCGTGAGTCGTGCCTCTATGTCTCGGGAGATTTTTGTTTGAGTGCTGTCTTGTGTTCAGCGTGAGTCGTGCCTCTATGTCTCGGGAGATGTTTGTTTGAGTGCTGTCTTGTGTTCAGCGTGAGTCGTGCCTCTATGTCTCGGGAGATGTTTGTTTGAGTGCTGTTTTGTGTTCAGCGTGAGTCGTGCCTCCATGTCTCGGGAGATGTTTGTTTGAGTGCTGTCTTGTGTTCAGCGTGAGTCGTGCCTCTATGTCTCGGGAGATGTTTGTTTGAGTGCTGTCTTGTGTTCAGCGTGAGTCGTGCCTCTATGTCTCGGGAGATGTTTGTTTGAGTGCTGTCTTGTGTTCAGCGTGAGTCGTGCCTCTATGTCTCGGGAGATGTTTGTTTGAGTGCTGTCTTGTGTTCAGCGTGAGTCGTGCCTCTATGTCTCGGGAGATGTTTGTTTGAGTGCTGTCTTGTGTTCAGCGTGAGTCGTGCCTCTATGTCTCGGGAGATGTTTGTTTGTGTGCTGTCTTGTGTTCAGCGTGAGTCGTGCCTCTATGTCTCGGGAGATTTTTGTTTGAGTGCTGTCTTGTGTTCAGCGTGAGTCGTGCCTCTATGTCTCGGGAGATTTTTGTTTGAGTGCTGTCTTGTGTTCAGCGTGAGTCGTGCCTCTATGTCTCGGGAGATGTTTGTTTGAGTGCTGTCTTGTGTTCAGCGTGAGTCGTGCCTCTATGTCTCGGGAGATGTTTGTTTGAGTGCTGTCTTGTGTTCAGCGTGAGTCGTGCCTCTATGTCTCGGGAGATGTTTGTTTGAGTGCTGTCTTATGTTCAGCGTGAGTCGTGCCTCTATGTCTCGGGAGATGTTTGTTTGAGTGCTGTCTTGTGTTCAGCGTGAGTCGTGCCTCTATGTCTCGGGAGATGTTTGTTTGTGTGCTGTCTTGTGTTCAGCGTGAGTCGTGCCTCTATGTCTCGGGAGATGTTTGTTTGAGTGCTGTCTTGTGTTCAGCGTGGGTCGTGCCTCTATGTCTCGGGAGATGTTTGTTTGAGTGCTGTCTTGTGTTCAGCGTGAGTCGTGCCTCTATGTCTCGGGAGATGTTTGTTTGAGTGCTGTCTTGTGTTCAGCGTGAGTCGTGCCTCTATGTCTCGGGAGATGTTTGTTTGAGTGCTGTCTTGTGTTCAGCGTGAGTCGTGCCTCTATGTCTCGAGAGATGTTTGTTTGAGTGCTGTCTTGTGTTCAGCGTGAGTCGTGCCTCTATGTCTCGGGAGATGTTTGTTTGAGTGCTGTCTTGTGTTCAGCGTGAGTCGTGCCTCTATGTCTCGGGAGATGTTTGTTTGAGTGCTGTCTTGTGTTCAGCGTGAGTCGTGCCTCTATGTCTCGGGAGATGTTTGTTTGTGTGCTGTCTTGTGTTCAGCGTGAGTCGTGCCTCTATGTCTCGGGAGATGTTTGTTTGTGTGCTGTCTTGTGTTCAGCGTGGGTCGTGCCTCTATGTCTCGGGAGATGTTTGTTTGAGTGCTGTCTTGTGTTCAGCGTGAGTCGTGCCTCTATGTCTCGGGAGATGTTTGTTTGAATGTTGTCTTGTGTTCAGCGTGAGTCGTGCCTCTATGTCTCGGGAGATGTTTGTTTGTGTGCTGTCTTGTGTTCAGCGTGAGTCGTGCCTCTATGTCTCGGGAGATGTTTGTTTGAGTGCTGTCTTGTGTTCAGCGTGAGTCGTGCCTCTATGTCTCGGGAAATGTTTGTTTGAGTGCTGTCTTGTGTTCAGCGTGAGTCGTGCCTCTATGTCTCGGGAGATGTTTGTTTGAGTGCTGTCTTGTGTTCAGCGTGAGTCGTGCCTCTATGTCTCGGGAGATGTTTGTTTGAGTGCTGTCTTGTGTTCAGCGTGAGTCGTGCCTCTATGTCTCGGGAGATGTTTGTTTGAGTGCTGTCTTGCCTTCAGCGTGAGTCGTGCCTCTATGTCTCGGGAGATTTTTGTTTGAGTGCTGTCTTGTGTTCAGCGTGAGTCGTGCCTCTATGTCTCGGGAGATGTTTGTTTGAGTGCTGTCTTGTGTTCAGCGTGAGTCGTGCCTCTATGTCTCGGGAGATGTTTGTTTGAGTGCTGTTTTGTGTTCAGCGTGAGTCGTGCCTCCATGTCTCGGGAGATGTTTGTTTGAGTGCTGTCTTGTGTTCAGCGTGAGTCGTGCCTCTATGTCTCGGGAGATGTTTGTTTGAGTGCTGTCTTGTGTTCAGCGTGAGTCGTGCCTCTATGTCTCGGGAGATGTTTGTTTGAGTGCTGTCTTGTGTTCAGCGTGAGTCGTGCCTCTATGTCTCGGGAGATGTTTGTTTGAGTGCTGTCTTGTGTTCAGCGTGAGTCGTGCCTCTATGTCTCGAGAGATGTTTGTTTGAGTGCTGTCTTGTGTTCAGCGTGAGTCGTGCCTCTATGTCTCGGGAGATGTTTGTTTGAGTGCTGTCTTGTGTTCAGCGTGAGTCGTGCCTCTATGTCTCGGGAGATGTTTGTTTGTGTGCTGTCTTGTGTTCAGCGTGGGTCGTGCCTCTATGTCTCGGGAGATGTTTGTTTGAGTGCTGTCTTGTGTTCAGCGTGAGTCGTGCCTCTATGTCTCGGGAGATGTTTGTTTGAATGTTGTCTTGTGTTCAGCGTGAGTCGTGCCTCTATGTCTCGGGAGATGTTTGTTTGTGTGCTGTCTTGTGTTCAGCGTGAGTCGTGCCTCTATGTCTCGGGAGATGTTTGTTTGAGTGCTGTCTTGTGTTCAGCGTGAGTCGTGCCTCTATGTCTCGGGAGATGTTTGTTTGAGTGCTGTCTTGTGTTCAGCGTGAGTCGTGCCTCTATGTCTCGGGAGATGTTTGTTTGAGTGCTGTCTTGTGTTCAGCGTGAGTCGTGCCTCTATGTCTCGGGAGATGTTTGTTTGAGTGCTGTCTTGTGTTCAGCGTGAGTCGTGCCTCTATGTCTCGGGAGATGTTTGTTTGATTGCTGTCTTGTGTTCAGCGTGAGTCGTGCCTCTATGTCTCGGGAGATGTTTGTTTGAGTGCTGTCTTGTGTTCAGCGTGAGTCGTGCCTCTATGTCTCGGGAGATGTTTGTTTGAGTGCTGTCTTGTGTTCAGCGTGAGTCGTGCCTCTATGTCTCGGGAGATGTTTGTTTGAGTGCTGTCTTGTGTTCAGCGTGAGTCGTGCCTCTATGTCTCGGGAGATGTTTGTTTGAGTGCTGTCTTGTGTTCAGCGTGAGTCGTGCCTCTATGTCTCGGGAGATGTTTGTTTGAGTGCTGTCTTGTGTTCAGCGTGAGTCGTGCCTCTATGTCTCGGGAGATGTTTGTTTGAGTGCTGTCTTGTGTTCAGCGTGAGTCGTGCCTCTATGTCTCGAGAGATGTTTGTTTGAGTGCTGTCTTGTGTTCAGCGTGAGTCGTGCCTCTATGTCTCGGGAGATGTTTGTTTGAGTGCTGTCTTGTGTTCAGCGTGAGTCGTGCCTCTATGTCTCGGGAGATGTTTGTTTGTGTGCTGTCTTGTGTTCAGCGTGGGTCGTGCCTCTATTTCTCGGGAGATGTTTGTTTGAGTGCTGTCTTGTGTTCAGCGTGAGTCGTGCCTCTATGTCTCGGGAGATGTTTGTTTGAATGTTGTCTTGTGTTCAGCGTGAGTCGTGCCTCTATGTCTCGGGAGATGTTTGTTTGTGTGCTGTCTTGTGTTCAGCGTGAGTCGTGCCTCTATGTCTCGGGAGATGTTTGTTTGAGTGCTGTCTTGTGTTCAGCGTGAGTCGTGCCTCTATGTCTCGGGCAATGTTTGTTTGAGTGCTGTCTTGTGTTCAGCGTGAGTCGTGCCTCTATGTCTCGGGAGATGTTTGTTTGAGTGCTGTCTTGTGTTCAGCGTGAGTCGTGCCTCTATGTCTCGGGAGATGTTTGTTTGAGTGCTGTCTTGTGTTCAGCGTGAGTCGTGCCTCTATGTCTCGGGAGATGTTTGTTTGAGTGCTGTCTTGCCTTCAGCGTGAGTCGTGCCTCTATGTCTCGGGAGATTTTTGTTTGAGTGCTGTCTTGTGTTCAGCGTGAGTCGTGCCTCTATGTCTCGGGAGATGTTTGTTTGAGTGCTGTCTTGTGTTCAGCGTGAGTCGTGCCTCTATGTCTCGGGAGATGTTTGTTTGAGTGCTGTCTTGTGTTCAGCGTGAGTCGTGCCTCCATGTCTCGGGAGATGTTTGTTTGAGTGCTGTCTTGTGTTCAGCGTGAGTCGTGCCTCTATGTCTCAGGAGATGTTTGTTTGAGTGCTGTCTTGTGTTCAGCGTGAGTCGTGCCTCCATGTCTCGGGAGATGTTTGTTTGAGTGCTGTCTTGTGTTCAGCGTGAGTCGTGCCTCTATGTCTCGGGAGATGTTTGTTTGAGTGCTGTCTTGTGTTCAGCGTGAGTCGTGCCTCTATGTCTCGGGAGATGTTTGTTTGAGTGCTGTCTTGTGTTCAGCGTGAGTCGTGCCTCTATGTCTCGGGAGATGTTTGTTTGAGTGCTGTCTTGTGTTCAGCGTGAGTCGTGCCTCTATGTCTCGGGAGATGTTTGTTTGAGTGCTGTCTTGTGTTCAGCGTGAGTCGTGCCTCTATGTCTCGGGAGATGTTTGTTTGATTGCTGTCTTGTGTTCAGCGTGAGTCGTGCCTCTATGTCTCGGGAGATGTTTGTTTGAGTGCTGTCTTGTGTTCAGCGTGAGTCGTGCCTCTATGTCTCGGGAGATGTTTGTTTGAGTGCTGTCTTGTGTTCAGCGTGAGTCGTGCCTCTATGTCTCGGGAGATGTTTGTTTGAGTGCTGTCTTGTGTTCAGCGTGAGTCGTGCCTCTATGTCTCGGGAGATGTTTGTTTGAGTGCTGTCTTGTGTTCAGCGTGAGTCGTGCCTCTATGTCTCGGGAGATGTTTGTTTGAGTGCTGTCTTGTGTTCAGCGTGAGTCGTGCCTCTATGTCTCGGGAGATGTTTGTTTGAGTGCTGTCTTGTGTTCAGCGTGAGTCGTGCGTCTATGTCTCGGGAAATGTTTGTTTGAGTGCTGTCTTGTGTTCAGCGTGAGTCGTGCCTCTATGTCTCGGGAGATGTTTGTTTGAGTGCTGTCTTGTGTTCAGCGTGAGTCGTGCCTCTATGTCTCGGGAGATGTTTGTTTGAGTGCTGTCTTGTGTTCAGCGTGAGTCGTGCCTCTATGTCTCGGGAGATGTTTGTTTGAGTGCTGTCTTGTGTTCAGCGTGAGTCGTGCCTCTATGTCTCGGGAGATGTTTGTTTGAGTGCTGTCTTGTGTTCAGCGTGAGTCGTGCCTCTATGTCTCGGGAGATGTTTGTTTGAGTGCTGTCTTGTGTTCAGCGTGAGTCGTGCGTCTATGTCTCGGGAAATGTTTGTTTGAGTGCTGTCTTGTGTTCAGCGTGAGTCGTGCCTCTATGTCTCGGGAGATGTTTGTTTGAGTGCTGTCTTGTGTTCAGCGTGAGTCGTGCCTCTATATCTCGGGAGATGTTTGTTTGAGTGCTGTCTTGTGTTCAGCGTGAGTCGTGCCTCTCTATGTCCCAGGAGATGTTTGTTTGAGTGCTGTCTTGTGTTCAGCGTGAGTCGTGCCTCTATGTCTCGGGAGATGTTTGTTTGAGTGCTGTCTTGTGTTCAGCGTGAGTCGTGCCTCTATGTCTCGGGAGATGTTTGTTTGAGTGCTGTCTTGTGTTCAGCGTGAGTCGTGCCTCTATGTCTCGGGAGATGTTTGTTTGAGTGCTGTCTTGTGTTCAGCGTGAGTCGTGCCTCTATGTCTCAGGAGATGTTTGTTTGAGTGCTGTCTTGTGTTCAGCGTGAGTCGTGCCTCTATGTCTCGGGAGATGTTTGTTTGAGTGCTGTCTTGTGTTCAGCGTGAGTCGTGCCTCTATGTCTCGGGAGATGTTTGTTTGAGTGCTGTCTTGTGTTCAGCGTGAGTCGTGCCTCTATGTCTCAGGAGATGTTTGTTTGAGTGCTGTCTTGTGTTCAGCGTGAGTCGTGCCTCTATGTCTCGGGAGATGTTTGTTTGAGTGCTGTCTTGTGTTCAGCGTGAGTCGTGCCTCTATGTCTCGGGAGATGTTTGTTTGAGTGCTGTCTTGTGTTCAGCGTGAGTCGTGCCTCCATGTCTCGGGAGATGTTTGTTTGAGTGCTGTCTTGTGTTCAGCGTGAGTCGTGCCTCTATGTCTCAGGAGATGTTTGTTTGAGTGCTGTCTTGTGTTCAGCGTGAGTCGTGCCTCCATGTCTCGGGAGATGTTTGTTTGAGTGCTGTCTTGTGTTCAGCGTTAGTCGTGCCTCTATGTCTCGGGAGATGTTTGTTTGAGTGCTGTCTTGTGTTCAGCGTGAGTCGTGCCTCTATGTCTCGGGAGATGTTTGTTTGAGTGCTGTCTTGTGTTCAGCGTGAGTCGTGCCTCTATGTCTCGGGAGATGTTTGTTTGAGTGCTGTCTTGTGTTCAGCGTGAGTCGTGCCTCTATGTCTCGGGAGATGTTTGTTTGAGTGCTGTCTTGTGTTCAGCGTGAGTCGTGCCTCTATGTCTCGGGAGATGTTTGTTTGATTGCTGTCTTGTGTTCAGCGTGAGTCGTGCCTCTATGTCTCGGGAGATGTTTGTTTGAGTGCTGTCTTGTGTTCAGCGTGAGTCGTGCCTCTATGTCTCGGGAGATGTTTGTTTGAGTGCTGTCTTGTGTTCAGCGTGAGTCGTGCCTCTATGTCTCGGGAGATGTTTGTTTGAGTGCTGTCTTGTGTTCAGCGTGAGTCGTGCCTCTATGTCTCGGGAGATGTTTGTTTGAATGTTGTCTTGTGTTCAGCGTGAGTCGTGCCTCTATGTCTCGGGAGATGTTTGTTTGTGTGCTGTCTTGTGTTCAGCGTGAGTCGTGCCTCTATGTCTCGGGAGATGTTTGTTTGAGTGCTGTCTTGTGTTCAGCGTGAGTCGTGCCTCTATGTCTCGGGCAATGTTTGTTTGAGTGCTGTCTTGTGTTCAGCGTGAGTCGTGCCTCTATGTCTCGGGAGATGTTTGTTTGAGTGCTGTCTTGTGTTCAGCGTGAGTCGTGCCTCTATGTCTCGGGAGATGTTTGTTTGAGTGCTGTCTTGTGTTCAGCGTGAGTCGTGCCTCTATGTCTCGGGAGATGTTTGTTTGAGTGCTGTCTTGCCTTCAGCGTGAGTCGTGCCTCTATGTCTCGGGAGATTTTTGTTTGAGTGCTGTCTTGTGTTCAGCGTGAGTCGTGCCTCTATGTCTCGGGAGATGTTTGTTTGAGTGCTGTCTTGTGTTCAGCGTGAGTCGTGCCTCTATGTCTCGGGAGATGTTTGTTTGAGTGCTGTCTTGTGTTCAGCGTGAGTCGTGCCTCCATGTCTCGGGAGATGTTTGTTTGAGTGCTGTCTTGTGTTCAGCGTGAGTCGTGCCTCTATGTCTCAGGAGATGTTTGTTTGAGTGCTGTCTTGTGTTCAGCGTGAGTCGTGCCTCCATGTCTCGGGAGATGTTTGTTTGAGTGCTGTCTTGTGTTCAGCGTGAGTCGTGCCTCTATGTCTCGGGAGATGTTTGTTTGAGTGCTGTCTTGTGTTCAGCGTGAGTCGTGCCTCTATGTCTCGGGAGATGTTTGTTTGAGTGCTGTCTTGTGTTCAGCGTGAGTCGTGCCTCTATGTCTCGGGAGATGTTTGTTTGAGTGCTGTCTTGTGTTCAGCGTGAGTCGTGCCTCTATGTCTCGGGAGATGTTTGTTTGAGTGCTGTCTTGTGTTCAGCGTGAGTCGTGCCTCTATGTCTCGGGAGATGTTTGTTTGATTGCTGTCTTGTGTTCAGCGTGAGTCGTGCCTCTATGTCTCGGGAGATGTTTGTTTGAGTGCTGTCTTGTGTTCAGCGTGAGTCGTGCCTCTATGTCTCGGGAGATGTTTGTTTGAGTGCTGTCTTGTGTTCAGCGTGAGTCGTGCCTCTATGTCTCGGGAGATGTTTGTTTGAGTGCTGTCTTGTGTTCAGCGTGAGTCGTGCCTCTATGTCTCGGGAGATGTTTGTTTGAGTGCTGTCTTGTGTTCAGCGTGAGTCGTGCCTCTATGTCTCGGGAGATGTTTGTTTGAGTGCTGTCTTGTGTTCAGCGTGAGTCGTGCCTCTATGTCTCGGGAGATGTTTGTTTGAGTGCTGTCTTGTGTTCAGCGTGAGTCGTGCCTCTATGTCTCGGGAGATGTTTGTTTGAGTGCTGTCTTGTGTTCAGCGTGAGTCGTGCGTCTATGTCTCGGGAAATGTTTGTTTGAGTGCTGTCTTGTGTTCAGCGTGAGTCGTGCCTCTATGTCTCGGGAGATGTTTGTTTGAGTGCTGTCTTGTGTTCAGCGTGAGTCGTGCCTCTATGTCTCGGGAGATGTTTGTTTGAGTGCTGTCTTGTGTTCAGCGTGAGTCGTGCCTCTATGTCTCGGGAGATGTTTGTTTGAGTGCTGTCTTGTGTTCAGCGTGAGTCGTGCCTCTATGTCTCGGGAGATGTTTGTTTGAGTGCTGTCTTGTGTTCAGCGTGAGTCGTGCCTCTATGTCTCGGGAGATGTTTGTTTGAGTGCTGTCTTGTGTTCAGCGTGAGTCGTGCGTCTATGTCTCGGGAAATGTTTGTTTGAGTGCTGTCTTGTGTTCAGCGTGAGTCGTGCCTCTATGTCTCGGGAGATGTTTGTTTGAGTGCTGTCTTGTGTTCAGCGTGAGTCGTGCCTCTATATCTCGGGAGATGTTTGTTTGAGTGCTGTCTTGTGTTCAGCGTGAGTCGTGCCTCTCTATGTCCCAGGAGATGTTTGTTTGAGTGCTGTCTTGTGTTCAGCGTGAGTCGTGCCTCTATGTCTCGGGAGATGTTTGTTTGAGTGCTGTCTTGTGTTCAGCGTGAGTCGTGCCTCTATGTCTCGGGAGATGTTTGTTTGAGTGCTGTCTTGTGTTCAGCGTGAGTCGTGCCTCTATGTCTCGGGAGATGTTTGTTTGAGTGCTGTCTTGTGTTCAGCGTGAGTCGTGCCTCTATGTCTCAGGAGATGTTTGTTTGAGTGCTGTCTTGTGTTCAGCGTGAGTCGTGCCTCTATGTCTCGGGAGATGTTTGTTTGAGTGCTGTCTTGTGTTCAGCGTGAGTCGTGCCTCTATGTCTCGGGAGATGTTTGTTTGAGTGCTGTCTTGTGTTCAGCGTGAGTCGTGCCTCTATGTCTCAGGAGATGTTTGTTTGAGTGCTGTCTTGTGTTCAGCGTGAGTCGTGCCTCTATGTCTCGGGAGATGTTTGTTTGAGTGCTGTCTTGTGTTCAGCGTGAGTCGTGCCTCTATGTCTCGGGAGATGTTTGTTTGAGTGCTGTCTTGTGTTCAGCGTGAGTCGTGCCTCTATGTCTCGGGAGATGTTTGTTTGAGTGCTGTCTTGTGTTCAGCGTGAGTCGTGCCTCTGTCTCGGGAGATGTTTGTTTGAGTGCTATCTTGTGTTCAGCGTGAGTCGTGCCTCTATGTCTCAGGAGATGTTTGTTTGAGTGCTGTCTTGTGTTCAGCGTGAGTCGTGCCTCTATGTCTCGGGAGATGTTTGTTTGAGTGCTGTCTTGTGTTCAGCGTGAGTCGTGCCTCTATGTCTCGGAAGATGTTTGTTTGAGTGCTGTCTTGTGTTCAGCGTGAGTCGTGCCTCTATGTCTCGGGAGATGTTTGTTTGAGTGCTGTCTTGTGTTCAGCGTGAGTCGTGCCTCTATGTCTCGGGAGATGTTTGTTTGAGTGCTGTCTTGTGTTCAGCGTGAGTCGTGCCTCTATGTCTCGGGAGATGTTTGTTTGAGTGCTGTCTTGTGTTCAGCGTGAGTCGTGCCTCTATGTCTCGGGAGATGTTTGTTTGAGTGCTGTCTTGTGTTCAGCGTGAGTCGTGCCTCTATGTCTCGGGAAATGTTTGTTTGAGTGCTGTCTTGTGTTCAGCGTGAGTCGTGCCTCTATGTCTCGGGAGATGTTTGTTTGAGTGCTGTCTTGTGTTCAGCGTGAGTCGTGCCTCTATATCTCGAGAGATGTTTGTTTGAGTGCTGTCTTGTGTTCAGCGTGAGTCGTGCCTCTCTATGTCTCAGGAGATGTTTGTTTGAGTGCTATCTTGTGTTCAGCGTGAGTCGTGCCTCTATGTCTCGGGAGATGTTTGTTTGAGTGCTGTCTTGTGTTCAGCGTGAGTCGTGCCTCTATGTCTCGGGAGATGTTTGTTTGAGTGCTGTCTTGTGTTCAGCGTGAGTCGTGCCTCTATGTCTCGGGAGATGTTTGTTTGAGTGCTGTCTTGTGTTCAGCGTAAGTCGTGCCTCTATGTCTCGGGAGATGTTTGTTTGAGTGCTGTCTTGTGTTCAGCGTGAGTCGTGCCTCTATGTCTCGGGAAATGTTTGTTTGAGTGCTGTCTTGTGTTCAGCGTGAGTCGTGCCTCTATGTCTCGGGAGATGTTTGTTTGAGTGCTGTCTTGTGTTCAGCGTGAGTCGTGCCTCTATATCTCGGGAGATGTTTGTTTGAGTGCTGTCTTGTGTTCAGCGTGAGTCGTGCCTCTCTATGTCCCAGGAGATGTTTGTTTGAGTGCTGTCTTGTGTTCAGCGTGAGTCGTGCCTCTATGTCTCGGGAGATGTTTGTTTGAGTGCTGTCTTGTGTTCAACGTGAGTCGTGCCTCTATGTCTCGGGAGATGTTTGTTTGAGTGCTGTCTTGTGTTCAGCGTGAGTCGTGCCTCTATGTCTCGGGAGATGTTTGTTTGAGTGCTGTCTTGTGTTCAGCGTGAGTCGTGCCTCTATGTCTCGGGAGATGTTTGTTTGAGTGCTGTCTTGTGTTCAGCGTGAGTCGTGCCTCCATGTCTCGGGAGATGTTTGTTTGAGTGCTGTCTTGTGTTCAGCGTGAGTCGTGCCTCTATGTCTCGGGAGATGTTTGTTTGAGTGCTGTCTTGTGTTCAGCGTGAGTCGTGCCTCTATATCTCGGGAGATGTTTGTTTGAGTGCTGTCTTGTGTTCAGCGTGAGTCGTGCCTCTCTATGTCTCAGGAGATGTTTGTTTGAGTGCTATCTTGTGTTCAGCGTGAGTCGTGCCTCTATGTCTCGGGAGATGTTTGTTTGAGTGCTGTCTTGTGTTCAGCGTGAGTCGTGCCTCTATGTATCGGGAGATGTTTGTTTGAGTGCTGTCTTGTGTTCAGCGTGAGTCGTGCCTCTATGTCTCGGGATATGTTTGTTTGAGTGCTGTCTTGTGTTCAGCGTGAGTCGTGCCTCTATGTCTCGGGAGATGTTTGTTTGAGTGCTGTCTTGTGTTCAGCGTGAGTCGTGCCTCTATGTCTCGGGAGATGTTTGTTTGAGTGCTGTCTTGTGTTCAGCGTGAGTCGTGCCTCTATGTCTCGGGAGATGTTTGTTTGAGTGCTGTCTTGTGTTCAGCGTGAGTCGTGCCTCTATGTCTCGGGAGATGTTTGTTTGAGTGCTGTCTTGTGTTCAGCGTGAGTCGTGCCTCTATGTCTCGGGAGATGTTTGTTTGAGTGCTGTCTTGTGTTCAGCGTGAGTCGTGCCTCTATGTCTCGGGAGATGTTTGTTTGTGTGCTGTCTTGTGTTCAGCGTGAGTCGTGCCTCTATGTCTCGGGAGATGTTTGTTTGTGTGCTGTCTTGTGTTCAGCGTGGGTCGTGCCTCTATCTCTCGGGAGATGTTTGTTTGAGTGCTGTCTTGTGTTCAGCGTGAGTCGTGCCTCTATGTCTCGGGAGATGTTTGTTTGAATGTTGTCTTGTGTTCAGCGTGAGTCGTGCCTCTATGTCTCGGGAGATGTTTGTTTGTGTGCTGTCTTGTGTTCAGCGTGAGTCGTGCCTCTATGTCTCGGGAGATGTTTGTTTGAGTGCTGTCTTGTGTTCAGCGTGAGTCGTGCCTCTATGTCTCGGGAGATGTTTGTTTGAGTGCTGTCTTGTGTTCAGCGTGAGTCGTGCCTCTATGTCTCGGGAGATGTTTGTTTGAGTGCTGTCTTGTGTTCAGCGTGAGTCGTGCCTCTATGTCTCGGGAGATGTTTGTTTGAGTGCTGTCTTGTGTTCAGCGTGAGTCGTGCCTCTATGTCTCGGGAAATGTTTGTTTGAGTGCTGTCTTGCCTTCAGCGTGAGTCGTGCCTCTATGTCTCGGGAGATTTTTGTTTGAGTGCTGTCTTGTGTTCAGCGTGAGTCGTGCCTCTATGTCTCGGGAGATGTTTGTTTGAGTGCTGTCTTGTGTTCAGCGTGAGTCGTGCCTCTATGTCTCGGGAGATGTTTGTTTGAGTGCTGTCTTGTGTTCAGCGTGAGTCGTGCCTCCATGTCTCGGGAGATGTTTGTTTGAGTGCTGTCTTGTGTTCAGCGTGAGTCGTGCCTCTATGTCTCGGGAGATGTTTGTTTGAGTGCTGTCTTGTGTTCAGCGTGAGTCGTGCCTCTATGTCTCAGGAGATGTTTGTTTGAGTGCTGTCTTGTGTTCAGCGTGAGTCGTGCCTCTATGTCTCGGGAGATGTTTGTTTGAGTGCTGTCTTGTGTTCAGCGTGAGTCGTGCCTCTATGTCTTGGGAGATGTTTGTTTGAGTGCTGTCTTGTGTTCAGTGTGAGTCGTGCCTCTATGTCTCAGGAGATGTTTGTTTGAGTGCTGTCTTGTGTTCAGCGTGAGTCGTGCCTCTATGTCTCGGGAGATGTTTGTTTGAGTGCTGTCTTGTGTTCAGCGTGAGTCGTGCCTCTATGTCTCGGGAGATGTTTGTTTGAGTGCTGTCTTGTGTTCAGCGTGAGTCGTGCCTCTATGTCTCGGGAGATGTTTGTTTGAGTGCTGTCTTGTGTTCAGCGTGAGTCGTGCCTCTATGTCTCGGGAGATGTTTGTTTGAGTGCTGTCTTGTGTTCAGCGTGAGTCGTGCCTCTATGTCTCGGGAGATGTTTGTTTGAGTGCTGTCTTGTGTTCAGCGTGAGTCGTGCCTCTGTGTCTCGGGAGATGTTTGTTTGAGTGCTGTCTTGTGTTCAGCGTGAGTCGTGCCTCTGTCTCGGGAGATGTTTGTTTGAGTGCTATCTTGTGTTCAGCGTGAGTCGTGCCTCTATGTCTCAGGAGATGTTTGTTTGAGTGCTGTCTTGTGTTCAGCGTGAGTCGTGCCTCTATGTCTCGGGAGATGTTTGTTTGAGTGCTGTCTTGTGTTCAGCGTGAGTCGTGCCTCTATGTCTCGGAAGATGTTTGTTTGAGTGCTGTCTTGTGTTCAGCGTGAGTCGTGCCTCTATGTCTCGGGAGATGTTTGTTTGAGTGCTGTCTTGTGTTCAGCGTGAGTCGTGCCTCTATGTCTCGGGAGATGTTTGTTTGAGTGCTGTCTTGTGTTCAGCGTGAGTCGTGCCTCTATGTCTCGGGAGATGTTTGTTTGAGTGCTGTCTTGTGTTCAGCGTGAGTCGTGCCTCTATGTCTCGGGAGATGTTTGTTTGAGTGCTGTCTTGTGTTCAGCGTGAGTCGTGCCTCTATGTCTCGGGAAATGTTTGTTTGAGTGCTGTCTTGTGTTCAGCGTGAGTCGTGCCTCTATGTCTCGGGAGATGTTTGTTTGAGTGCTGTCTTGTGTTCAGCGTGAGTCGTGCCTCTATATCTCGGGAGATGTTTGTTTGAGTGCTGTCTTGTGTTCAGCGTGAGTCGTGCCTCTCTATGTCTCAGGAGATGTTTGTTTGAGTGCTATCTTGTGTTCAGCGTGAGTCGTGCCTCTATGTCTCGGGAGATGTTTGTTTGAGTGCTGTCTTGTGTTCAGCGTGAGTCGTGCCTCTATGTCTCGGGAGATGTTTGTTTGAGTGCTGTCTTGTGTTCAGCGTGAGTCGTGCCTCTATGTCTCGGGAGATGTTTGTTTGAGTGCTGTCTTGTGTTCAGCGTGAGTCGTGCCTCTATGTCTCGGGAGATGTTTGTTTGAGTGCTGTCTTGTGTTCAGCGTGAGTCGTGCCTCTATGTCTCGGGAAATGTTTGTTTGAGTGCTGTCTTGTGTTCAGCGTGAGTCGTGCCTCTATGTCTCGGGAGATGTTTGTTTGAGTGCTGTCTTGTGTTCAGCGTGAGTCGTGCCTCTATATCTCGGGAGATGTTTGTTTGAGTGCTGTCTTGTGTTCAGCGTGAGTCGTGCCTCTCTATGTCCCAGGAGATGTTTGTTTGAGTGCTGTCTTGTGTTCAGCGTGAGTCGTGCCTCTATGTCTCGGGAGATGTTTGTTTGAGTGCTGTCTTGTGTTCAACGTGAGTCGTGCCTCTATGTCTCAGGAGATGTTTGTTTGAGTGCTGTCTTGTGTTCAGCGTGAGTCGTGCCTCTATGTCTCGGGAGATGTTTGTTTGAGTGCTGTCTTGTGTTCAGCGTGAGTCGTGCCTCTATGTCTCGGGAGATGTTTGTTTGAGTGCTGTCTTGTGTTCAGCGTGAGTCGTGCCTCCATGTCTCGGGAGATGTTTGTTTGAGTGCTGTCTTGTGTTCAGCGTGAGTCGTGCCTCTATGTCTCGGGAGATGTTTGTTTGAGTGCTGTCTTGTGTTCAGCGTGAGTCGTGCCTCTATGTCTCGGGAAATGTTTGTTTGAGTGCTGTCTTGTGTTCAGCGTGAGTCGTGCCTCTATGTCTCGGGAGATGTTTGTTTGAGTGCTGTCTTGTGTTCAGCGTGAGTCGTGCCTCTATATCTCGGGAGATGTTTGTTTGAGTGCTGTCTTGTGTTCAGCGTGAGTCGTGCCTCTCTATGTCTCAGGAGATGTTTGTTTGAGTGCTATCTTGTGTTCAGCGTGAGTCGTGCCTCTATGTCTCGGGAGATGTTTGTTTGAGTGCTGTCTTGTGTTCAGCGTGAGTCGTGCCTCTATGTCTCGGGAGATGTTTGTTTGAGTGCTGTCTTGTGTTCAGCGTGAGTCGTGCCTCTATGTCTCGGGAGATGTTTGTTTGAGTGCTGTCTTGTGTTCAGCGTGAGTCGTGCCTCTATGTCTCGGGAGGTGTTTGTTTGAGTGCTGTCTTGTGTTCAGCGTGAGTCGTGCCTCTATGTCTCGGGAAATGTTTGTTTGAGTGCTGTCTTGTGTTCAGCGTGAGTCGTGCCTCTATGTCTCGGGAGATGTTTGTTTGAGTGCTGTCTTGTGTTCAGCGTGAGTCGTGCCTCTATATCTCGGGAGATGTTTGTTTGAGTGCTGTCTTGTGTTCAGCGTGAGTCGTGCCTCTCTATGTCCCAGGAGATGTTTGTTTGAGTGCTGTCTTGTGTTCAGCGTGAGTCGTGCCTCTATGTCTCGGGAGATGTTTGTTTGAGTGCTGTCTTGTGTTCAGCGTGAGTCGTGCCTCTGTATGTCTCAGGAGATGTTTGTTTGAATGTTGTCTTGTGCTCAGCGTGAGTCGTGCCTCTATGTCTCGGGAGATGTTTGTTTGAGTGCTGTCTTGTGTTCAGCGTGAGTCGTGCCTCTATATCTCGGGAGATGTTTGTTTGAGTGCTGTCTTGTGTTCAGCGTGAGTCGTGCCTCTATGTCTCGGGAGATGTTTGTTTGAGTGTTGTCTTGTGTTCAGCGTGAGTCGTGCCTCTATGTCTCGGGAGATGTTTGTTTGAGTGCTGTCTTGTGTTCAGCGTGAGTCGTGCCTCTATGTCTCGGGAAATGTTTGTTTGAGTGCTGTCTTGTGTTCAGCGTGAGTCGTGCCTCTATGTCTCGGGAGATGTTTGTTTGAGTGCTGTCTTGTGTTCAGCGTGAGTCGTGCCTCTATATCTCGGGAGATGTTTGTTTGAGTGCTGTCTTGTGTTCAGCGTGAGTCGTGCCTCTCTATGTCTCGGGAAATGTTTGTTTGAGTGCTGTCTTGTGTTCAGCGTGAGTCGTGCCTCTATGTCTCGGGAGATGTTTGTTTGAGTGCTGTCTTGTGTTCAGCGTGAGTCGTGCCTCTATGTCTCGGGAGATGTTTGTTTGAGTGCTGTCTTGTGTTCAGCGTGAGTCGTGCCTCTATGTCTCGGGAGATGTTTGTTTGAGTGCTGTCTTGTGTTCAGCGTGAGTCGTGCCTCTATGTCTCGGGAGATGTTTGTTTGAGTGCTGTCTTGTGTTCAGCGTGAGTCGTGCCTCTGTATGTCTCAGGAGATGTTTGTTTGAATGTTGTCTTGTGTTCAGCGTGAGTCGTGCCTCTATGTCTCGGGAGATGTTTGTTTGAGTGCTGTCTTGTGTTCAGCGTGAGTCGTGCCTCTATGTATCGGGAGATGTTTGTTTGAGTGCTGTCTTGTGTTCAGCGTGAGTCGTGCCTCTATGTCTCGGGAGATGTTTGTTTGAGTGCTGTCTTGTGTTCAGCGTGAGTCGTGCCTCTATGTCTCGGGAGATGTTTGTTTGAGTGCTGTCTTGTGTTCAGCGTGAGTCGTGCCTCTATATCTCGGGAGATGTTTGTTTGAGTGCTGTCTTGTGTTCAGCGTGAGTCGTGCCTCTATGTCTCGGGAGATGTTTGTTTGATTGCTGTCTTGTGTTCAGCGTGAGTCGTGCCTCTATGTCTCGGGAGATGTTTGTTTGAGTGCTGTCTTGTGTTCAGCGTGAGTCGTGCCTCTATGTCTCGGGAGATGTTTGTTTGAGTGCTGTCTTGTGTTCAGCGTGAGTCGTGCCTCTATGTCTCGGGAGATGTTTGTTTGAGTGCTGTCTTGTGTTCAGCGTGAGTCGTGCCTCTATGTCTCGGGAGATGTTTGTTTGAGTGCTGTCTTGTGTTCAGCGTGAGTCGTGCCTCTATGTCTCGGGAGATGTTTGTTTGAGTGCTGTCTTGTGTTCAGCGTGAGTCGTGCCTCTATGTCTCGGGAGATGTTTGTTTGAGTGCTGTCTTGTGTTCAGCGTGAGTCGTGCCTCTATGTCTCGGGAGATGTTTGTTTGAGTGCTGTCTTGTGTTCAGCGTGAGTCGTGCCTCTAGGTCTCGGGAGATGTTTGTTTGAGTGCTGTCTTGTGTTCAGCGTGAGTCGTGCCTCTCTATGTCTCAGGAGATGTTTGTTTGATTGCTGTCTTGTGTTCAGCGTGAGTCGTGCCTCTCTATGTCTCAGGAGATGTTTGTTTGAGTGCTGTCTTGTGTTCAGCGTGAGTCGTGCCTCTATGTCTCGGGAGATGTTTGTTTGAGTGCTGTCTTGTGTTCAGCGTGAGTCGTGCCTCTAGGTCTCGGGAGATGTTTGTTTGAGTGCTGTCTTGTGTTCAGCGTGAGTCGTGCCTCTCTATGTCTCAGGAGATGTTTGTTTGAGTGCTGTCTTGTGTTCAGCGTGAGTCGTGCCTCTATGTCTCGGGAGATGTTTGTTTGAGTGCTGTCTTGTGTTCAGCGTGAGTCGTGCCTCTAGGTCTCGGGAGATGTTTGTTTGAGTGCTGTCTTGTGTTCAGCGTGAGTCGTGCCTCTCTATGTCTCAAGAGATGTTTGTTTGAGTGCTGTCTTGTGTTCAGCGTGAGTCGTGCCTCTATGTCTCGGGAGATGTTTGTTTGAGTGCTGTCTTGTGTTCAGCGTGAGTCGTGCCTCTAGGTCTCGGGAGATGTTTGTTTGAGTGCTGTCTTGTGTTCAGCGTGAGTCGTGCCTCTCTATGTCTCAGGAGATGTTTGTTTGAGTGCTGTCTTGTGTTCAGCGTGAGTCGTGCCTCTATGTCTCGGGAGATGTTTGTTTGAGTGCTGTCTTGTGTTCAGCGTGAGTCGTGCCTCTAGGTCTCGGGAGATGTTTGTTTGAGTGCTGTCTTGTGTTCAGCGTGAGTCGTGCCTCTCTATGTCTCAGGAGATGTTTGTTTGAGTGCTGTCTTGTGTTCAGCGTGAGTCGTGCCTCTATGTCTCGGGAGATGTTTGTTTGAGTGCTGTCTTGTGTTCAGCGTGAGTCGTGCCTCTATGTCTCGGGAGATGTTTGTTTGAGTGCTGTCTTGTGTTCAGCGTGAGTCGTGCCTCTCTATGTCTCAGGAGATGTTTGTTTGAGTGCTGTCTTGTGTTCAGCGTGAGTCGTGCCTCTATGTCTCGGGAGATGTTTGTTTGAGTGCTGTCTTGTGTTCAGCGTGAGTCGTGCCTCTAGGTCTCGGGAGATGTTTGTTTGAGTGCTGTCTTGTGTTCAGCGTGAGTCGTGCCTCTCTATGTCTCGGGAGATGTTTGTTTGAGTGCTGTCTTGTGTTCAGCGTGAGTCGTGCCTCTCTATCGCTGCCTCAGCTTCATCACAGTGTTGTCTTTGTTTTCCAGAGGTTGGAGTTTTTCTGTAAGTACATCCTGTCCAGCATGGACGCAGAGTCCACCAAGGTGAGCCAGCCCGCCGGCCTCATTTAGACCAATACTTGGGCGTTCATTTTCATTTGAATTATAAGGTTCCTCATGACATTGAGTCAGAAAGTGGCTGAGGGGACAGTAAATTATCTACTGATCACTGAACCCTGTTAATTGACACGTATCCGATGGTTAATTGAACCCAGTCACGTATCCGATAGTTAATTGAAGCCAGTCACGTATCCTGGAGTTAATTGAAGCCAGTCACGTATCCTATAGTTAACTGAAGCCAGTCACGTATCCTATAGTTAATTGAAGCCAGTCACGTCTCCTATGGTTAATTGAAGCCAGTCACGTATCCTATGGTTTATGGAAGCCAGTCACATATGTTATGGTTAATTGAAGCCAGTCACGTATCCCATAGTTAATTGAAGCCAGTCACGTGACCTGTGGTTGTTTCATGGCGCCGCTGCTGCCCTCCAGGTGATGTACGTGTCTCTGGCGCTGAACAAGGTTCACGTCCTCAGTTGGATTCAGCAAGTGAAGGACCTTCTCTGGAAATGTTGCCACTACTTGAAGATACTGAAGGTAAACCTTTACCCTAATATTCTCCCTGAATGTCACCATACGATTTACCCCAAACCATTCACCCTAATGAACATTCTATGTAACTGACACTCTATCGGCACGCGGAAGGGTGGTTCGCGCCCCGCTGTGGCCATGTCTGTGTGGTCGCAAGATAAAGATCCCATGTCCTTCTTCGCAAAGAGTAAGGGGTTACCCCGGAACATAACTCCACTCTCTCTCTCTCTCTCTTCTCCCATTGACGCGATATGACCAAAAGTGGTTGAAGCGTCCTGAATATACAACCAACCAACCAACCAACCGGAATAGTTACTTCCACGTTCTCCATTGCCCAACATAGTCCTTTGTTTGCCCATTCTGTAACGTAGTCTTTCCCACCGAGAGAGTCGAACCTCAGTGCTTGTTGACGGCTCCCGTCGATTTGTAAGCTTGTCGTTCGCTTTCTTTTCAGCCCGAGTCACCAAAGGAGATGAAGATTATCACGACCTTCCTGCACACGTTGATAACCTTCACCAGCGCCAGCAAATGGAAAATCTTGAACGGCAAATTAGGTGAGAAATTCCTGTGCTACAAATGAATCTTCTTAAGGAGAACGTTTATCACGGAAAGAGGGTAACAGCCGTTAACACCGCTTTCGGTTTCAGTTTCAGTTTCATATTTCAGTGTATCGCTCAATATGTAAGGTTACATGTCAATTGAGGACCTACCCGATAGCTCAGTGGGTTAGAACGCATTTAGCGCTCTGGCCACCTTAGAGCCTAACGGCACGTGGATCGATGTTTCGAGCCCCGCTGTGGCTATGTCTGTGTGGTCGCAGGATAAAGATCCCATGTCCTTCTGCGCAAAGAGTAGGGGGTTACCCCCCGGGACATGACTCCTCTCTTCCCTTCTTTCTTCCATTGACTCGATATGACCAAAAGTTGTTAAAGCGTCCTGAATATACCAGCAACAACCATCAATCCGTTTTCTTATTTGGTCTTCCAGGCGACTCGCTCCGTCCCGGAATGTCAAAGCTTTGTCTCAATGTCATGGGACACCTCAACTCCCATGGCATGTACCCCTGTCTGCAGGTCTGTATGTCCTCTACTTCGAGGTCAACTTAATCGTCAAACACATTAGAATCGAGATAAGCCTAGTGAATAGATAGTGGAATATATACGACCAGCTGGTTATAAAACCACTTCTAAGAAAATAACAATTCTGTTGATAATAATACTAATTTCCATCCCGACCTAAACCAATAGGGTTAACGTCCCTAATTTCTAAAGCTTTATCAGCAGATCCAAACAGATCACAGATAATATTTTAGCAGGGTTTACTGGATAAATGCAATGAAGTACTTACTGAAATCACGAAATCCTGGGAAAAGCCGCAGTAGGAAAGAATAACTGGAAAGATTCGAAAGAAATGGTTTCTTCGGAGACTGGTAAAAACGATTGGAGCAATGTGGAATAATTCAGCAACATTATGATATGTGTCATTGGACTTTGTATTGCAGATTCTGTTGACGAGAGGCCTGGCCAGGTCAAGGCCCTCATTCAAGATAGCGTCCCTGACCGCCATCATCACCATAGCAATGAGGTGTGTCGCATCTACCTAGATCTCCGCTGTAATTAATCTCCTTTCCTGAGACATCCTTATTCTTATTTTATTCCTTTATGTAATGTATGTTAAGAGCGTTAGGGGGTTGCTATTGATTGAGGACGGTCGTCGCCAGCGACCATTAGATGTATATCGCTATCTATGGACAGAGTGCATGAACTTGCCTGCAATGCTTCGAGAGTCTTTGGTAAAGTTAAAGAAACGCAGTATGGCCGTCTTTTTAAAGCGGGTGTCAAACCAAATGTAAGCCCGATTTGCTTCGTTTCGGCCGACTGGCAAGGAGAAAAAAATTAAGCCAACCCGCCCCCCATCAATGTCGAGCAGCGCGCCATTTTGCCGGAGCAAGTGACGTATATTGTGACCCTTCATGTGGCGCCGCCTTACGTTTTAACTAAAAGTTATCTCGCGGAAGGAAATCTTCACAGTACAGGTAGCCTTCAGCGGAATCGTGTAAAACGAGAGATCAGGGTCGCGATTTGCGGAGGAATTGCGGCAGTTCTACGCCGCGCGGTAGACCATTACGAATCGGAAAATTTGAAAGGATGTATTAAATACGCCATGTTGAACTAATGTATCCCGTCATCCCTCTTGCAGACCTCTCCTTGGCGCCGAGTTCTCTGACAACTTGATGACGATGTTCTTGCTGCATATCATGTCCGTTCCCGCCCTGATCCAACACCTGTCAGTCATTGCCCCGGAGGTAAGGAAACTGGGTCATTGCCCCAGAGGTAAGGAAACTGGGTCATTGCCCCGGAGGTAAGGAGGCTGCGTCAGTGCCCCGTAGCTAAGGAGGCTAGGTCAGTGCCCCGGAGGTAAGGAGGCTAGGTCAGTGTCCCGGAGGTAAGGAGGCTAGGTCAGTGTCCCGGAGGTAAGGAAACTGGCTTATTGCCCCGTAGCTAAGGAGGCTAGGTCAGTGCCCCGGAGGTAAGGAGGCTAGGTCAGTGCCCCGGAGGTAAGGAGGCTGGGTCAGTGCCCCGGAAGTAAGGAGGCTGGGTCAGTGCCCCGGAGGTAAGGAGTCTGGGTCAGTGCCCCGTAGCTAAGGAGGCTAGGTCAGTGCCCCGGAGGTAAGCAGGCTGGGTCAGTGCCCCGGAGGTAAGGAGGCTGGGTCAGTGCCCCGTAGCTAAGGAGGCTAGGTCAGTGCCCCGGAGGTAAGGAGGCTGGGTCAGTGCCCCGGAGGTAAGGAGGCTAGGTCAGTGCCTCGGAGGTAAGGAGGCTGGGTCAGTGCCCCGGAGGTAAGGAGGCTGGGTCAGTGCCCCGGAGGTAAGGAAACTGGGTCAGTGTCCCGGAGGTAAGGAAACTGGCTTATTGCCCCGGAGGTAAGGAGGCTACGTCAGTGCCCCGGAGGTAAGGAGGCTGGGTCAGTGCCCCGGAGGTAAGGAGGCTGGGTCAGTGCCCCGGAGGTAAGGAGGCTGGGTCAGTGCCCCGTAGCTAAGGAGGCTAGGTCAGTGCCCCGGAGGTAAGGAGGCTGGGTCAGTGCCCCGGAGGTAAGGAGGCTGGGTCAGTGCCCCGTAGCTAAGGAGGCTAGGTCAGTGCCCCGGAGGTAAGGAGGCTGGGTCAGTGCCCCGTAGCTAAGGAGGCTAGGTCAGTGCCCCGGAGGTAAGGAGGCTGGGTCAGTGCCCCGGAGGTAAGGAGGCTGGGTCAGTGCCCCGGAGGTAAGGAGGCTGGGTCAGTGCCCCGGAGGTAAGGAGGCTGGGTCATGGCAGTAAGTGACTTTCGCGCGCGGGTTTCTACACTGAACTGTGATCACTCTTTGCGAAAGCTTTGTTCGTTGGTCAGAACCTTAAGTCGACGACAAGGTGGCTTTATGTAAAGCCCCTATAACACTAGAGAACGTCACAAACGATGACTTATTGTATAATAAATAACTGTTTGATGAAGTTTTTTTTTATCTACGGGCAGACATGTAGATTCAACGTATTACATCCATGGATGTCCAGTAATTAAAATTATGCAATGTAGAATGGAGAAAGATACCTTACCAAAGTAGAGATATATTCGATCAATTCCTAGAAATATGTGAGGGCAGGTCAGGCAGAGTCTGAGGGAATATAAAACCAGCCGCGTAAATATATTGGATGTCAAACGTGACGATATTTATCTGTATCGTTGTTCACACTACATGAGCGCTGGGGATTCAGACTAGCGCTATGGAGCAGTTTGATATTTGATATATATTACGACGCTGGTCTGACGGCTTGACGGTTGTTTTCCCTGTTTTCGGTGTTTGGACGTAGTGTCTGGCGTTGCTCGTCACGCACCGGATCTTCAAACGGACTCTGGATCTGTTGTGTAATGAGCAGAGCACACGGATCGTCTTCAACGTCCTGGAGGGAAACTACGCCCTGTGTTTGCTGGGTGAGTACAGAACGACGCCCTGTGTTTGCTGGGTGAGTACAGAACTACGCACTGTGTTTGCTGGGTGAGTACAGAACTACGCCCTGTGTTTGCTGGGTGAGTACAGAACTACGCCCTGTGTTTGCTGGGTGAGTACAGAACTACGCCCGGTGTTTGCTGGGTGAGTACAAAACTACGCCCTGTGTTTGCTGGGCTGGTACAGAACTACGCCCTGTGTTTGCTGGGTGAGTACAGAACTACGCCCGGTGTTTGCTGGGTGAGTACAGAACTACGCCATGTGTTTGCTGGGTGAGTACAGAACTACGCCCTGTGTTTGCTGGGTGAGTACAGAACTACGCCCTGTGTTTGCTGGGTGAGTACAGAACTACGCCCGGTGTTTGCTGGGTGAGTACAGAACTACGCCCTGTGTTTGCTGGGTAAGTACAGAACTACGCCCTGTGTTTGCTGGGTGAGTACAAAACTACGCCCTGTGTTTGCTGGGTGAGTCCAGAAACGCCCTGTGTTTGCTGGGTGAGTACAGCACTACGCCCTGTGTTTGCTGGGTGAGTACAGAACTACGCCCTGTGTTTGCTGGGTGAGTACAGAACTACGCCCTGTGTTTTGCTGGGTGAGTACAGAACTACGCCCTGTGTTTGCTGGGTGAGTACAGAACTACGCCCCGGTGTGCTGGGTGAGTACAGAACTACGCCCTGTGTGTGCTGGGTGAGTGCAGCAGGACAGTTAAATTATTCCCTACTTTTCAGTTAGGTTTTACGAAACAAGACGATCGATATCTTTGGGACCAGATGAAATTGTAATGTTCTAATTTGATTTGATTTTGTTGATTCTTATATATTTCATTTCCTTTCAGCAAACATGATTCACCTAGGAAACTGTGAAATGGAGGTAAGACTTTCCCAACTGTTTGTGATGTTTTATAATTATTCTTCATATTCAATCACTGTATTTTTTGGTATCGTCGGTAAGCGATAAAACAATTGGGCCGTTTCGCCCGCAAAAATGATTGCAAACTGAACTGATGGCACACCGGCAATACAAAGTCCAAAACTGATGTAATGAAGGCGGCACATCAGCAATGCAGATATGAAACATATATAGTGTAGGTGGTACACCAATAACTAATATTCCAGACTGATATCAAGGTACACCAACAAGAAGGAGCGACTACGATAGTTACTCACGGCTCAGTGAGGAAGTACGAAGAGGATCATATAACGGGATGTTTGCAACTGTTTGTTACGGAATGTATACATGTGTAAATCCTATGGCTCATTATGTATCTAACACTTTACTTTCTGCTCCAGGGCTTGGTTGAAAACACTCACGATTTCATGGTAAGATTAGCAATGGTTTCCACGGTATTTTACACATAAACTTATCGGACTTAGTGACTTGATAATGGTGATCACTTTATACATTTATATGTAAAGGGTTTTGTATCTGACGCCTTCTGTATATCTAACTGATACAGGTCAGTTAGGCAGCCTGACCTTTGGCAGTCTGCTGTTTGGCGGTCTGACCTTTGGCAGTCTGCTCTTTGGCGGTCTGACCTTTGGCAGTCTGACCTTTGGCAACCTGCTCTTTGGCGCTCTGACCTTTGGCAGTCTGCTCTTTGGCGTACTGACCTTTGGCAGTCTGCTCTTTGGCGCACTGACCTTTGGCAGTCTGCTCTATGGCGCACTGACCTTTGGCGGTTTGACCTTTGGCGATTTGACGGTTGGACCTTTGGCGGTTTGACCTTTTATAACATGACCTTAATAATCGCCTGGCCTTCATGGCAGTCTGACGTGCTGAATGGCCCTCGGATCATGTGACCACACTAAAATAGAAAGGCGTACCGCTACTTCTGTGAGAACCAATCAATCTGGACGTAACAGAAATAGAACAAGAACTTCCAAAATGGTGATAAATCTATATGACTGGATGAGGACATGAATGGTGATATATGACTTGACGAGACCTTGACCTTGATGACGTTGGTGGTGTTTGCAGTTTGTGGCGACGCGACTGCTGGACAGTTGTAAGCGCTACGTACAGAGCAAGCGGTCCAACCTGACCCACTGGCACCCCGTCCTCGGCTGGTTCGCTCAGAAGACGGACCAGAAGTAAGTCAGTGCCCCCCCCCCCCCCCTTCAATGAAAACCTAACAGATGCCCTGGATATAGGCATTTTAAACCTGAGAAATGTGGAAGCCTCTGTGGCCGAGTACACGTGATCGCAGATCACTAGGTCACTGGTTCGAAACCCGCATTCTGTTCACCGGGTTCTTATTTAGCGTACGTGTGCCGCAAACAGGCATGTAACAAGAAATCATTTCATTTCCTAAGATATGTTCAGTATTTATTTAGTCTTGACTTATATATCACGATTTTATAGTATCATTCTTGTCACAAGATATATGGTGTACTTAATGATCCTTTTCCTAAGATCTGTCACATATTTTGTTATTATCCTCCTAAAATCTGTCGCAGATTTTGTCATGACCGTCCTAAGATCTATCAGATATTTTCTCATGATTGTCTTAAAGATTTGACACATATTTTGTCCTAAGATATGTCGCTGATGTATATATTCTGATCCCGTATTGATACTATAGATATATAGTGTATTGATGCTATAGATATATAGTGTATTGATGCTATAGATATATAGTGTATTGATGCTATAGATATATAGTGTATTGATGCTATAGATATATAGTGTATTGATGCTATAGATATATAGTGTATTGATGCTATAGATATATAGTGTATTGATGCTATAGTTATATAGTGTATTGATGCTATAAATATATAGTGTATTGATGCTATAGATATATAGTGTATTGATGCTATAGATATATAGTGTATTGATTCTATAGATATATAGTGTATTGATGCTATAGGTGTATTGATGCTATAGAGATATAGTGTATTGATGCTATAGATATATAGTGTATTGATGCTATAGATATATAGTGTATTGATGCTATAGATGTATAGTGTATTGATGCTATAGATATATAGTGTATTGATGCTATAGGTGTATTGATGCTATAGAGATATAGTGTATTGATGCTATAGATATATAGTGTATTGATGCTATAGATGTATAGTGTATTGATGCTATAGATATATAGTGTATTGATGCTATAGATGTATAGTGTATTGATACTATAGATATATAGTGTATTGATACTATAGATATATAGTGTATTGATGCTATAGATATATAGTGTATTGATGCTATAGATATATAGTGTATTGATGCTATAGATATATAGTGTATTGATGCTATAGATATATAGTGTATTGATGCTATAAATATATAGTGTATTGATGCTATAGATATATAGTGTATTGATGCTATAGATGTATAGTGTATTGATGCTATAGATATAGAGTGTATTGATGCTATAGTAATATAGTGTATTGATGCTATAGATATATAGTGTATTGATGCTATAGATGTATAGTGTATTGATGCTATAGATATAGAGTGTATTGATGCTATAGATATATAGTGTATTGATGCTATAGATATATAGTGTATTGATGCTATAGATATATAGTGTATTGATGCTATAGATATATAGTGTATTGATGCTATAGATATATAGTGTATTGATGCTATAGATATATGCTATAGATATATGCTATAGATATATAGTGTATTGACGCTATAGATATATAGTGTATTGATGCTATAGATATATAGTGTATTGATGCTATAGATATATAGTGTATTGATGCTATAGATATATAGTGTATTGATGCTATAGATATATAGTGTATTGATGCTATAGATATATAGTGTATTGATGCTATAGATATATAGTGTATTGATGCTATAGATATATAGTGTATTGATGCTATAGATATATAGTGTATTGATGCTATAGATATATAGTGTATTGATGCTATAGATATAGAGTGTATTGATGCTATAGATATAGAGTGTATTGATGCTATAGATATATAGTGTATTGATGCTATAGATATATAGTGTATTGATGCTATAGATATATAGTGTATTGATGCTATAGATATATAGTGTATTGATGCTATAGATATATAGTGTATTGATGCTATAGATATATAGTGTATTGATGCTATAGATATATAGTGTATTGATGCTATAGATAGATACTGTATTGATGCTATAGATATATAGTATATTGATGCTATAGATATATAGTGTATTGATGCTATAGATATATAGTGTATTGATGCTATAGATATATAGTGTATTGATGCTATAGATATAGAGTGTATTGATGCTATAGATATAGAGTGTATTGATGCTATAGATATAGAGTGTATTGATGCTATAGATATATAGTGTATTGATGCTATAGATATATAGTGTATTGATGCTATAGATATATAGTGTATTGATGCTATAGATATATAGTGTATTGATGCTATAGATATATAGTGTATTGATGCTATAGATATATAGTGTATTGATGCTATAGATATATAGTGTATTGATGCTATAGATAGATACTGTATTGATGCTATAGATATATAGTATATTGATGCTATAGATATATAGTGTATTGATGCTATAGATATATAGTGTATTGATGCTATAGATGTATAGTGTATTGATGCTATTGATATATAGTGTATTGATGCTATAGATATAGTGTATTGATGCTATAGATATATAGTGTATTGATGCTATAGATATGTAGTGTATTGATGCTATAGATATATAGTGTATTGATGCTATAGATATATAGTGTATTGATGCTATAGATATATAGTGTATTGATGCTATAGATATATAGTGTATTGATGCTATAGATATATAGTGTATTGATGCTATAGATGTATAGTGTATTGATGCTATAGATATATAGTGTATTGATGCTATAGACGTATAGTGTATTGATGCTATAGACGTATAGTGTATTGATGCTATAGACGTATAGTGTATTGATGCTATAGATATATAGTGTATTGATGCTATAGATATATAGTGTATTGATGCTATAGATATATAATGTATTGATGCTATAGATATATAGTGTATTGATGCTATAGATATATAGTGTATTGATGCTTTAGATATATAGTGTATTGATGCTATAGATATATAATGTATTGATGCTATAGATATATAGTGTATTGATGCTATAGATATATAGTGTATTGATGCTTTAGATATATAGTGTATTGATGCTATAGATATATAGTGTATTGATGCTATAGATATATAGTGTATTGATGCTATAGATATATAGTGTATTGATGCTATAGATATATAGTGTATTGATGCTATAGATATATAGTGTATTGATGCTGTAGATATATAGTGTATTGATGCTATAGATATATAGTGTATTGATGCTATAGATAAATAGTGTATTGATGCTATAGATATATAGTGTATTGATGCTATAGATGTATAGTGTATTGATGCTATAGATATATAGTGTATTGATGCTATAGATATATAGTGTATTGATGCTATAGATATATAGTGTATTGATGCTATAGATATATAGTGTATTGATGCTATAGATATATAGTGTATTGATGCTATAGATATATAGTGTATTGATGCTGTAGATATATAGTGTATTGATGCTATAGATATATAGTGTATTGATGCTGTAGATATATAGTGTATTGATGCTATAGATATATAGTGTATTGATGCTATAGATATATAGTGTATTGATGCTATAGATATATAGTGTATTGATGCTATAGATATATAGTGTATTGATGCTATAGATATATAGTGTATTGATGCTATAGATATATAGTGTATTGATGCTATAGATATATAGTGTATTGATACTATAGATATATAGTGTATTGATGCTATAGATATATAGTGTATTGATGCTATAGATATATAGGGTATTGATGCTATGTCTCCTGCTATGTGGCGTGTCACGGACGTGGTTTCCCTTGCAGCCTGCACGAGGCCATGCCACACGTGGTCAAACAGGTCCAGATGTTGTGGAGTGTCCAGATGCTCAAGATTATCTTCGACCCCCTCTTCTCGTACTGTGACCTTCAAGCTGAGGCCGAGTCCCGCGCCCAGAACACTTCCCCGTCCAAGAGTCAGTTTGTCTCTCATGCCATTATCACAGTGTCGCGCACTCTTTATTGAGTGACCGCCAGCCTGGCCTTTTAACGCTGTATTACCGATTCATATAATACCCAAGTGTCTATCCTCCAAATTACAGAATTTTTCGTTTGGTCTGTAGTTCACAATAATATTTAGAAATTTGAAACATTGCTATTGGTCACAGTTTACCATGTAGGCCACGCAGTGATGCAACATCTGCAGCAATATACGTTATGTGCGATAGGATGTATCAATGAATGCTTACTTAGTGAGTTGGTCAGTCACTTCCGATGCAGATCAAAGGTCGTTGGTTCGAATCCTTGCAACTCCATCTGGGGCAAATGTCCTCCAACCCAATGTCCCTGTCCCGGGAGGTTTCTCGGCCTTGTTTAAGCCTTCATGTGTACAGAAGCTGCCCCCAACCCCAACATGTTATGTTATATTTTAATAACGGGATGGCGAGATGAAACCTACAGTGTGAACATACAGTGAAACCCAACAAAAGGCAGCTCATGTAATCAAACCATAAGAATGTGGAAATCACCCTTAAGGCTATTCAAACAGTTTTTCCCGCCAAAATAAGCATTAATTTTATAATATTGTATGGTCGCAAAAGTGCAATAATAATCAGTTCTTGTCCTCGGCATTCATGGCCTGCAGCCTGCTCATCGATAACCGTGCTATAACACAGTGGACCACACATAAACCTGTGACGTAGTACACGTAACTTCTAAATAACGATCAGCTGTCAAGCTAAAATACTGTTATGCATATTTACCATTACGTTTGAATCCAATCTTGCAGCTCTGTAAAGTGGGAAGGAAGGTTTATCTTTTTTTTTATTTGGCGTGAAAACATGTGTATGATTGACTTTCATATGACTTATAAGAGCTTCATGACTTATGAATAATCTTTGCTTGCGGCAGACATCTTCAAGAAGGCGATGGAGAAGGCGGCCCCGAAGCAGACGACACCTCGCGTCCGCCATGACAGTCACGTGCTGGTGGCCACGTGCACGGCGTGCGGGATGTTCCTGACCGCCATCAACACACTGGCGCAACTCAAGCTCGACATCCTCACGGGTATGTCTGTCAGATATTTGTGTACACTTGGTTTGAGTAAATGATATGTGACTTGACTTGAATTGACTATGACAGATGTATTGATACACTGCTATGGAGTTTTAGGGTTCCTCTTCCTTGTTATAGCCCCAAAAATTGATTGTTGTTGTTAATGGTAGGCGTGAGTTATACCTGAGCTATGCTGAAACAATGATTCGCCTTAACATGGGAGAACGACCAGTGTTAGGTGCTATTGTATATATATATATAACGTATTTTAGGGTGGCTCCTATGATAGCGACCTACCACAATTATTGTGCTTTGTAGACCGTTCGAGGGGAAATTCTGGCTTGCGCGTGTTTCGGGTAACTCTAGCTCTGATTACTAGATCTATGTGTCGATGAAGCTCTTTATCATTGTTTTCTAAGAGGTGATTTGTGTTATAGGACTCTCCTTCAAGGACCTCCTGCTGCCCAAGCTATGGCGGTTAATCTTTGACCTGAGCGCTAACAACTCTAGTTTGTGTTATAGGACTCTCCTTTAAGGACCTCCAGCTGCCCAAGCTATGGCTGTTGATCCTGGACCTGAGCGCTAACAACTCTGGTTTTTGTTATAGGCCTCTCCTTCAAGGACCTCCTGCTGCCCAAGCTATGACGGTTGATCCTGGACCTGAGCGCTAACAACTCTGGTTTGTGTTATAGGACTCTCCTTCAAGGACCTCCTGCTGCCCAAGCTATGGCGATTAATCCTAGACCTGAGCGCTAACAACTCTGGTTTGTGTTATAGGACTCTCCTTCAAAGACCTCCTGCTGCCCAAGCTGTGGCGGTTGATCCTGGACCTGAGCGCTAACAACTCTGGTTTGTGTTATAGGACTCTCCTTCAAGAACCTCCTGCTGCCCAAGCTATGGCGATTAATCCTGGATCTGAGCGCTAACAACTCTGGTTTGTGTTATAGGACTCTCCTTCAAAGACCTCCTGCTGCCCAAGCTGTGGCGGTTGATCCTGGACCTGAGCGCTAACAACGGCCTCAGGGCGTACTTGGACCTGTGGGCGGCGCGACCCAACGACACGAGCCACGTCATGTTCAGCCTCCTGCAGCTCAGCTGTGACGCCGCCAGCCACATCATCACGTGAGTGCCACGTCACTGCGTCTGTGCGCGGCCGCCCCAATAGCTCAGTGGGTTAGAGCGCTGGCATTCAGCGCTCTGGCCACCTGAAAGCCTAACGGCACGTAGATCGGTGGTTCGAGCCCAACTGTGGCCATGTCTGTGTGGTTTCAGGGTAAAGATCCCATGTCCTTCTTCGCAAAGAAAAGGGGGTTACCTCCGGGGACATGGCTCAATCATCCCAGTAATCATCCCAGTAATCGAAACCAGTAATCACCCCAGTAATGAAACCAGTAATCATCCCAGTAATCAAACCAGTAATCATCCCAGTAATCAACCCAGTAATCATCCCAGTAATCAACCCAGTGGTCATCTCAGTGATCAACCCAGTAATCATCCCAGTAATCATCCCAGTAATCAACCCAGTAATCAACCCAGTGGTCATCTCAGTGATCAACCCAGTAATCATCCCAGTAATCAACCCAGTAGTCATCCCAGTAATCAACCCAGTAATCATCCAAGTCATCATCCAAGTAATCATCCCAGTAATCATCCCAGTAATCAAACCAGTAATCAAACCAGTAATCATCCCAGTAATCAAACCAGTAATCATCCCAGTAATCAACCCAGTAATCATCCCAGTTATTAACCCAGTAATCAACCCAGTAATCATCCCAGTAGTCAACCCAGTAATCATCCCAGTAATCAACCCAGTAGTCATCCCAGTAATCAACCCAGTAAGCAACCCAGTAATCATCCCAGTAATCATCCCAATAGTCATCCCAGTAATCATCCCAGTAATCAACCCAGTAGTCATCCCAGTAATCAACCCAGTAATCAACCCAGTAATCATCCCAGTAATCATCCCAATAGTCATCCCAGTAATCAACCCAGTAATCATCCCAGTAATCATCCCAGTAGTCATCCCAGTAATCAACCCAGTAGTCATCCCAGTAATCAACCCAGTAGTCATCCCAGTAATCAACCCAGTAATCAACCCAGTAATCAACCCAGTAATCATCCCAGTAATCATCCCACTAGTCATCCCAGTAATCATCCCAGTAATCAACCCAGTAGTCATCCCAGTAATCATCCCAGTAGTCATCCCAGTAATCAACCCAGTAGTCATCCCAATAATCAACCCAGTAATCATCCCAGTAAGCATCCCAGTAATCAAACCAGTAATCAAACCAGTAATCATCCCAGTAATCAACCCAGTAGTCATCCCAGTAATCAACCCAGTAATCATCCCAGTAATCATCCCAGTAATCAAACCAGTAATCAAACCAGTAATCAACCCAGTAATCAACCCAGTAATCATCCCAGTTATTAACCCAGTAATCAACCCAGTAATCATCCCAGTAGTCATCCCAGTAATCAACCCAGTAATCATCCCAGTAAGCATCCCAGTAATCAAACCAGTAATCAAACCAGTAATCATCCCAGTAATCAACCCAGTAGTCATCCCAGTAATCAACCCAGTAATCATCCCAGTATTCAAACCAGTAATCAAACCAGTAATCATCCCACTAATCAAACCAGTAATCAACCCAGTAATCATCCCAGTTATTAACCCAGTAATCAACCCAGTAATCATCCCAGTAGTCATCCCAGTAATCAACCCAGTAATCAACCCAGTAATCAACCCAGTAATCATCCCAGTAATCAACCCAGTAGTCATCCCAGTAATCAACCCAGTAATCAACCCAGTGATCATCCCAGTAGTCATCCCAGTAATCAACCCAGTAGTCATCCCAGTATTCAACCCAGTAATCATCCCAGTAGTCATCCCAGTAATCAACCCAGTAGTCATCCCAGTAATCAACCCAGTAATCAACCCAGTAATCATCCCAGTAATCATCCCAATAGTCATCCCAGTAATCAACCCAGTAGTCATCCCAGTAATCAACCCAGTAGTCATCCCAGTAATCAACCCAGTAGTCATCCCAGTAATCAACCCAGTAATCATCCCAGTAATCAACCCAGTAATCATCCCAGTAATCAACCCAGTAATCATCCCAGTAATCAACCCAGTAATCATCCCAGTAATCAACCCAGTAATCATCCCAGTAATCAAACCAGTAATCAACCCAGTAATCATCCCAGTAATCAACCCAGTAATCAACCCAGTAATCATCCCAGTATGCATACTGCCTACGATTATAATGATTCGTGTGTATAAAGCCTTGTTATATGTTGCCTGTCATGATGACGGTCTGTCTGTGTGTCGCTGGGCAGTATCCTTGACGACGTGGAGGTCTACGAGCAGCACGTGCCCTTCACCCCCAAGTACCTCGTGGCCATGAGCGGCTTCCTCAACAACCTCGTCTTCAAGGTCCTCTGGGCAGGCTACTTAGGTGCGTGTGTACTCACTGTAGCGGGACGTGGGTGCTTGTGTACTTAATCTACCGTGACGTGGGTGCTTGTGTACTTAATCTACCGTGACGTGGGTGCGTGTGTACTTAATCTACCGGGACGTGGGTGCGTGTGTACTTAATCTACCGGGACTTGGGTGCGTGTGTACTTACTCTACCTTGACTTGGGTACTTGTGTACTCACTGTACCGTGACTTGGGTACGTGTGTACTCACTATAACGTGACTTGGGTACATCTGTCCTGACTATTGTAAGCGCGTACTAAGACTAAATTCATAACGCAAATAACTTGTAGGATATAAAAAAAAACAGTGGTCTCCTAACAATTTAAAAATTGACGATCGACTGAGCGTACCTGTATTTATTTAAGAGCATACAGCCATCTCATTATCTTGTACTGTTTGTGTACGTATTGATACCATTGTTGATCTGTACACAACAGACGTGCAGATAGCACGACACAACGAGGTCTTCAACTCGGTGCATTCCTTGCTGATGATCCTGTACGAGAGAGACTGTCGCAGGCAATACACTGCCCCAGACCACTGGCTCATCAGGTAGGTCCCACATACACTGCCCCAGACCACTGGCTCATCAGGTAGGTCCCACATACACTGCCCCAGACCACTGGCTCATCAGGTAGGTCCCACATACACTGCCCCAGACCACTGACTCATCGGGTAGGTCCCACATACACTGCCCCAGACCACTGGCTCATCAGGTAGGTCCCACATACACAGCCCCAGACCACTGGCTCATCAGGTAGGTCCCACATACACTGCCCCAGACCACTGGCTCATCAGGTAGGTCCCACATACACTGTCCCAGACCACTGGCTCATCGGGTAGGTCCCACATACACTGCCCCAGACCACTGGCTCATCAGGTAGGTCCCACATACACTGCCCCAGACCACTGGCTCATCAGGTAGGTCCCACATACACTGCCCCAGACCACTGGCTCATCAGGTAGGTCCCACATGCACTGTGTACCCCACTCACTGACAGCGTATAGGCACCTCCACCACCGGGACTGACCGGCCCCTGTCCATATACGCTGGTTAAATAGTGTTCTTACAACTGGTGTGACGTCAGACCAACAGGCATGCATATTGAGTGTTCTCGTTCTGACACGTGCATCTCGGAGGGGTTTCTTCCAACCCTGTGGTTTTATTGTGCCGGGGGGTTTCTTCCAAACCTGTGGTTTTATTGTGCCGGGAAGTTTCTTCCAACCCTGTGGTTTTATTGTGCCGGGGGGTTTCTTCCAACCCTGTGGTTTTATTGTCCCGGGAGGTTTCTTCCAACCCTGTGGTTTTATTGTCCCAGGGGATTTCTTCCAACCCTGTGATTTTATTGTTCCGTGGGTTTCTTCCAACCCTGTGGTGTTATTGTCCCGGGGGGTTTCTTCCAACCGTGTGGTTATATTGTCCCGGGGGGGTTTCTTCCAACTCTGTGGTTTTATTGTCTCAGGGGTTTCTTCCAACCCTGTGGTTTTATTGTCCCGGGGGATTTCTTCCAACCCTGTGGTTTTATTGTCCCGGGGGGTTTCTTCCAACCCTGTGGTTTTATTGTCCCGGGAGGATTTCTTCCAACCCTGTGGTTTTATTGTCCCGGGAGGATTTCTTCCAACCCTGTGATTTTATTGTCCCGGGAGGATTTCTTCCAACCCTGTGATTTTATTGTCCCGGGGGATTTCTTCCAACCCTGTGGTTTTATTGTCCCGGGGGGTTTCTTCCAACCCTGTGATTTTATTGTCCCGGGGGTTTCTTCCAACCCTGTGGTTTTATTGTCCCGGGGGGTTTCTTCTAACCGTGTGCTTATATTGTCCCGGGGGGGTTTCTTCCAACCCTGTGGTTTTATTGTCCCGGGGGGATTTCTTCCAACCCTGTGGTTTTATTGTCCCGGGGGTTTCTTCCAACCCTGTGGTTTTATTGTCCCGGGGGGTTTCTTCCAACCATGTGGTTTTATTGTCCCGGGGGGGTTTCTTCCAACCCTGTGGTTTTATTGTCCCGGGGGGGTTTCTTCCAAACCTGTGGTTTTATTGTCCCGGGGGGTTTCTTCCAACCCTGTGGTTTTATTGTCCCGGGAGGTTTCTTCCAACCCTGTGGTTTTATTGTCCCGGGAGGTTTCTTCCAACCCTGTGGTTTTATTTTCCCGGGGGGATTCTTCCAACCCTGTGGTTTTATTGTCCCGGGGGATTTCTTCCAACCCTGTGGTTTTATTGTCCCGGGGGTTTCTTCCAACCCTGTGGTTTTATTGTCCCGGGGGGTTTCTTCCAACCGTGTGGTTATATTGTCCCGGGGGGGTTTCTTCCAACCCTGTGGTTTTATTGTCCCGGGGGGATTTCTTCCAACCCTGTGGTTTTATTGTCCCGGGGGGTTTCTTCCAACCCTGTGGTTTTATTGTCCCGGGGGGTTTCTTCCAACCCTGTAGTTTTATTGTCCAGGGGGGTTTCTTCCAACCATGTGGTTTTATTGTCCCGGGGGGTTTCTTCCAACCCTGTGGTTTTATTGTCCCCGGGGAGGTTTCTTCCAACCCTGTGGTTTTATTGTTCCGGGGGGGTTTCTTTCAACCCTGTGGTTTTATTGTCCCGTGAGGTTTCTTCCAACCCTGTGGTTTTATTGTCCCGGGGGGTTTCTTCCAACCCTGTGGTTTTATTGTCCCGGGAGGTTTCTTCCAACCCTGTGGTTTTATTTTCCCGGGGGGATTCTTCCAACCCTGTGGTTTTATTGTCCCGGGGGATTTCTTCCAACCCTGTGGTTTTATTGTCCCGGGGGTTTCTTCCAACCCTGTGGTTTTATTGTCCCGGGGGGTTTCTTCCAACCCTGTGGTTTTATTGTCCCGGGGGGTTTCTTCCAACCCTGTAGTTTTATTGTCCAGGGGGGTTTCTTCCAACCATGTGGTTTTATTGTCCCGGGGGGTTTCTTCCAACCCTGTGGTTTTATTGTCCCCGGGGAGCTTTCTTCCAACCCTGTGGTTTTATTGTTCCGGGGGGGTTTCTTCCAACCCTGTGGTTTTATTGTCCCGTGAGGTTTCTTCCAACCCTGTGATTTTATTGTCCCGGGGTTTTTCTTCCAACCCTGTGGTTTTATTGTCCCGGGGGGATTTCTTCCAACCCTGTGATTTTATTGTCCCGGGGGGGTTTCTTCTAACCGTGTGCTTATATTGTCCCGGGGGGGTTTCTTCCAACCCTGTGGTTTTATTGTCCCGGGGGGATTTCTTCAAACCCTGTGGTTTTATTGTCCCGGGCTTTCTTCCAACCCTGTGGTTTTATTGTCCCGGGGATTTCTTCCAACCCTGTGGTTTTATTGTCCCGGGGGTTTCTTCCAACCCTGTGGTTTTATTGTCCCGGGGGGTTTCTTCTAACCGTGTGCTTATATTGTCCCGGGGGGGTTTCTTCCAACCCTGTGGTTTTATTGTCCCGGGGGATTTCTTCAAACCCTGTGGTTTTATTGTCCCGGGCTTTCTTCCAACCCTGTGGTTTTATTGTCCCGGGGGGTTTCTTCCAACCATGTGGTTTTATTGTCCCGGGGGGGTTTCTTCCAACCCTGTGGTTTTATTGTCCCGGGGGGGTTTCTTCCCGGGGAGTTTCTTCCAACCCTGTGGTTTTATTGTCCCGGGAGGTTCCTTCCAACCCTCTGGTTTTATTGTCCCGGGAGGTTTCTTCCAACCCTGTGGTTTTATTGTCTCGGGGGGTTTCTTCCAACCCTGTGGTTTTACTGTCCCGGGGGTTTCTTCCAACCCTGTGGTTTTATTGTCCCGGGGGGTTTCTTCCAACCGTGTGGTTATATTGTCCCGGGGGGGTTTCTTCCAACCCTGTGGTTTTATTGTCCCGGCGGGATTTCTTCCAACCCTGTGGTTTTATTGTCCCGGGGGGGTTTCTTCCAACCCTGTGGTTTTATTGTCCCGGGGGGTTTCTTCCAACCCTGTGGTTTTATTGTCCCGGAAGGTTTCTTCCAACCCTGTGTTTTTATTGTCCCGGGAGGTTTCTTCCAACCCTGTGGTTTTATTGTCCCGGGGGGTTTCTTCCAACCCTGTGGTTTTATTGTCCCGGGGGATTTCTTCCAACCCTGTGGTTTTATTGTCCCGGGGGTTTCTTCCAACCCTGTGGTTTTATTGTCCCGGGGGGTTTCTTCCAACCGTGTGGTTTTATTGTCCCGGGGGGATTTCTTCCAACCCTGTGGTTTTATTGTCCCGGGGGGTTTCTTCCAACCCTGTGGTTTTATTGTCCCGGGAGGTTTCTTCCAACCCTGTGGTTTTATTGTCCCGGGGGGTTTCTTCCAACCGTGTGGTTATATTGTCCCGGGGGGTTTCTTCCAACCCTGTGGTTTTATTGTCCCGGTGGGATTTCTTCCAACCCTGTGGTTTTATTGGCCCGGGGGGTTTCTTCCAACCCTGTGGCTTTATTGTCTCGGGGGGTTTCTTCCAACCCTGTAGTTTTTTGTTGTCCCGGGGGGTTTCTTCCAACCATGTGGTTTTATTGTCCCATGGGGGTTTCTTCCATCCCTGTGGTTTTATTGTCCCCGGGGAGGTTTCTTCCAACCCTGTGGTTTTATTGTCCCGGGGGGTTTCTTCCAACCCTGTGGTTTTATTGTCTCGTGAGGTTTCTTCCAACCCTGTGGTTTTATTGTCCCGGGGGGTTTCTTCCAACCCTGTGGTTTTATTGTCCCCGGGGGGGTTTCTTCCAACCCTGTGGTTTTATTGTCTCGTGAGGTTTCTTCCAACCCTGTGGTTTTATTGTCCCGGGGGGTTTCTTTCAACCCTGTGGTTTTATTGTCCCGGGGGGTTTCTTCCAACCGTGTGGTTATATTGTCCCGGGGGGTTTTCTTCCAACCCTGTGGTTTTATTGTCCCGGCGGGATTTCTTCCAACCCTGTGGTTTTATTGTCCCGGGTTTTTTTTTCCAACCCTGTGGTTTTATTGTCCCGGGGGGTTTCTTCCAACCCTGTAGTTTTATTGTCCCGGGGGGTTTCTTCCAACCATGTGGTTTTATTGTCCCGGAGGGTTTCTTCCAACCCTGTGGTTTTATTGTCCCCGGGGAGGTTTCTTCCAACCCTGTGGTTTTATTGTCCCGGGGGGATTTCTTCCAACCCTGTGGTTTTATTGTCCCGGGGGGTTTCTTGCAACCCTGTGGTTTTATTGTCCCGGGAGGTTGTAGGCTGACATACCTGTTGATGGCCGATGCGTTGCGCTGGGACAAAAACATCCTTGCATGGTGGCGGTAACTGTTCGTTGGTCTCTCTCGCAGGGACGTGAAGCCCAGTGCCTTTATCTCGGAGCTGGAGAAAGGGAAGCAAGCCGCCCAGTTCCTGCTGCAGCAAGTGCCGCATATCATTCCACACAAAGAGGTTAACACTGCTTTACTTGGATCAATAACTCAATTTTCGTCAGCTTGCTGATTCTACTTTCTATTAAAAACGTTACTTTGGAAAACTTTTTCATAGATTATTGAGACAACTCAACAGTGTTTTATTCGTTGAAAATAGTATTGAAAAAGCAAGGCGAGTAGAAAACACTCATGTAACTATTATAAACTAGTGATTTCGGGAAAAGTTAATGTAAAGGGTAAATTGGTACTTAAAACTGCTGATATGTTTTACATATTCACACATGTTAGTACATATTTGCTATTATGCCATTTACTATGTCTACATTTGGTGTCTTTCGTTTAACTTTAAAACGAGGATTTTGTTTCTTGTAGAGAGTCATTTTGTTCCGGAAGAAAGTAGCCAATGAGAGGGAGTCCCTTGGTTTGACGGAGAGCGCATGCGTCTCCCCGCAGTCCACGCTCATCTCTATCCACAGAAACAGAATCATCGAGGTGGGTCCCCACTTACTCACCAACATAATGCTAGTTGGCATATCATCAGTATATCATCTATAGCATCTATTAAAGTCACTTTATCAACAAATTTGGAGGGGGAGGGGGGGTTCCGTCGGATCGGAGGGAGGCGCCTTCGCTGTTTGAACAGCCGTGAACACTGTATAACCCTCTCCCACAAGGAGGCGTTACAGTCAGTAAATATACGGCAGTTGTTGCGCCCTCTGTCGGAAGACTTTATTCGTACGGGTGACGTCAGTGTGCTGACGTCATTACAGTGTACGCATGTCCGTGCATCCCCACTCGTCTAATTATTTTCTTTTGAAATAGTAACTTTAATAATGGTAGTAGCATTTGAGTAGAAATGGCTAAGGTGGTATCTTATTGGGGTCAGATGCGATTCACATTGAAGCGGAACAAATAGGACCCTTGACCACGTGACTGCGACTCTAATTTCATTGTATTGACTTTCATTTGACCTTGTAGGATGGCTACCGCCAGCTGGCGCTGCTGCCGCCGAATGCTCTGAAAGGACTCATCAGAGTGAAGTTCGTCAACGAGCAGGTGAGAGACGAGAGAGGGAGACACCTGTATCGTCTACCATGAGATACATGTATTTTGTGTCAATAGAGATACATGATGTTCCAGCCACAAATTACCTATTGAGAAGCTCCGGACTACGATGCCTCGAGCAGAGCGATATTGCACTTACTGTTTAAAAGAAAATGTAAGAGTACTAGGGGACGAGTACCATCTTTTACTTGTTTGCAAGCAATTTTGTGACCTCCGTCGCGCATATGGTATAAATGTCCATGTTCATAATGTAAACAGACGCCTGTTTTGTAAAATTTTGAATTCTTCAACGCCATCGGTTATCTGCAATGTAGCAGCTTATGTTTATCATGCTTTCAAAATGATGGACTCCGGCACTGCCATTCAAATTAGTCTGTATTGTGTACAATGGGCCTAAGGCCTTTTATGTACGAATAAACTTTACCTTCAATAGAGATACATGTATTCTGTGTCAATAGGGATACACGTCGCATTGATAAATAAATGTGCATGACTACGCTGTCAATATAGATACAGCTATACCGTGTCAATTAGAATGCCCTATCTATAGATACACATGGGTCGCGTCAGATGGAGACATGCTGTCAATGTACACGGTGTACACCTATAATATGTTATATAAAGCGATACGGTGACAAATGCAGACATAGAAACGGCGCAGAGTGAAATGTACACTGTACAGAGCTATTTACCGGCGTTAATCTTACCCTCGGTAGCCGATAGAAGGCCAGTCTTTGCTCCGAACATCCGAAGTACAAGAAGACCATCTTGCGCGTGTGTCAGAAGCATTTTTATGTTATTTAATACTCATTATTAGATCAAATCTATCAGCAGAAGTGGTCACGTGACCTAGTTGTGAGGTGTGTGAGCGGTACCATTGCGCAGCGCGCCTTCTCGCGGTAACCAGATCAATCTCTGGATTCTAAATCCAGGGTTTGGACGAAGCGGGAATCGACCAAGATGGCGTCTTTAAGGAGTTCTTGGAGGAGACCATCAAGCGAGTGTTCGACCCGTCTCTCAACCTGTTCAAGGTCAGTGCGTCTCCCAACCGGTTCAAGGTCAGTGCGTCTCTCAACCTGTTCAAGGTCAGTGCGTCTCTCAACCTGTTCAAGGTCAGTGCCTCTCTCAACCTGTTCAAGGTCAGTGCGTCTGACTGACTCATCTGTTCGACCCGTCTCTCGACCTGTTCAAGGTCAGTGCGTCTCACTGACTCCTCTGCTCGACCCGTCTCTCAACCTGTTCAAGGTCAGTGCTTCTCACTGACTCATCTGTTCGACTCGTCTCTCAACCTGTTCAAGGTCAGTGTGTCTCTCAACCTGTTCAAGGTCAGTGCGTCTCACTGAATCATCTGTTCGACTCACCTCTCTACCTGTTCAAGGTCAGTGTGTCTCACTGACTCATCTGTTCTACCCGTTTCTCAACCTGTTCAAGGTCAGTGCGTCTCACTGACTCATCTGTTCGACCCGTCTCTCAACCTGCTCAAGGTCAGTGCGTCTCACTGACTCATCTGTTCGACCCGTCTCTCAACCTGTTCAAGGTCAGTGGGTCTCACTGTCTCATCTGTTCGACCCGTCTCTCAACCTGTTCAAGGTCAGTGCGTCTCACTGACTCGTCTGTTCTACTCATCTCTAAACCTGTTCAAGGCCAGTGCGTCTCACTGACTCATATGTTCTACCCATCTCTCAACCTGTTCAAGGTCAGTGCGTCTCACCGACTCATCTGTTCGACCCACCTCTCAACCTGTTCAAGGTCAGTGCATCTTACTGACTCATCTGTTCGACCCGTCTCTCAACCTGTTCAAGGTCAGTGCGTCTCACCGACTCATCTGTTCGACCCATCTCTCAACCTGTTCAAGGTCAATGCGTCTTACTGACTCATCTGTTCGACGCGTCTCTCAACCTGTTCAAGGTCAGTGCTTCTCTCAACCTGTTCAAGGTCAGTGCGTCTCACTGACTCATCTGTTCGACCCGTCTCTCAACCTGTTCAAGGTCAATGCGTCTTACTGACTCATCTGTTCGACCCGTCTCTCAACCTGTTCAAGGTCAGTGCGTCTGACTCATCTGTCGTCTGCTAGAAGCAGTTTGATTGTTTCTATAGTACTAATCATATGCGTAATAAGAGCGCTTATTGTCAATAAGTGTGACGCATATGAAAAGTAAACAAACTTCTGATCGACAATAAGAAACAGTAGAGGTCGAAGCGTTTATATACTTTGAAATAATGTACAGCGATTCAGAATATAAGTACTTATATTTATGAGAATTTAAGACACATTGGGCTGCAATATCCGAGGCGAGATGCGGCTTTAATCGTCAAGAATTATTTTAACAAATTAACCCCTAGGCACTGTTAAACGACTCGAATGATTTAAATGTGACAACGGGGAGAAGGCTTCCGTGCATTGAAATCAAAATCATCCCATTGAATGCCCTAGTGTAGCATGTGAGGTTGTTGCTTCCCCTTGTCCAGGCCACCAGTGAGCAGAAGCTCTACCCTTCCCCCACGTCCTACATCCAGGAGAACTACTTGGCTCTTTTTGAGTTCGTCGGGCGTATGCTGGGCAAGGCGGTGTATGAGGTACTGACACTGCCACCTCGCGGCGTGGCCGAAGAACGTTCTTTAAAAGTTCCACGCTTATGGACCTATACGCTGAAGATGATTGTGTATAGATGAATGTTGAGGACTCAGTCCCATGACACATAAGCGTGTATATAGTCAAATAGATTACCTATTTATAGTCAAATTGATTACCTATTATAGTCAAATAGATTATCTATTATAGTCAAATAGATTATCTATTATTTTCAAATATATTATTTATTATATTCAAATATATCATCTAACCCTCATATTTGTATTCTGTGAGTCATTTCTCTATATGTGCTAAGCGTGTAACAAATGCTCTTATTCACACACATGTACCGTTATACTGATGTCGTGGCAATCCCGTTGATATCCTTTCATTTCCATGTAATTGTGAACCAATCGCCAAGGAGCCATGGCTCCATGGGCGAGATCTCGTGATAACTGGGCTCACTTACTTAGCCATGTGTCTTCCTGGTTTCAGGGTATCGTGGTGGATGTCCCCTTTGCGCCCTTCTTCACAAGTCAGATCCTGGGTCACAGTCACAGCGCCACCTACAGTTCCATAGACGAACTGCCCTCCCTGGACCCAGAACTCAACAAGAGTCTGGCTTACGTCAAGGTGCGTGTGACGTCACATACTACCCAAGGCCTTTACGACGTGACAAGCGACGTCGCGGGTTTTTTTGTTCCATAAGTCAACTTAACCCTGAACGATATAATATTAGCGTTAGTTTGGAGGGTAATTTCGACAATTTTATTGGCCCGACATTCAATATGTAGCAAGCCACCAGTATCATTAGCTGGCCGGGGCTGAAAATGACGGGTTCTTCCTACATGTATGAGTTAAAGTAATATATTATGTAATTTTTTGTATTACCAATCTTTTCTCCATGTCAAATAAGTACATTCTGTCTTGAATTTAAATCCTGAGATCCTGTGGTCTATCCGGAGAGAAGCAAATTTGTTGACCGGAGCAGAAGTTGGTGACCGTCTTACGTTGAAATTGTTGTTTTACAGACTCAACGAGATATAAAACATATGCATCATAATTTTGAGATACTTTTAGTCTTGAATCTAAAATGTAAAAAATCTAAGATGGCGCATATAAGTACGCTGTTTAACACTTTGTACACACAAGCGGGGAACCTCTACCGAGAGGCATCATGATTCATTATAGAGACTGCCCCTTTATGATACGAACTTTTATCGGACTTTTTAGCGCTAACAAGAAAATCTAGGTACATTCCTGACACGTTCGTGCATGCGAAGGTCTAACTGGCCTAACTGGGCCAATAATGCCACCATCCGTTAATACCAAAACTTACTAAATACGGATGAACATATTTAAATGAAGCATTAATCTTGCTTTAATGATAATTGTCAGGTGTTGGCTGACGACGCCCTCTGATGATGAAACTCATCCTGGTGAATGTTCCCTTGTTTCAGCACTGCGAGAGCGACATTGGCGACCTTGACTTGACCTTCTCTTACGACGAGGACGTCATGGGCAAGGTCGTGACCCACGAGTTGATCCCGGGCGGCAAGGTCCTCCCCGTCACCACCGAGAACAGGTGCGTGGCTCCGGCACGTGGCTCCTGGCTCTCACACAGTCCGGGCAGATTACTTCTCTTGTAACTTAATATGTCTCAGCAGGATTTGTTGATGTGGTAGATACTTTTATTCAGACGCTAGGCTGGCGTTACATATGTTAATGGGTGCACCAAGGTGGCTTAGGACACCAATGTATCCATCTGAACAAGAATGGTAGATATTTTACTGGCCGTGTCTGCGGGGCCGGCCCGATAGCTCAGTGCGTGAGAGCGCTCGCATTATGTGTTCTAACCACCTGAGAGCCTAACGGCACGTGGATCGGTGGTTCGCGCCCCGCTGTGGCCATGTCTGTGTCGTCGCAGGATAAAGATCCTATGTCCTTCGCAAAGAGTAGATGGTTACCCTAAAACGTCCGATATATACAACCAACATTAGCCATGCCTGCAAATTGCAGAGAGGACGGACTTCTGATCCTGGGACTTTCATTGTTCATTGGTATCTTGTGTTCAGGATCCCCTGTGTACACCTGATGGCTCACGTCAGGATATACCGCTGTCCTTGATCCTGACGCGTGTTTATTGGTATCTTGTGTTCAGGATCAGCTACGTACACCTGATGGCCCACTTCAAGATGCGGGTTCAGATCAAGGATCAGACCGCCGCCTTCATCTATGGATTCAAGTCGATCGTCAACGGGGAGTGGCTCCAGATGTTCTCCGCTCCGGAACTCCAGAAGCTCATCTCTGGAGACACCGTGGATATTGATCTGGATGACCTCAGGTCTGGATGTTCGCGTCCTCTAGATCCAGAATCCTCAAGACTCGTCCCGGCGTAAACATGTCGTGACTTGCGTTGACCTGGCTACAGCTTTAAAAAATATGAATTGGATTAATGGGTAAAACAAAAAAAATAATGAAGTTTAACTTGAATAATTAGCGTGAAACCCTTTGCTTTATGACTGACGTTGTATGACTGACGGTCATCTTGGTTCCTCACATTGTATGACTGACGGCCATCTTGGTTCCTCACATTGTATGACTGACGGTCATCTTGGTTCCTCACATTGTATGACTGACGGCTATCTTGGTTCCTCACATTGGCTTTACGACTGACGGCCATCGTGGTTCCTCACATTGGCTTTACGACTGACGGCCATCGTGGTTCCTCACATTGGCTTTACGACTGACGGCCATCTTGGTTCCTCACATTGGCTTTACGACTGACGGCCATCTTAGTTCCTCACATTGGCTTTACGACTGACGGCCATCTTGGTTCCTCACATTGGCTTTACGACTGACGGCCATCGTGGTTCCTCACATTGGCTTTACGACTGACGGCCATCTTGGTTCCTCACATTGGCTTTACGACTGACGGCCATGTTGGTTCCTCACATTGGCTTTACGACTGACGGCCATCTTGGTTCCTCACATTGTACGACTGACGGCCATCTTGTCTCGTCTCTCCGCAGACGACACACGCAATATTGAAGTTTAACTTGAATAATTAGCGTGAAACCCTTTGCTTTATGACTGACGGTCATCTTGGTTCCTCACATTGTATGACTGACGGTCATCTTGGTTCCTCACATTGTATGACTGACGGCCATCTTGGTTTCTCACATTGTATGACTGACGGTCATCTTGGTTCCTCACATTGTATGACTGACGGCCATCTTGGTTCCTCACATTGGCTTTACGACTGACGGCCATCGTGGTTCCTCACATTGGCTTTACGACTGACGGCCATCGTGGTTCCTCACATTGGCTTTACGACTGACGGCCATCTTGGTTCCTCACATTGGCTTTACGACTGACGGCCATCTTGGTTCCTCACATTGGCTTTACGACTGACGGCCATCGTGGTTCCTCACATTGGCTTTACGACTGACGGCCATCTTGGTTCCTCACATTGGCTTTACGACTGACGGCCATCTTGGTTCCTCACATTGGCTTTACGACGGACGGCCATCTTGGTTCCTCACATTGTACGACTGACGGCCATCTTGTCTCGTCTCTCCGCAGACGACACACGCAATATTGAAGTTTAACTTGAATAATTAGCGTGAAACCCTTTGCTTTATGACTGACGGTCATCTTGGTTCCTCACACTGTATGACTGACGGTCATCTTGGTTCCTCACATTGTATGACTGACGGCCATCTTGGTTCCTCACATTGTATGACTGACGGTCATCTTGGTTCCTCACATTGTATGACTGACGGCCATCTTGGTTCCTCACATTGGCTTTACGACTGACGGCCATCGTGGTTCCTCACATTGGCTTTACGACTGACGGCCATCGTGGTTCCTCACATTGGCTTTACGACTGACGGCCATCTTGGTTCCTCACATTGGCTTTACGACTGACGGCCATCTTGGTTCCTCACATTAGCTTTACGACTGACGGCCATCTTGGTTCCTCACATTGGCTTTACGACTGACGGCCATCGTGGTTCCTCACATTGGCTTTACGACTGACGGCCATCTTGGTTCCTCACATTGGCTTTACGACTGACGGCCATCTTGGTTCCTCACATTGGCTTTACGACTGACGGCCATCTTGGTTCCTCACATTGGCTTTACGACTGACGGCCATCTTGGTTCCTCACATTGGCTTTACGACTGACGGCCATCTTGTCTCGTCTCTCCGCAGACGACACACGCAATATTACGGCGGTTACCATAACAACCACAAGGTGATCAACTGGCTATGGGAGTCGCTGAGCAAAGACTTCACCCCTCAGGAAAGGAGCCTCTTCCTCAAGGTCAGTCCTAAGGGCAAATATCACTCATCAACATATAAGACGCCATGAATCATACAATGGTGTCAACGATGCTGTATAAAAAACCTCAAATGTCAAAATGTCAAAAACCGATAACGAATGACGTATTCTGATGCCAGGCAAGAGAAAATAATAATATCGTAAAATATTATCAATTTACCACTAGTTATCGTACTTGACTGCTTTGGACGCCTGTTACAGACGTCCTTAGGATTTAGGATTAAAACTGAATGTCGTGGCTGACTGTGTATCAGTCACGTGATCATATTTGAATCAGGTTGTTCTGCGATGGAGGAGGTGAGGGGTGGGGGCGGCACCGGAAACACGTGAATTCCTTATTCCGCCAAGAGGAGGCTCTCTGGCAGGAATCAGGGGTAATATTTTGACTGGAGAGAGGGCTGTGACTTACCGCTATCCGCCACTGTCACTCCTGGAGCCACCGTTTGTCTCTTCTGGATCCGCCACTGTCACAGTTCTGGATTCACCGTTCGTGTCCTGAATTCGCCGTTTTGAATGTCCTGGATGCACCGTTTGTCCATGTCCTGGAACCTCCACGGTGACTCCTAGATCCGCCGCTGTCACTGTCCGCTGTCTCTGATCTCCCTAAACAGCTCTCTCTCTCTCACCAGCCTTCGTCACCTGGAGCAGCTGGTGACCTTCGTCACCAGCTGCTCCAAGGAAGAGGTTCCTGAGGGGTGAAGTCCAGCTGCTCCAAGCCGCCACTGTCCCTGATCTCTCTAAGCAGCTCTCTCTCTCTCTCTCTCTCCCAGTTCGTGACCAGCTGCTCAAAGCCGCCACTGTCCCTGATCTCTCTAAGCAGCTATCTCTCTCTCTCTCTCTCCCAGTTCGTGACCAGCTGCTCCAAGCCGCCACTGTCCCTGATCTCTCTAAGCATCGATAATTAGAACGAATTGTGCCCGCTATAACTTGAGGTCCAACGAAGAAATTAAATTGAAGGTTCCCAGGGCCAATTGTAAGACACTTGGCAGACGTGCTTTTGCTGTCAATGCTCCAATGTTGTGGAACGCCCTACCAAGCGACCTTCGTTCGCTTGATACCTTAAGACAGTTTAAACAGGGCTTGAAAACTTACTTGTTCACTAAATTTATTGATGAAGGTTATTAGTGGTATGCATGTATTTCTTATTTCAGTGAGCTACCTATAACATGTTTATGGATAAGCGGGTATATTTTTGTAAATTACCCGGTTTACTTCAATGTACAGCGTCTTTGAACGGATTCACGGATTTGGCGCTATATAAACCCAATAATAATAATAATAATAATAATAATAAGCAGCTCTCTCTCTCTCCCCCAGTTCGTGACCAGCTGCTCCAAGCCGCCACTGTCCCTGATCTCTCTAAGCAGCTCTCTCTCTCTCTCTCTCCCAGTTCGTGACCAGCTGCTCCAAGCCGCCACTGTCCCTGATCTCTCTAAGCAGCTCTCTCTCTCTCCCCCAGTTCGTGACCAGCTGCTCCAAGCCGCCACTGTCCCTGATCTCTCTAAGCATCGATAATTAGAACGAATTGTGCCCGCTATAACTTGAGGTCCAACGAAGAAATTAAATTGAAGGTTCCCAGGGCCAATTGTAAGACACTTGGCAGACGTGCTTTTGCTGTCAATGCTCCAATGTTGTGGAACGCCCTACCAAGCGACCTTCGTTCGCTTGATACCTTAAGACAGTTTAAACAGGGCTTGAAAACTTACTTGTTCACTAAATTTATTGATGAAGGTTATTAGTGGTATGCATGTATTTCTTATTTCAGTGAGCTACCTATAACATGTTTATGGATAAGCGGGTATATTTTTGTAAATTACCCGGTTTACTTCAATGTACAGCGTCTTTGAACGGATTCACGGATTTGGCGCTATATAAACCCAATAATAATAATAATAATAATAATAATAAGCAGCTCTCTCTCTCTCCCCCAGTTCGTGACCAGCTGCTCCAAGCCGCCACTGTCCCTGATCTCTCTAAGCAGCTCTCTCTCTCTCTCTCTCCCAGTTCGTGACCAGCTGCTCCAAGCCGCCACTGTCCCTGATCTCCCTAAGCAGCTCTCTGTCTCTCTCTCTCTCCCAGTTCGTGACCAGCTGCTCCAAGCCGCCACTGTCCCTGATCTCTCTAAGCAGCTCTCTCTGTCTCTCTCTCTCTCTCCCAGTTCGTGACCAGCTGCTCCAAGCCGCCACTGTCCCTGATCTCCCTAAGCAGCTCTCTCTCTCTCTCTCTCTCTCTCTCCCAGTTCGTGACCAGCTGCTCCAAGCCGCCACTGTCCCTGATCTCTCTAAGCAGCTCTCTCTGTCTCTCTCTCTCTCTCCCAGTTCGTGACCAGCTGCTCCAAGCCGCCACTGTCCCTGATCTCCCTAAGCAGCTCTCTCTCTCTCTCTCTCTCTCCCAGTTCGTGACCAGCTGCTCAAAGCCGCCACTGTCACTGATCTCCCTAAGCAGCTCTCTCTCTCTCTCTCTCTCTCCCAGTTCGTGACCAGCTGCTCAAAGCCGCCACTGTCCCTGATCTCTCTAAGCAGCTATCTCTCTCTCTCTCTCTCCCAGTTCGTGACCAGCTGCTCAAAGCCGCCACTGTCCCTGATCTCTCTAAGCAGCTATCTCTCTCTCTCTCTCTCCCAGTTCGTGACCAGCTGCTCCAAGCCGCCACTGTCCCTGATCTCTCTAAGCAGCTCTCTCTCTCTCTTCCAGTTCGTGACCAGCTGCTCCAAGCCGCCACTGTCCCTGATCTCCCTAAGCAGCTCTCTTTGCTCTCTCCCCCAGTTCGTGACCAGCTGCTCCAAGCCGCCACTGTCCCTGGTCTCCCTAAGCAGCTCTCTGTCTCTCTTCCAGTTCGTGACCAGCTGCTCCAAGCCGCCACTGTCCCTGGTCTCCCTAAGCAGCTCTCTCTCTCTCTTCCAGTTCGTGACCAGCTGCTCCAAGCCGCCACTGTCCCTGGTCTCCCTAAGCAGCTCTCTGTCTCTCTCTCTCTCTCTCTCCCAGTTCGTGACCAGCTGCTCAAAGCCGCCACTGTCCCTGATCTCTCTAAGCAGCTCTCTCTCTCTCTCTCTCTCCCAGTTCGTGACCAGCTGCTCCAAGCCGCCACTGTCCCTGGTCTCCCTAAGCAGCTCTCTGTCTATCTTCCAGTTCGTGACCAGCTGCTCCAAGCCGCCACTGTCTCTGATCTCCCTAAGCAGCTCTCTCTGCTCTCTCCCCCAGTTCGTGACCAGCTGCTCCAAGCCGCCACTGTCCCTGATCTCTCTAAGCAGCTCTCTCTCTCTCTCTCTCCCAGTTCGTGACCAGCTGCTCCAAGCCGCCACTGTCCCTGGTCTCCCTAAGCAGCTCTCTGTCTCTCTCTCTCTCCCAGTTCGTGACCAGCTGCTCCAAGCCGCCACTGTCCCTGATCTCTCTAAGCAGCTCTCTCTGTCTCTCTCTCTCTCTCCCAGTTCGTGACCAGCTGCTCCAAGCCGCCACTGTCCCTGATCTCCCTAAGCAGCTCTCTCTCTCTCTCTCTCTCTCTCTCCCAGTTCGTGACCAGCTGCTCCAAGCCGCCACTGTCCCTGATCTCTCTAAGCAGCTCTCTCTGTCTCTCTCTCTCTCTCCCAGTTCGTGACCAGCTGCTCCAAGCCGCCACTGTCTCTGATCTCCCTAAGCAGCTCTCTCTGCTCTCTCCCCCAGTTCGTGACCAGCTGCTCCAAGCCGCCACTGTCCCTGGTCTCCCTAAGCAGCTCTCTGTCTCTCTTCAAGTTCGTGACCAGCTGCTCGAAGCCGCCACTGTCCCTGGTCTCCCTAAGCAGCTCTCTCTCTCTCTTCCAGTTCGTGACCAGCTGCTCCAAGCCGCCACTGTCCCTGGTCTCCCTAAGCAGCTCTCTGTCTCTCTCTCTCTCTCTCTCCCAGTTCGTGACCAGCTGCTCAAAGCCGCCACTGTCCCTGATCTCTCTAAGCAGCTCTCTCTCTCTCTCTCTCTCCCAGTTCGTGACCAGCTGCTCCAAGCCGCCACTGTCCCTGGTCTCCCTAAGCAGCTCTCTGTCTATCTTCCAGTTCGTGACCAGCTGCTCCAAGCCGCCACTGTCTCTGATCTCCCTAAGCAGCTCTCTCTGCTCTCTCCCCCAGTTCGTGACCAGCTGCTCCAAGCCGCCACTGTCCCTGATCTCTCTAAGCAGCTCTCTCTCTCTCTCTCTCCCAGTTCGTGACCAGTTGCTCCAAGCCGCCACTGTCCCTGGTCTCCCTAAGCAGCTCTCTGTCTCTCTCTCTCTCCCAGTTCGTGACCAGCTGCTCCAAGCCGCCACTGTCCCTGATCTCTCTAAGCAGCTCTCTCTGTCTCTCTCTCTCTCTCCCAGTTCGTGACCAGCTGCTCCAAGCCGCCACTGTCCCTGATCTCCCTAAGCAGCTCTCTCTCTCTCTCTCTCTCTCTCCCAGTTCGTGACCAGCTGCTCCAAGCCGCCACTGTCCCTGATCTCTCTAAGCAGCTCTCTCTGTCTCTCTCTCTCTCTCTCTCCCAGTTCGTGACCAGCTGCTCCAAGCCGCCACTGTCCCTGATCTCCCTAAGCAGCTCTCTCTCTCTCTCTCTCTCTCTCCCAGTTCGTGACCAGCTGCTCAAAGCCGCCACTGTCACTGATCTCCCTAAGCAGCTCTCTCTCTCTCTCTCTCTCTCTCTCTCCCAGTTCGTGACCAGCTGCTCAAAGCCGCCACTGTCCCTGATCTCTCTAAGCAGCTATCTCTCTCTCTCTCTCTCCCAGTTCGTGACCAGCTGCTCAAAGCCGCCACTGTCCCTGATCTCTCTAAGCAGCTATCTCTCTCTCTCTCTCCCAGTTCGTGACCAGCTGCTCCAAGCCGCCACTGTCCCTGATCTCTCTAAGCAGCTCTCTCTCTCTCTTCCAGTTCGTGACCAGCTGCTCCAAGCCGCCACTGTCCCTGATCTCCCTAAGCAGCTCTCTTTGCTCTCTCCCCCAGTTCGTGACCAGCTGCTCGAAGCCGCCACTGTCCCTGGTCTCCCTAAGCAGCTCTCTGTCTCTCTTCCAGTTCGTGACCAGCTGCTCCAAGCCGCCACTGTCCCTGGTCTCCCTAAGCAGCTCTCTGTCTCTCTCCCAGTTCGTGACCAGCTGCTCCAAGCCGCCACTGTCCCTGGTCTCCCTAAGCAGCTCTCTGTCTCTCTCTCTCTCTCTCTCTCCCAGTTCGTGACCAGCTGCTCAAAGCCGCCACTGTCCCTGATCTCTCTAAGCAGCTCTCTCTCTCTCTCTCTCTCCCAGTTCGTGACCAGCTGCTCCAAGCCGCCACTGTCCCTGGTCTCCCTAAGCAGCTCTCTCTCTCTCTTCCAGTTCGTGACCAGCTGCTCCAAGCCGCCACTGTCCCTGGTCTCCCTAAGCAGCTCTCTCTCTCTCTTCCAGTTCGTGACCAGCTGCTCCAAGCCGCCACTGTCCCTGGTCTCCCTAAGCAGCTCTCTGTCTCTCTCTCTCTCTCTCTCTCCCAGTTCGTGACCAGCTGCTCAAAGCCGCCACTGTCCCTGATCTCTCTAAGCAGCTCTCTCTCTCTCTCTCTCTCCCAGTTCGTGACCAGCTGCTCCAAGCCGCCACTGTCCCTGGTCTCCCTAAGCAGCTCTCTGTCTCTCTTCCAGTTCGTGACCAGCTGCTCCAAGCCGCCACTGTCTCTGATCTCCCTAAGCAGCTCTCTCTGCTCTCTCCCCCAGTTCGTGACCAGCTGCTCTAAGCCGCCACTGTCCCTGGTCTCCCTAAGCAGCTCTCTGTCTCTCTTCCAGTTCGTGACCAGCTGCTCGAAGCCGCCACTGTCCCTGGTCTCCCTAAGCAGCTCTCTGTCTCTCTTCCAGTTCGTGACCAGCTGCTCCAAGCCGCCACTCTCCCTGATCTCCCTAAGCAGCTCTCTCTGCTCTCTCCCCCAGTTCGTGACCAGCTGCTGCAAGCCGCCACTGTCCCTGATCTCTCTAAGCAGCTCTCTCTCTCTCTCTCCCCCAGTTCGTGACCAGCTGCTCCAAGCCGCCACTGTCCCTGATCTCTCTAAGCAGCTCTCTCTCTCTCTCTCTCCCCCAGTTCGTGACCAGCTGCTCCAAGCCGCCACTGTCCCTGGTCTCCCTAAGCAGCTCTCTGTCTCTCTTCCAGTTCGTGACCAGCTGCTCCAAGCCGCCACTGTCCCTGATCTCCCTAAGCAGCTCTCTCTGTCTCTCTCCCAGTTCGTGACCAGCTGCTCCAAGCCGCCACTGTCCCTGATCTCTCTAAGCAGCTCTCTCTGCTCTCTCCCCCAGTTCGTGATCAGCTGCTCCAAGCCGCCACTGTCCCTGATCTCTCTAAGCAGCTCTCTCTCTCTCTCTCTCCCAGTTCGTGACCAGCTGCTCCAAGCCGCCACTGTCCCTAATCTCTCTAAGCAGCTCTCTCTCTCTCTCTCTCAGTTCGTTACCAGCTGCTCCAAGCCGCCACTGTCCCTGATCTCTCTAAGCAGCTCTCTCTGTCTCTCTCTCTCCCAGTTCGTGACCAGCTGCTCCAAGCCGCCACTGCTGGGCTTCGCACACCTCGAGCCGCCATTCTCCATCCGCTGCGTGGAGGTCAGCGACGACCAGGTCAGTATCCACCCTCACGGGGGGTGGAGGGTCACCCTCACGGGGAGGGACGGTCATCCTCACGGGGATTCGGGGTAGTCACCCTCACGGGGACGCAGGGGTCACCCTCATGGGGGGTAAGTGAGCCACCCTCATAATATGGATATAATTCCTCCAATTTTCCCCTTTATTTCCTGTCTACCCGTTAGGTAGTCTGTGGCTCCCTCGAAGTGCGTTTTCTCCACTTACAATGCGATATATCGTTCTTTGAGATTAACAATATGTGATTTACTGATATACGATGTCGCTTTCTACTAATAATACCAGGCTTTTCACATTGAAAATGTATGAAGTCGTCCACTGCACTCTCATAAAATTATATGGATTTAAATCAGACCGCACCTTGTTAACTTCAACACAGTTTCAAAATAAATGCGCTAATGTTTCCACATCTGCTTGGCAAAAACTGCGTTTTGTCCGTATTTAATTGCTCACACATGTAAAAGGAATATGTTGGCATGCATCTCCATGTAAATTGAACGTTTTTTTGTTGTTGTCGCCACACAGGACAGGACACTGGCGACACTGTGGGCAGCGTGCTGAAGGGGTTTTAATGTTTGTTGTTGAAGCAGGACACTGGCGACACTGTGGGCAGCGTGCTGAAGGTTTTTTTATGTCTGTTGTTGTTGACGCAGGACACTGGCGACACTGTGGGCAGCGTGCTGAAGGGTTTTTAATGTCTGTTTTTGTTGAAGCAGGACACTGGCGACACTGTGGGCAGCGTGCTGAAGGGTTTTAATGTATGTTGTTGACGCAGGACACTGGCGACACTGTGGGCAGCGTGCTGAAGGGTTTTAATGTCTGTTGTTGTTGACGCAGGACACTGGCGACACTGTGGGCAGCGTGCTGAAGGGGTTTTAATGCCTGTTGTTGTGGCAGGACACTGGCGACACTGTGGGCAGCGTGCTGAAGGGTTTTTAATGTCTGTTTTTGTTGACGCAGGACACTGGCGACACTGTGGGCAGCGTACTGAAGGGGTCTTAATGTCTGTTGTTGTTGTGGCAGGACACTGGCGACACTGTGGGCAGCGTGCTGAAGAGGTTTTAATGTCTGTTGTTGTTGTGGCAGGACACTGGCGACACTGTGGGCAGCGTGCTGAAGGGTTTTAATGTCTGTTGTTGTGGCAGGACACTGGCGACACTGTGGGCACGGTGCTGAAGGGTTTTAATGCCTGTTGTTGTGGCAGGACACTGACGACACTGTGGGCAGCGGGCTGAAGGGGTTTTAATGCCTGTTGTTGACGCAGGACACTGGCGACACTGTGGATAGCGTGCTGAAGGGTTTTTAATGTGTTTTTGTTGTGGCAGGACACTGGCGACACTGTGGGCAGCGTGCTGAAGGGGTCTTAATGTCTGTTGTTGGTGACACAGGACACTGGCGACACTGTGGGCAGCCTGCTGAAGGGTTTTAATATCTGTTGTTGTTGACGCAGGACACTGGCGACACTGGGCAGCGTGCTGAAGGGTTTTAATGTCTGTTTTTGTTGACGCCGGACACTGGCGACACTGGGCAACGTGCTGAAGGGTTTTAATGTCTGTTGTTGTTGACGCAGGACACTGGCGACACTGTGGACAGCGTGCTGAAGGGTTTTTAATGTGTTTTTGTTGTGGCAGGACACTGGCGACACTGTGGGCAGCGTGCTGAAGGGGTCTTAATGTCTGTTGTTGGTGACGCAGGACACTGGCGACACTGTGGGCAGCCTGCTGAAGGGTTTTAATATCTGTTGTTGTTGACGCAGGACACTGGCGACACTGGGCAGCGTGCTGAAGGGTTTTAATGTCTGTTTTTGTTGACGCCGGACACTGGCGACACTGGGCAGCGTGCTGAAGGGTTTTAATGTCTGTTGTTGTTGACGCAGGACACTGGCGACACTGTGGGCAGCGTGCTGAAGGGTTTTAATGTCTGTTGTTGTTGACGCAGGACACTGGCGACACTGTGGGCAGTGTGCTGAAGGGTTTTAATGTCTGTTGTTGTTGACGCAGGACACTGGCGACACTGTGGGCAGCGTGCTGAAGGGTTTTAATGTCTGTTGTTGTTGACGCAGGACACTGGCGACACTGGGCAGCGTGCTGAAGGGTTTTAATGTATGTTGTTGTTGACGCAGGACACTGGCGACACTGTGGGCAGCGTGCTGAAGGGGTTTTAATGTATGTTGTTGTTGACGCAGGACACTGGCGACACTGTGGGCAGCGTGCTGAAAAGTTTTTAATGTCTGTTGTTGTTGACGCAGGACACTGGCGACACTGTGGGCAGCGTGCTGAAGGGTTTTAATGTATGTTGTTGTTGACGCAGGACACTGGCGACACTGTGGGCAGCGTGCTGAAGGGGTTTTAATGTATGTTGTTGTTGACGCTGAACACTGGCGACACTGGGCAGCGTGCTGAAGGGTTTTAATGTATGTTGTTGTTGACGCAGGACACTAGCGACACTGTGGGCAGCGTGCTGAAGGGGTTTTAATGTATGTTGTTGTTGACGCAGGACACTGGCGACACTGTGGGCAGCGTGCTGAAGGGTTTTAATGTCTGTTGTTGTTGACGCAGGACACTGGCGACACTGTGGGCAGTGTGCTGAAGGGTTTTAATGTCTGTTGTTGTTGACGCAGGACACTGGCGACACTGTGGGCAGCGTGCTGAAGGGGTTTTAATGTCTGTTGTTGTTGACGCAGGACACTGGCGACACTGTGGGCAGCGTGCTGAAGGGTTTTAATGTATGTTGTTGTTGACGCAGGACATTGGCGACACTGTGGGCAGCGTGCTGAAGGGGTTTTAATGTATGTTGTTGTTGACGCAGGACACTGGCGACACTGTGGGCAGCGTGCTGAAGGGTTTTTAATGTCTATTGTTGTTGACGCAGGACACTGGCGACACTGGGCAGCGTGCTGAAGGGTTTTTAATGTCTATTGTTGTTGACGCAGGACACTGGCGACACTGGGCAGCGTGCTGAAGGGTTTTAATGTATGTTGTTGTTGACGCAGGACACTGGCGACACTGTGGGCAGCGTGCTGAAGGGGTTTTAATGAATGTTGTTGTTGACGCAGGACACTGGCGACACTCTGGGCAGCGTGCTGAAGGGTTTTAATGTATGTTGTTGTTGACGCAGGACACTGGCGACACTGTGGGCAGCGTGCTGAAGGGGTTTTAATGTATGTTGTTGTTGACGCAGGACACTGGCGACACTGTGGGCAGCGTGCTGAAGGGGTTCTTCAACATCAAGAAGCGGGACCCGGTCGGGCGCCTCCCCACCTCCTCCACCTGCTTCAACCTCCTCAAGCTGCCCAACTACCAGAAGAGGGCGACCCTCAGGGAGAAACTGAGATACGCCATCTCCAGCAACACCGGCTTCGAACTCTCGTGACACCCCCACCCCCTCCGGCCTGCAGGACTCGTGACACCCCCCCCCCACCCCTACCCCGACTGCTTTTCTCGTTACACCCTCCACCCCCGACCACCTGTATCTGTGGCGATACCCTCCACCCCCAACCACCTGTATCTCTGGTGATACCCTCCACCCCACCCACCTGTATCTCTGGTAATACCCTCCACCCCCACCCACCTGTATCTCTGGTGATACCCTCCACCCCCCCACCTGTATCTCTGGCGATACCCTCCACCCCCAACCACATGTATCTCTGGCGATACCCTCCACCCCCAACCACCTGTAACTCTGATGATAACCTCCACCCCCACCCACCTGTATCTCTGGTGATACCCTCCACCCCCACCCACCTGTATCTCTGGTGATACCCTCCACCCCCCCCACCTGTATCTCTGGCGATACCCTCCACCCCCAACCACCTGTATCTCTGGCGATACCCTCCACCCCCAACCACCTGTATCTCTGGTGATACCCTCCACCCCCTCCCCCCACACCTCTATCTCTGGTGACACCCTCCACACCCCCCCCCACCTCTATCTCCGGTGATACCCTCCACCCCCACCCACCTGTAACTTTCGTTGTACCCTCCATCCCCACCCACCTGTATCTCTGGTGATACCCTCCCCCCCCCCCACCTGTATCTCTGGTGATACCCTCAACCCCCCCCCACCCACCCACCTGTATCTCTCGTTGTACCCTCCACCCCCACCCACCTGTATCTCTGGTGATACCCTCAACCCCCCCCCCCCACCCACCCACCTGTATCTCTCGTTACACCCTCCACCCCCACCCACCTGTATCTCTCGTTGTACCCTCCACCCACCCACCCCCACCCACATGTATATCTCGTTACACCCTCGACCCACCCACCCTCACCTCCAAGTCTTGTGGCACCCCCACTTATGATAACACGACCCCCCCCCCCTACACCCACACACACCGCCCCCCTCCCCCCCCCCCCCCCTTGGCGACCCTTATTTGCCCACATTCCACTCTCTAGCATGAAGCACCGAATCACATCCGAACGTGTGATTGCTATTGCCGACTCTGACTTGGTATGTAGTGTTATTCAGAGGCCGGTGAAAGGCATGCCGGGAAATGGCCCCCTGTCAGACTGCCCCCTGGTGGCCACCTGGCGTAACGTTGGACAGTGCCTTTGTAATCACCGTGAAGGCTACATGTTGATGTAATGTTGCGTAATGTATTGTGAAGACAACATTTGTAATGGTCATGAAATTAAGTTCATTGGGAGACGTAGAGTTATGCCTGTCTCCCTGTCACTCGCCTCACTGTTCAGGCTGGGTTGTAATGTTAGATCGCGTAATATATAATGTCAAATAACACTTGTCATGGTATCAAATAAGAAGAAATAATAATAAGAAGTCCTGGGCGCCCTGTCCTGGGCGCCCTGTCCTGGGCACCCTGTCCTGGGCACCCTGTCCTGGACACCCTGTCCTGGGCACCCTGTCCTGGACACCTTGTCCTGGACACCTTGTCCTGGGCACCCTGTCCTGGACACCCTGTGCTGGGCACCCTGTCCTGGACACCCTGTGCTGGGCACCCTGTCCTGAACACCCTGTCATTGGCACCCTGTCCTAGACACCCTGTCCTGGGCACCCTGTCATTGGCACCCTGTCCTGGACACCCTGTCCTGGGCACCCTGTCATTGGCACCCTGTCCTGGACACCCTGACCGTAGTCTCTATGGTTGAGATCCTACTGATTTCTTGAAGACACTACAGCCGCTTGGAGCAAGTCGTTAATTATTGTTAATTGCCGTATATTCCATGTTTACTCTGTGGTACATTTTGTTACTGTTATGTTCAGTCATTTGTTGCTTGTTTAAAAATGTTTTGCGTTACCGGGGGGGGGGGGGGGGGGTTCTTACGGTGCCAACCTTTGTACGCCGAGCGATGTGCACGCCAAGTGCTTTGTACACCAGGTGGTGTGTACACAAAGTGGTGTGTACGCCGAGCGATGTTCACGCGAAGTGCTTTGTATGCCGATTGAGAATAATATGTGTCAACAGCACTTACAATTACAGAGCTATTAATCTTCGTTGGTATTTTATACCCATATGTTATGGGAACACGTTAATTTGAGTTTAGTTATATATGTATCAATGTACATTGTGGAAGATTTGTGTATTTGTCTGGTACATAACCTGCAGAAATAAGTGTCATTTCCAGCGTATAACAAATCCTCATATAATTTGTACTCCATCAAATGATAGTGAATAAATGACTGACATGGATGTTGGAGCAGTTGAGTATATTTAAAACAATCCCGCAGTGACATTTAACAGTGATCTACACTAGGCCTAGACGAGGCCTCTGCTCTACAATAGGCCTAGACGAGGCCTCGGTGATCTACACTAGGTCTAGACGAGGCCTCGGTGATCTACACTTGGCCTAGACGAAGCCTCAGTGATCAACACTTGGCCTAGACTAGGCCTCGGTGATCTATAAGAGGCCTGTGACCTACACTAGGCCTAGAATAGGCCTCAGTGATCTACACTAGGCCTAGACGAGACGTCAGTGATCTACACTAGGTCTAGACGAGGCCTCGGTGATCTACACTTGGCCTAGACGAAGCCTCAGTGATCAACACTTGGCCTAGACTAGGCCTCGGTGATCTATAAGAGGCCTGTGACCTACACTAGGCCTAGAATAGGCCTCAGTGATCTACACTAGGCCTAGACGAGACGTCGGTGATCTACACTAGGCCTAGACGAGGCCTCATTGATCTACACGAGGCCTAGACGAGGCCTCATTGATCTACACTAGGCCTAGAATAGGCCTCAGTGGTCTACACTAGGCCTAGACGAGACGTCAGTGATCTACACTAGGTCTAGACGAGGCCTCGGTGATCTACACTTGGCCTAGACGAAGCCTCAGTGATCAACACTTGGCCTAGACTAGGCCTCGGTGATCTATAAGAGGCCTGTGACCTACACTAGGCCTAGAATAGGCCTCAGTGATCTACACTAGGCCTAGACGAGGCCTCAGTGATCTACACTAGGCCTAGACGAGACCTCGGTGATCTACACTAGGCCTAGACGAGGCCTCATTGATCTACACTAGGCCTAGAATAGGCCTCAGTGGTCTACACTAGGCCTAGACGAGGCCTCGGTGATCTACACTAGGCCTAGACGAGGCCTCATTGATCTACACTAGGCCTAGAAGAGGCCTCGGTGATCTACACTAGGCCTAGACGAGGCCTTATTGATCTACACTAGGCCTAGACGAGGCCTCATTGATCTACACTAGGCCTTGAATAGGCCTCAGTGGTCTACACTAGGCCTAGACGAGGCCTCATTGATCTACACTAGGCCTAGACGAGGCCTCAGTGATCTACACTAGGCCTAGAATAGGCCTCAGTGGTCTACACTAGGCCTAGACGTGGCCTCGGTGATCTACACTAGGCCTAGACGAGGCCTCAGTGATCTACACTAGGCCTAGACGAGACCTCGGTGATCTACACTAGGCCTAGACGAGGCCTCAGTGATCTACACTAGGCCTAGACGAGGCCTCAGTGATCTACACTAGGCCTAGACGAGGCCTCATTGATCTACACTAGGCCTAGATGAGGCCTCAGTGATCTACACTAGGCCTAGACTAGGCCTCAGTGGTCTACACTAGGCCTAGACGAGACCTCGGTGATCTACACTAGGCCTAGACGAGGCCTCAGTGATCTACACTAGGCCTAGACGAGGCCTCGGTTATCTACACTAGGCCTAGACGAGGCCTTGGTGATCTACACTAGGCCTAGACGAGGCCTTATTGATCTACACTAGGCCTACACGAGGCCTCAGTGATCTACCCTAGGCCTAGACGAGGCCTCGGTGATCTACACTAGGCCTAGACGAGGCCTCGGTGATCTACACTAGGCCTAGACGAGGCCTCGGTGATCTACACTAGGCCTAGACTGCCTCAGTGATCTACACTTGGCCTAGACGAGGCCTCAGTGGTCTACACTAGGCCTAGACTATGCCTCAGTGATCTACACTAGGCCTCTGATCTACACTTGGCCTAGACGAGGCCTCAGTGATCTACACTAGGCCTAGACGAGGCCTCAGTGATCTACACTTGGCCTAGACTAGGCCTCAGTGATCTACACTAGGCATAGACGAGGCCTCGGTGATCTACACTAGGCCTAAAAGAGGCCTCGGTGATCTATACTAGGCCTAGACGAGGCCTCAGTGATCTACACTAGGCCTAGACTAGGCAGTCTCGATGTAGTGAGGACGCTACGTACTTCCACAACCCTACATAAGTTAATTACCATTAAAGTTGATGCAATGTTTCCACTAACATTCTCTTGATACAGAAAAGGCAAGAAGTCGGTGGTAATATTTTATTGCAAGTGGAAATAACATACGTGTTAGCAGGACCTAAACGTCAACAGTGATCAGTAGGGTCACATCTCTCGGTACAGAACTCTCGAGGTACAAGACACGGGTGAAGTCTGGCTCGAGTCCTTGGCTCCAGTCCCTGGCTCCAGTCCTTGGCTCCAGTCCCTGGCTCGAGTCCTTGGATCCAGTCCCTGGCTCCAGTCATTTGCTCCGGACCTCGATCCAGGCGAACAGTCCCCGATGACAAGGTCTAATGCAGCGTTCGCATCTTATCATTACGATATAATTTAACACCAGATGTAGCACATGAATACGTCATACGGCAAAGTGGAATACAGAGCTCAGAGTTTAAGACCTTAATCTTGATGATATCCGAGCGGCATGAATGTCTCCCACTGCGGGAAACAGTGTCAGTTATTGAATCGGTCGAGAACGTGGGAAAGGTTCTCCAGGAATATGTACATCTACAGACAGCTAAATCGACGGCCGCTGTAGGTATGGTGACTGCCCCCCACGCTCCTGAGGCTCGGGGGGTGGGGGGCAGTCCCAGGCCTCCCCTTCGTGATACCAATTGACTAGGGAGGGAGTGTCTTCCCTATGCTTGTAGTCCCACCCTCCCACTCTCTCTCTCTCTCTGCCCTGGGACTGGAAGCCCAGCCCCACCCCGCGGTGGGTGGGTGTGGGTGGCAGGGGGTTCAGTCCGGCATGCCCTGGGACTGGAAGCCCTGCCCCACCCCGCGGTGGGTGGGTGTGGGTGGCAGGGGGTTCAGTCCGGCATGCCCTGGGACTGGAAGCCCAGCCCCACCCCGCGGTGGGTGGGTGTGGGTGGCAGGGGGTTCAGTCCGGCATGCCCTGGGACTGGAAGCCCTGCCCCACCCCGCGGTGGGTGGGTGTGGGTGGCAGGGGGTTCAGTCTGGCATGCCCTGGGACTGGAAGCCCAGCCCCACCCCGCGGTGGGTGGGTGTGGGTGGCAGGGGGTTCAGTCCGGCATGCCCTGGGACTGGAAGCCCTGCCCCACCCCGCGGTGGGTGGGTGTGGGTGGCAGGGGGTTCAGTCCGGCATGCCCTGGGACTGGAAGCCCAGCCCCACCCCGCGGTGGGTGTGAGTAGCCATGCGCGCGAACTCGTACTCCTTGTCGAGGCGGCTGAAGAGTTCTTCCTGCCGCTGGCGCTGCTCCTCCGTCAACTCCTCCTCGTCCCCCTCCCCAGTCTCCCCCTCCGCCCCCTTCATCCCCATCAGCTTGCGGAACTTGGCGGCCACCTTGCCGTCCTGGTCCTGCGAGAACGAGGCTCCCTTCCACTGGCTCGGCGCGTGCTCCACCGGCTGCTGCGGAAACAACATCCGGGCGTTTAAGGACACTTCTTAGCACAAATGTTGGTGTTTTAGGCCACTTTTGTGCACATACAATGAAATGAAATGTTGGGGGTTTCAGGCTACCGTTGTGCATATGCCCTTGATGTTGACCTTGACCCAGAAACCTCCCGGGACAATGTTCACCTTGACCCAGAAACCTCCCGGGACAATGGAATGAGGTCGGATGACACTTGCCCCTGGTGCAGGTGCCACGGTTCGAACCCACGACCTGTTGATCTATAATTACCAGAGACCAACTCCTCTTTTCTCACTCTTTTTACTTAACTTTTAAACAGAAATCTCCTTCCATGTATACCTGATCTGTACTATTTCAATGACATTGACATGTTATGACGCTTACCGCGGCCCGTAGACACCATCGCTCGTTACACTGCATGCTCGAGAGATTTAAAGAGCGCTAGTGATAGATAATGATGCCACGACACCATAGCCCACATACTACTCACCGCCTCCGGAGCCTCCTTGTGCTTGCCCCACAGCAGCTTCCTCTTGTTCACCTGCTCTGCGTACTTGAGAGGGTTCACGGCGGCGGGGTTGTAGAACTTGGGCACCGCCACCCCGGTGATCTCCTGGGCCTGAAGACAACGCCACACGTCAGGCCTCTACACAGCGCCACAGGCCTCTACACCACACGTCAGGCCTCTACACCACACGTCAGGCCTCTACACCACACGTCAAGCCTCTACACCACACGTCAGGCCTCTACACCACACGTCAGGCCTCTACACCACACGTCAGGCCTCTACACCACACGTCAGGCCTCTACACCACACGTCAGGCCTCTACACCACACGTCAGGCCTCTACACCACACATCAGGCCTCTACACCACACGTCAGGCCTCTACACAGCGCCACAGGCCTCTACACCACACGTCAGGCCTCTACACAGCGCCACAGGCCTCTACACCACACGTCAGGCCTCTACACAGCGCCACAGGTCTCTACACCACACGTCAGGCCTCTACACCACACGTCAGGCCTCTACACAGCACCACAGGCTTCCAAATATACAACCAACATACAACCTCGCTAATTACCAACCCGGCGACACTCCCGCCATTGGCTCGGTCCAACTCCCAAGTCAAAGCCCGCGTTATTATCGTTGTAGTAAATGGTAGGCGTGAGTTATACGTGGGCTATGCTGAAACCACGGCTCGCCTTAACATGGGAAAACAACTACTTAATTGAAAACATATTTCGTCATAGTGAAACATGGTTGTACATTACACAACATGGTTGTACATTACACAACATGGTTGTACATTACACAACATGGTTGTACATTACACAATAATAACTGCATAAATGATCCTTACACCGGAACCAGACAATAGCATAATATAACCGGCACCCTCCACCCCCCACGTGGCGTGTACTCACCTTCTGGTGCATGGCCGCCATGGTCTGTAGCAGGGCCTGCTGGGGGGTCACCTTGTCCCCCGTCGATAGGCCGCACGGCATCGGCTTGAGGGACATGAGCGGCACGGGCTTACCCCCCACTGTAACCAATACAACAACACAGGTCAGGCCCGGCATTTAAAACACATCGGCTTGAGGGATATGAGCGGCACGGGCTTACCCACCCCCCACTGTAACCAACACAGGTCAGGCCCGGCATTTAAAACACATCGGCTTGAGGGATATGAGCGGCACGGGCTTACCCACCCCCCACTGTAACCAACACAGGTCAGGCCCGGCCTTCATAACACATCGGCTTGAGGGACATGAGCGGCACGGGCTTACCCCCCACTGTAAACAACAACACAGGTCAGGGCCGGTATTCACAACGCTACTTAAGGAGGCCCCCGGCATCACTGTGGCGCCATCTGGTGGACTATGCCGCTGCGATCTGGCGATAAGCTGGTACCGCCGCTCATACTCATACTTGTAAGTGAGCGAGCGATCGAAGTTGGGCCGGGGAACCAGGCTAATCTGGCGAATGCTCTATTGCCCGCGGCGCGTCATCGTTTATTTCTTGTTTATGTAACAAAGTCGCGAAAATGATGTGCTGGAAAGGGAAATTGATAGGCAAACGCAAGTCCAAGCAAACTAAAGAACTTATTGGGATGTATATATATATCTTTCAACCAGCTGACGGTAGAAACAAGCCGGCAAATTACATAGCGTTGACCACACAGGCACAGTAAATCAGTGGGAGAGGCGGAGGCGGGGGGGGGGGGGGGGAGTGTAGGGATCCCCCACATCATCGTAGGCCTATATGCTTACACGTTTGGTTGCTTAAATGTTTTCATGTAAATTTGATAACACCAAGTATCTTATTCAATCTTGTGAGTACTTGTCGTGTCTCTAGTTCAGCATGTTACCCATTCCGCCCCTCAGAATTACCAGCACAATTTCCATGTTCAGCGTCATTTTACGAAAAAACGAGGTAGAAGACCCATATATTTTTTTCTCTTATTTGAACAAACAAGGAGCAAGCTTGTTACAGACAAATTTTTATTAACTTTGTCTGAGCCGTTTTTTTTCTGTTGAATATTTCGTGTCGAAATTCCAAAATTCTCCATTGACAGCCATTATAAAATTAGATGTGACCCCCTACCTATTCAACGTCATTTTGACAGAAAAATAGGTAGAAGACATATCTTTTTTATGTTATTTTATCGTTTTGGATACACATTACTATAAGTTGAAAAAATTTCAAGAAGTTTGTCCGAAAAAAATGTTATCTATGCATCTACCTTAACTACCATTCCAACAGCCTTTAGCCAGTACCTTGTCGGTATCTATTGTAACATCTTAAAGGAAAGTATGATCTCGTCATTAACATTCACTTCATTCACTGGCTAAATGACTGTGCAAAGTAATATTTGTCTTTTAAATTGCCACATTTATCATGACGTTTGCGGAATTAACGTGACAATTGGATGAGTAACTTTGAGTACTGAGCTGACAACGCACTCGACCCGCAGTCTACGCTGTGTCGGCCTGTCTCACCTGCGCCGCCCGCCTCGCCCCCCGTACCGTCGCCTTGGAGACCGGCGGCCGCCTCCCTCTGCGCCTTCATCAGCTGCTGCTTCAGCTGCTCCTTGAAGGTGAGCGGCTTGTTGCGGTTCTTGGCGCGCGACATCTTGCGGAGGTGTCCCACGCCGCCGCGCCCGATCATCGGACTCGGGCTGCGAAAGCGCCGCTCCGCGCTCCGGCTCCGGCTGCGGCTGCGGCGCCGCCGACTGCGCTTCCCCCGCTCCCGGCTCCGGCGGCGCCGCTCACGTGACCTGTGCGGCGTCCCAATATGGCGGCCATTAGTATAGCATTGACACGGCCAGAGATATCAGGGGCCCGGTAGTACTCGCTCGTCAACCATCCCTTCAATGCAAATAGTGCATCTATAAAATGCATCTATAAATAATGCATCTAGCATTTCCCTTTAAAGTAATGGACAAACTGGTATTGATTTAGTCATTGTAATTCGATCAAAATGTTCCACAATTATTTCAGGGAAGACAAGAATTAATTTGAAACAGTCGCGACAATGAGAAGCGTCAAGGTAGAGAGAGAGGAGCCATGTCGCCAGGGGTAACTCCCCTACTCTTTGCGAAGAGAGACACGGGATTTTTATCCTGCACAAACGGACATTTGCGCAGATGGGATTCGAACCAGGCCCCGGCGGCTGGGGCTGGCCGCTGGGGCTGGCCGCTTGGGCTGGCCGCTTGGGCTGGCCGCTAGGGCTGGCGGCTGGGGCTGGCGGCTGGGGCTGGCGGCTGGGGCTGGCCGGGCAGAGCTCTCTCGACAACAGCCGAGCCCGCCACGCACTGGACGACAATAAAGCTATGACTAAGGACCATCTGTCGCAGACTCACCTGCTCTTTGACTTGCTGCGCCGGTTTGCCTTGGGGCGGCCGTGTCGCCGGCCTCTGGATCGACTCCGCTTTCGCCGCCGGTCTCTGGATCTGCTGCGGCTGCTGCGGTGGTGGGAGGAGCGCCCCCTGGAGTGAGATCGCCGCCGCCGCCGCTTGTCGTCTGACCGGTCTCTGCTCCTCTGGAACCAACACACAGGTCAGTCCAGCGGCCGGAACCCGGGTAAAGCGAGCACTAGTCACGTGGGTGAACCACAATCCACATCTACACCTACATAGAAATCATACTCGCCGCATTTCTTGTAGTCTTCTTATAAATGACATGGTTATGTGTTGTAGGCCGCTGTTGTGCACATAAGGGTTAAACTGGACCCAGAAACCTCTCGGGACGAAGGCATGAAATGAATTGGTGTTAAAGACTGTTTTTGTGTAATAAGGGTTAAACTGGGCTTAGGAACCTCCTGGGAGGATCGAGGATGAATGGATGAAACAGAACCCACTGGATTAGATGCCCGGAACCGTATTCGAACCCACGGCCTATTGATCTGCGGTCAAAAAAACAAAAATAAAGCTCTATACATACACGTCGCTTAGACTTGGGCGAAATGTCCCTCTTTTTCCGCGATCGGTCTCTGGAGCGAGATCTGCCCTTGGAGCGAGATCGGGATTTTCTCTTGGAGCCGCTGACACCTCTCGACTTAGAACTTCGCCTCGACCGGCTTCGCGACCGACTCCTGGAGCGGGACTTGTGTGACCTTGACCTTGATGTTCTGCTCTGCGAGTGGCGCAAGCTTGAGTGAGATGGGATGTGTTCATTGTTGGCGGTGTGGGTGCCGTGTGCGGGATGAGGCGGCTTCTCCTCGCTGGCTGCAGTAGCCACTGCCTTCAGATCGTTCTCCTGAAACGAAATCAATTGGTGTTTTAAGCCGCTTTTGTGTACACAAGGGCTAAACGGGGCAAAGGAATCTCCCGGGATAGTGACAGCTGAATGGATGAGACACACCCCAGATTAGGTGCCGGAGTCCGGATTCAAACCCACGACCTACTGATCCGCGGTCTAGTGTGTTACCCCTAGAGCAAGGAGGCCACCCTCCCAGGCACATTACGCTGGGAGTGAGTACTTTACGTTGGGAGTGAGCACCTTACGTTGGGAGTGAGTACTTTACGTTGGGAGTGAGTACTTTACGTTGGGAGTGAGCACCTTACGTTGGGAGTGAGCACCTTACGTCGGGAGTGAGCACCTTACGTTGGGAGTGAGCACCTTACGGTGGGAGTGAGCACCTTACGTTGGGAGTGAGCACCTTACGTCGGGAGTGAGCACCTTACGTTGGGAGTGAGCACCTTACGTTGGGAGTGAGCACCTTACGTTGGGAGTGAGCACCTTACGTTGGGAGTGAGCACCTTACGTCGGGAGTGAGCACCTTACGTTGGGAGTGAGCACCTTACGTCGGGAGTGAGCACCTTACGTTAGGATTGAGCACCTTACGTTGGGAGTGAGCACCTTACGGTGGGAGTGAGCACCTTACGTTGGGAGTGAGCACCTTACGTCGGGAGTGAGCACCTTACGTTGGGAGTGAGCACCTTACGTCGGGAGTGAGCACCTTACGTTAGGATTGAGCACCTTACGGTGGGAGTGAGCACCTTCTGTTGGAAGTGAGCACCTTACTCTGGGAGTGAGCCCCTTACGTTGGGAGTGAGCACCTTACGTCGGGAGTGAGCACCTTACGTCGGGAGTGAGCACCTTACTCTGGGAGTGAGCACTTTATCTTGGGAGTGAGCACCTTACTCTGCGAATGAGCACCTTTCGTTGGGAGTGAGCACCTTACTCTGGGAGTGAGCACCTTACTCTAGGAGTGATCATTTTACTTTAGGAGTGAGCACCTTACGCTGTGAGTAAGCACCTTTCCGTTGTGAGTGAGCACCTTACGTTGGCAGTGAGCATTTTACGTTGACAGTGAGCACCTTACGCTGTGAGTGAGCACCTTACGTTGGCAGTGAGCACCTTACGCTGTAAGTGAGCACCTTACGTGAGGCGTGAGCACCTTACGCTGTGAGTGAGCACCTTACGTTGGGATTGAGCAACCTACTTTGTGTTCCGCGGCCTTGGCGGGTTTCCTGTTGTCGTCCGAGTCGCTCTCTGACGTCTCGTCCTCCTCGGAACCCGAGCTCTCCTCCGACTCCTCGCTCGTGTCAGACCCGCTGTCTGCAGAGAACATACCATTACACCGGGCCTCCCGCCTTATCTTCCCCAGATAGGAAAAGTTGGTGTTTTAGGCCGTGTCTGTGTACATTAAGGCTAACTAGGGCCAAGAAACCCGGGCCAATGAAATAGGGTTGGATATGAAACGTGCCTCCGGTGTAGGTGCCAGGGTTCGAACCTACGACCTGGTACCGACTGAGCTAGCTTCTTCTAGTCCAAGTTTCTTCATGTTCGAATACCGGATATATAGGAGTCCAGCGTGTTTACCACTGAACACTTCTTATGGACCAAACAGCATTGATTGAACCATATATTAGAATATATATATAAAAGTGACCATTCGCCCCCCCGGTTGCACGTTAACACGGCGGTGTCTTCACGGCATTCTACTCACTGTGTTGTTGCTTTGCGTTGGGAAGGCCGTGCTGCCTCTTCCCTTTGGCATCTTCCCCAGAGTCCTCGGACTGGGACGACTCGGCCTCCTCGTCTGACGTGTCCTCCTCTGACTCGGACGACCCGGAGGCCGACTCCGAGGCACTCTCAGACTCGGCCTCCGAGCTCTCCGCCTTGTGCGGCGGCTGGGGGCCTACAGGTCGGTCCGCCCCGTCACTGGACTCAGAGGCGCCCCGAGCCCCACGCGGGGTGGTCGTCGAGGAGGAGCCGGGGGCCGGCGGCAGCACCCCGGTGGGGGGTAGCGGCGGCGGCACCCCAGGCACCCCACCAGACACCCCAGGAACCGGGATCCCTCCCACGTCAATGGCTGAGTGTCCGCCGCCGCCGCCTCCGCAGATCAACTTCTCGAAGGACTCGTATTCCGCGGCCAGAGCGTCGTCTTTGTCCTCACAGGTACCTTTCTATCAAATCAAAATAGAACACAGGAATTAAACATTACTTTTCAAATATCAAGCAGGCAAGTCCTGAAAAAAACATGTCATTTTCCATTCAAATGGACACATTTTGTTATCCAATTGCAGGATATATATTGCAAGTGTGGATAATCATTGTAACAACCTATGCAGATCTTGGCTAGCCAGCCATAATACCACAGCTTACATATTTGTAAAGTTATCAACTTGGTGCAAGTGCTATTGCTTGCTAAAAGTGTTCCTTTGCGTTAACAATCTTTCTTAATGTCACCGAGGATAAGAAGTAATACTAATGGGAGAGGTTCCTGGTCCACATCCCTATACTTACGCCAGCAGTTTTGGAGGCTCATGGTTTTTACCCATTGGATGTTGCCGCATTCGAGTCAAATATGACTTCATGTTACAAGGAATTATAAAGCAAAAAATGGTTGAAATATCAGCCTAGGCTCGGATTCCGTTAATGAATCTATTGTTTATTCTTATACCAGTTTAAGATTTGATAGAATATCTTAGAAAGATGTAATGGTATGGGAAGACCAATATCCTTGGATATACGTAAAGCATGTCACAAAATAAACACTTGACAAACATATAATTCAGAAAAGTCATAAATATACACACGTTTGTCAGTAAAAACATGGGGTAAATTAATTGCAAATGGTAGACGTTTAACATATCCAATTAATGTCATCAGCACAAGTCTCAGTTATATATTTTTGGGCAATGGCTTCGACAGTTTAGGGGGTTGGGTCCTATTTAGTATCAAGCTGTGTAAGCTCATTAAGGTAATAGTTTAGTAGCAATAGTTATTTTTTGGCAAGGACATTTTATCAGGAAGTGTATTAGAGTATGTATTTTAAAAACCCAGCTACCTTTTATATTTTGGTTTACTCAAGCTTGGTTATGCATAGTTATAAGAACTATGGGGACTCCCTAGTCACAGGGTCCCTTTAGTTATGGGAACATTCTGGCTGGGAGGTCTCCCTACCTACAAGGACTACCTAGCTATTTGGATCCCTACCAACAAGAACTATCTAGCTATGGGGATCCCTACCTACACTGACCACCTAGCTACAGGGATTCCTACCTATTAGGACTACCTAGCTATGGGGATTCCTACTTATAAGGACTATCTAGCTATGGGGAAACCTACCTATAAAGACCCCCCAAATGTATAATCAGACATTTTTGTTGACTTAATTTGGATCAAATGACTTGAATGACTAACTTTTTACATATTATTTATAAATAGCTGTGTATAGAGTATAAACAAATAAAATAATACTTAATAGTTTTTTAGGGCAATTGATTATATTTCTAATATCTTTACACTACTTATATTTGCAGTGAATGGAGTTTAATTACATGCAATATTTCTTCAGTTATTACAGAAAAATCAATTTGTTTAAAGGAATTTAAATGAGCTATTTCTTTACGCTCTCTATCTACCGTAAACTGCCTATTAGAAGCCGCGGCTTATATTAGGAAGTTGGAGGGTCAAATTCCCGGGTTTTAGTCAGAAGTCAGGGTGCGGCTTTAAATAGGGCCTTTTGCTGATTTCAAGTGAACGTGGCAGGACAAGCCGGGGGGGGGGGGAGTAATGCGAAAATTACCGATGTTGCTAAAATAATTTATTGCATCATAATGTCATACAAATCAACAAAACATATATTGCATCATAATGTCGTACATGTCAACAAGTCGGGAGATCATCCATTTCAAATGTCAATAGTCCGTTCCCTCCACAAACCGCCAAAAATCTTCATCATCGGAATCAAAGGGATCATCTGGCACACCAGGAATATCTTCATCCCCGCTTGCAGAACTGTCAGTTGGCGTACTTGTTGCAACAAGTTCGCTGAACAGAGAGTCGTCCTCGCTGCCGTCATTTGCGTTGGTGATAGAACATTTCTTAAAGCTGTGGGAAATTATATCCCTGGGGATGGCCGCCCAAGATTCAGCCACCCACTGACTCCCCCCACACCTATTGTAGACCAATGATCAGAGGCCAGGTTTCAGGTGGTGTAAATTGATACGGCTGCCGGATTCATAAACATGCAGTAGGAGCCAGCCACTGGTGTGACACTTGATAAGAGCAGCGATCGGAGAGGGAGAGGTGAATGTTGTTAGTAGTCCCGACTGCTTGTATAAACAATTAATTGGTTTGGTAAGGTCCAGGAGAGCCAGCCACTGGTGTGACACTTGATAAGAGGTGTGATCGGAGAGGGAGAGGTGAATGCTGTTAGTGGTCGCGACTGCTTGTATAAATAATTAAGTGGCTTGGTTGGCCGGATGGATTATGCAGGAATACAGGGCGGAGGGCGGGCCGGTGGGGGGGGGAGGGGGGAAGGCCAAAGTCGGGGTGCTGCTTATAACATGTAATTTTCCGGAAATGGTTCTGGGCGCCGGCCAACCCGGTTTTTAGGCCAAAGTTGGGGTACGGCTTCTAATAAGCAGTTTACGGTATTAAAATTTATATTACACTTGCTGAAATTTTAATAAAATTTTCAGGAAAAAAAAGGTGAACAGCAAATAAGCTTACAAAGTTGTAAATCTGTTTCAATTTTTTTCATGATCACAGATTTCATAAATCAAGGGAGGGTAGGGTTACAGACTGAAGAGTATAGTTCCTGTGACACACCGACATAGCCACCTGGCTGTCAACCCACACACCTGAACTGTTGAATTTGATGGGAAAACTGCAAAACTTGGAACTGAGTAAGATTAAATTATTAATATTAGGCCTAGTGCAATTGGCCAGTCATACGTTATGCTATTGGACTGGCTATCCTAATTTTTCTGTCAAATCTGTCTGGGGATGTGTGACCACTCTCCTTACCACCCTAAACACTGCTAAACTGCCGCTCCTAGCGTCTGTCAAGCTTGCTAAACGAGGAAACCAGCCGGTTGAGTTGAAGGTGTGAAATGGCCGACATTTGCGACGAACGAGTCCCAAATTTTACAACCAACAGACAACATAATTTGATGGAGATGTTTCACTTAAATGCCTCTCTTTACTACGTCAAATCAACGACGATGCAATTTCCCATTGTACAACGCAGCCTGTTACCTTCTTTGTCATTTTCGTCGGGCTTTCTAAGGAACTTTGGCTCTCACTATCACTTGTGTAACTAGTCAGACGATCCATCGTCCTCAAGCCCTCAAGTGCCCGGATAGAGTGGTCGCGACTAAAAGACGAATTCTCTATTACTGCGTCTGAAAAAGTTGGATGCGTCGATCATATTTTAGATCCATGCACTTTGGATATCATAATATAAAGATATTTATCGACAAAAGTGTAGTCTACGGGTTACTTTGTGCGGAAACGAAAACTTACTACCAGGGAAACGGGTGGGGGGTGCTCTCAGAATTGACCTTAAATGTGAACCGACGAGGCGGGGGGTGGGGGGGGGGGGGGGGCTCGAGGACGTCACGTACGTCACAATCAAAACTACTATAAAAGGGGGCGTGCATGGGGACATCAAATACTGAGGGGTGTTCCACAATGAAACCAGTAGAGTGCATACATAAATTGAGTTTAATTTGCACCGATGACTCCTCGTCTTAATTATTGCGCAGGCCATGTAAGTAGGTCAGGAGGGCCTCGCGTGGCGCGGTTTATGATGTGATAGCCGACCCGGCGCGACCTTTTCCAAAGCGGCAGCAAGACAAACATATATGCGGGGGAAGAATAGGGGTGTGTGTGTGTGTATATAGGGAAGGGCGTTATATAGCCGCCCGCTCGACAATCTACGCACTAATTAAGTTGTGATATCAAAAGATTAACATTCCTATAGATATATCGCGTGTATATACATTTTACTGTTATTTCAGGGAGTGCATGCATGGCCACTGATCCGGCCTTCTAATTATGCCTATGTAACCCATATCCCCCGGGCCATATCCGGGCCGCGCCTCTTGCCCCTATCCCCGATTCGTATCAGTCGCATTCAGCGCGTGCCCTGTGAGATTTCACATACTTAATTTGTAAGTTGACGGTAAAATGATGACCGTGGACACATTCCATATTAGTAGTTCTTGATGCTTTATCACATCAATCTTGGTGTTTGAAGAACGGTAAACCGGCAACGGCAGAAATATAACTGAAGTTTGATCATGCAGCGAACATGAAATTCAGCGTTCCCACACCATGCATTGTTATCGGTGGCGAAATTATATCAGCTGACGCCTCTTTATACTCAGCTGAAAAAGGAATGCACACGATATTAATGAAACCGTTATTAATCAAACGGCGGACGTTCATTTTCACATACACTACATTGGATTATTTGTTGAAGATACATTAAGACGCTAGTAGAAATAACGGTAAAGAAGAAACTGTCACTGCGTGACCGAAAAAAATGTTCATGTTATGTATGATATCGAGTCAGAATTGACGAACCAGGTCAGAATTGAAAACGACACGCGTGACCTTCATTTTGCTGGAAAATATAGGCGATAAAAAAATCTGAATATTGTATCAAGATCTCACATTAAAAGATGTATTGCCCCCCCCCCCCCCACCCCCCTCCTTTTTTTCCAAAAGCTTGGATCCGCGACTGTTAACACGGATCCAGGGTTCCGGACCCCCCTTTTGAGGAAAAACGCTACCCGAGTCGTCGTGGACCCCCCCCTCCCGGGGTAGCGAGTTTGGAACCCCCCCCCCCCCCACCTTCTTTTCAAATTCCGCGATCCACCCCTGCCTAAAACAACGCTATCTATAGGGCCGTGTAAAATGAATTTTAAGCTTCTGCGGTGAAAAGAAACCCCACCCCAAATCAAGGATCCACTCTTTGTTTAAATGAGTTAAGCATCATGCAGTTGTAGCAAAAGGTCCCACCTTCTTCATCAGAACTATATTCCACTATAAGTGGTTAGAAAGATTTCCAGTTTCTGTGAGTTCTATGGTTTGACTTTTAGTAGGTACACGAATTAGCCTCGTTTTGACATCTTCCAAATAAACACGCTTTTGGTCCAAGCACGTGTCGTTTTGGCAGAGTAGTTGTTCTCGATTCATTAATCTGTTGATATTACTGCTTGTAGGCCTCATATACTGATAAACCTCAGGCTTCTACGTGGAAATCCATTGGCAACAATAGCGATGGAGTCAAAATCTGACAACATAAAAGTGGTAGATTCCACTGAAGATCTCCCTGAGAACTGTAATGCAACCGAAGGCGAATCTCCAATAGCTGGCAAACCGAAGTCGGGGAGAGTGTGGAAAAGGGAACGAGAGAGAAATGAGAGGTGCTTAACTCTTGCCAGACATTGAAATCTAGCTGTCTAGTAATAGTACTCTACAGTTTGAATCCCTATAGGCTGTACAGCTATTACTGTAGCCTGAATGTTCAGACGTTACAGTCTTGACACTTGTTCTTGTGACTACAGTCACAAGAACAAGTGTCAAGACTGTAACGTCTGAACATTCAGGCTACTATTACTGCAGACATTTTATCAATATGAGTTCTAAGCTGAATGCATTTCTTCAGATCTTGCATACATTGACAAATGGTAACTGTAAAGTGTAAATTTGCAAGATGTTAACTGTACATGTAACATTGTAAGTGTACAGTACAAACTGTATAAGGTTCTAAGACTAGATTTACTGTCAGAGTTACGACAGGCCTCTTCATCACTCACAAGCTTACACTCACTTTAGGCTACTTTAGAACTTCGTCGTAAGATGCTCTTTTCTCATTGACTGTGGCAATCAAGACTGACAATGAGCTATTTACGGTTTTGTTATTTAGTACTACTGCCATGCGACTCCGCCCACACCTGTAGGCCTTGTAGACCAATGATCAGAGGCCAGGTTTCGGGTGGTGTAAATTAATAAGGCTGCCGCCGGCCTCGCACCAAACGCAATAAGTTAATTGTACCAGACAGAAACTTGATACTGGGTAGGAACGACAGAGATTCATAAACATGCAGTAAAAGCCCGGAGAGCCAGCCACTGGTGTGACAATTGATAAGAGCTTTGATCAGAGAGGGAGAGCTGAATGTTGTTAGTAGTCGTGACTGCTTGTATAAACAATTAATTGTCTTGGTAGGGGCCAGGAGAGCCAGCCACTGGTGTGACACTTGATAAGAGGTGCGATCAGAGAGGTAAATGTTGTTGGTAGTCGCGACTGCTTGTATTAACAATTAATTGGTTGGTTTTGTTGACAGGATTAAGCAGGGATACAGGGAGTGGGGGGGGGGGGTAAGAGGCTAAAGTCTGGTTGCGGCTTATAATATGTAGTTTTCCGGAAATGGTTCAGTGTGCCTGCCAACCCAGTTTTGAGGCCAAAGTTGGGCTGCGGCTTCTAATATGTATGCGGCTTCAAATAGGCAGTTTACGGTACTTGACATAATCAGATATTATATCTAGCTGTACTACCTGTTAAGTAGTAACAGCTCTTTAAAAGTACATGCACTAATGCTGTAACTCCATCTTATTTTTGCCCACCAGATAATAACAATCCAGTCTGACAGACATTTACCTAAACTTTTGTATAGCAGACAACTGAATCTTGACCATAAACATATAGTATCAAGCTAACCTGTATTGGCTACCAATAGTTACTTGTGATATGAAAAATCAACATACATATATTGAGTACTCTCTCTGTGGCTGCTGTATATGAAGGACCACATTGAACAATGGCCCATATCAAGAGGGTTCTGGGAGGGGGGTCCAGTGTTGATTATTCAACAGTGTCAAATGTCGATTTTTCATGATGTTCCATGTCGCTTTTTGGCTAAGTTAAGTGTGTGTTTTTTTTTAAGCTGTGTCAATGTTGCTTTTTGACAAATATGCCTGTGTTGCGTGTCACCATTTACCCCTTCGAGACCTATATCAAGAAATACTCATCAAGAGTTGATATATCTACCAGAAATTACCCTCTTCAGCGCACATGTGTAGCATGTCATGATAAAAGCTAATATTTCACTATTATTTCACTTTGCAGGCATTCTGCTTTCACAAAGGACAAACCATGTAAGACTTCATGGGATAAGAAGATGCAACAGAAAGCTGCATTGAAAAATGTTAAGCTCTATGAAAAGGAGTTGAAGGGCGTCATAGCCAAGGAAGTACAGGTCTGTGGAGTGACAATCATACATGCTTAACGTGAAGATATTGATAGTAGAAAATACACTGATGTGTATGTATTTGAAATGAATGTTTTTAATACTGCAAGTACGTGTGTTCATTTAGGTGAACCATGTGAAGTTTAAAATAGGATATTGCAATGTTGATTACGTATCATGCAAGGAAATGCAATATTGCAATAGGCCCTCATGTGAATAAATGCGTGTGCCAAAATGTCACTCACTCCATTTCAACTATCATTTTGATTTAGGACAAGCGGGAGCGAACAAAGCTGAACAGAAAGACCAAAGAGGAAAACCAAAGGAAAGCAGAGATTGTGCAGCCTGTAAGTATTATCCTTGATACCAGTGATGAACAGTTCTGTAACTTGCTGTCAAAATGTATCGTTATAAGTATGGAACTTTTTTAAACAGTTGCCCTGACATCAAACTTTTGAGAGCGCACTGGATCCTACCATTGTTCCCATGTTGACCAGTGTTGGCCAGTCGACCAGTGTCCACCCAAATGTCTTAAAGAGGCAGAGACTGTGAACTACTGTAACCATGAATGGTGTTAAATAGATCTTCACATAGAACTGGAAAATTGGTCGTTTTTCTGCACGAGCGCATGTGTTGCAGCTAGGCTCACATATTAGCTGTAGAGCAAAGAGCCTTGATGGTTTGATTGGTCTATTACACCGGAAACGTCACCCCGTGGCCTGGTGGGTACCGCGTTCGGCTTTGTGAGCGTGTGTTGCTTGGCATGTCCTTCCCGGTGTGGGGTTTGAATCCCACCTGTGAACAATGTTTGTGCAGGATAAGGATCCCTTGTCTTTCTTCACAAAGAGTGGTGCATTACTCTCAGAGACATGGCTCCTCTCTTTGTTGACCCTTACCATTGTCGCGATATGACCTACATTAATCTATAGATCAATTTATAGTACAAACATTCCGATCTCAGCTGTTAGCGAGCGAAGCTGCAGACCAAAATGTCATGGGTTAAAACCCTGGAACCTGCATCTGTTTCATCTAAGCCCGTGTCGTTGTCTTAGAAGTTTTGGTGGCTCTGTTCAGCAAGAGGTGACCTGAAAGTACGTGAAATTTAATTTGCCTTTAATGTCAATCAAAAATGTCTGTAGTGTGTTGGCCGTTGTAAGCATTAGGTCATTCATTAGGCGAAGGGATCCGTTGTCGAGAGGTGGCGTACGCCACCCGCAGGCCAATGGGGTGGGGGTTCTAACCCCACTGTGTGGTGGGGTCTTTCATCATACCATCACACTGTCCCAGGCATTCCTGGACCTGCTTTACCCCATTGTGTGCACAGATGTGGCCAAAAACATTATTCTATCCAATCCAACTCGGGTAGAGCGTTTAGTTGCTATTAGTCGGCGTGCAAGTCCTTATTGGTCACATGGCGAGTGGTTTGCGTTTATCCCGATGTAACTAAAAATTACCTGTATGCTGATATTTCCCGCCAATTAAAAATGGCTGCATTATATGCAGCAATGACAGATTAAAATTCAAGTTTAACAGTAACTGTAACATGTGCTTCAAATGTATTGGTAAATAATGCAAAAACTATATTTCTGTTTAACATTGTAAGTTGAAAGCTACGTGTACTACGTCACAGCTACGTGTACTACGTCACAGCTACGTGCACTACGTCACAGCTGCGTGTACTACGTCACAGCTACGTGTACTACGTCACAGCTGCGTGTACTACGTCACAGCTGTTCAATTCGCTGGTCTATTGTACACTTTATGGACGCTGAACATGCTGCAAGCACTGAGTGTTAGAATAGCGCTAACAGGCACTGAGTGTTAGAATAGTGCTAACAGGCACTGAGTGTTAGAATAGCGCTAACAGGCACTGAGTGTTAGAATAGCGCTAACAGGCACTGAGTGTTAGAATAGCGCTAACAGGCACTGAGTGTTAGAATAGCGCTAACAGGCACTGAGTGTTAGAATAGCGCTAACAGGCACTGAGTGTTAGAATAGCGCTAACAGGCACTGAGTGTTAGAATAGCGCTAACAGGCACTGAGTGTTAGAATAGCGCTAACAGGCACTGAGTGTTAGAATAGCGCTAACAGACACTGAGTGTTAGAATAGCGCTAACAGGCACTGAGTGTTAGAATAGCGCTAACAGGCACTGAGTGTTAGAATAGCGCTAACAGGCACTGAGTGTTAGAATAGCGCTAACAGGCACTGAGTGTTAGAATAGCGCTAACAGGCACTGAGTGTTAGAATAGCGCTAACAGGCACTGAGTGTTAGAATAGCGCTAACAGGCACTGAGTGTTAGAATAGCGCTAACAGGCACTGAGTGTTAGAATAGCGCTAACAGGCACTGAGTGTTAGAATAGCGCTAACAGGCACTGAGTGTTAGAATAGCGCTAACAGGCACTGAGTGTTAGAATAGCGCTAACAGGCACTGAGTGTTAGAATAGCGCTAACAGGCACTGAGTGTTAGAATAGCGCTAACAGGCACTGAGTGTTAGAATAGCGCTAACAGACACTGAGTGTTAGAATAGCGCTAACAGGCACTGAGTGTTAGAATAGCGCTAACAGGCACTGAGTGTTAGAATAGCGCTAACAGGCACTGAGTGTTAGAATAGCGCTAACAGGCACTGAGTGTTAGAATAGCGCTAACAGGCACTGAGTGTTAGAATAGCGCTAAGAGGCACTGAGTGTTAGAATAGCGCTAACAGGCGTTGCGTGTTAGAATAGCGCTAACAGGCGTTGCGTGTTAGAATAGCGCTAACAGGCACTGAGTGTTAGAATAGCGCTAACAGGCAATGAGTGTTAGAATAGCGCTAACAGGCACTGAGTGTTAGAATAGCGCTAACAGGCACTGAGTGTTAGAATAGCGCTAACAGGCACTGAGTGTTAGAATAGCGCTAACAGACACTGAGTGTTAGAATAGCGCTAACAGGCACTGAGTGTTAGAATAGCGCTAACAGGCACTGAGTGTTAGAATAGCGCTAACAGGCACTGAGTGTTAGAATAGCGCTAACAGGCACTGAGTGTTAGAATAGCGCTAAGAGGCACTGAGTGTTAGAATAGCGCTAACAGGCGTTGCGTGTTAGAATAGCGCTAACAGGCGTTGCGTGTTAGAATAGCGCTAACAGGCACTGAGTGTTAGAATAGCGCTAACAGGCAATGAGTGTTAGAATAGCGCTAACAGGCACTGAGTGTTAGAATAGCGCTAACAGGCACTGAGTGTTAGAATAGCGCTAACAGGCACTGAGTGTTAGAATAGCGCTAACAGGCACTGAGTGTTAGAATAGCGCTAACAGGCACTGAGTGTTAGAATAGCGCTAACAGGCACTGAGTGTTAGAATAGCGCTAACAGGCACTGAGTGTTAGAATAGCGCTAACAGGCACTGAGTGTTAGAATAGCGCTAACAGGCACTGAGTGTTAGAATAGCGCTAACAGGCCATACATCATCGGTATGACAAGTTCACAGCCTGATAGGATTTGGCAGGAAAACCTGTTCAATTGCTGCAAAATATATTTCTTGAGATTTTCTCATCAGACAAATCACGCGCACATAATGTCGCTACACTACGACCCCCCCCCCCCCCCCTCCCATTGCGCCATAAATGCCCCATTTCTTAAAGGCACCGGCAGGGGGCGGCACTGCGCGCTTCGAATGCCTGGCGTGAGCTCTGTATGGTGATGCCACCTACCGGCCCTGTTTGGTGTGATACAGACACATGATACAAGTGGGTTTCGGGGTCTGGATGGGTAGCGCAGTGGGCTAGAGCGCTCGCCTTGAGTGGATCGGCTGTTCGAGCCCTGCCGTGGCCATGTCTGTGTGGTCGCAGGATAAAGATCCCATGTCCTTCTTCGTTAAGAGTAGGGGGTTGCCCCCGGGACATGGCTCCACTCTCCCTTCCTTCTCCCATTGACGCCATATGACCAAAAATGGTTAAAGCGTCCTGAATCACCAACCAACCATCGCACGACCGTTCATCCGCTATTGATTAGTGGCCGCATTTCTTTGGTAACCCGGGTGTATCCCTGCGGTCGACCGAATACGCACTTTACGCATCGGTTCACCGCCCGACACTTCTTTCACCAGGGCATGGGTGCGCGCGCATCCATTCAGTATGCCGATGTGCTCCGTTCAAAACAGCACGGGACATTCGGGAGAAGATGGCGGCTGATTGAAAGTTGATGAGAGTAGGTTGGTTCCAGTGCCCCTACATTGCATTTCATTGGAATAGGCATATCCCTATCGGCCCACCCGGAAGTTCCCTGTCCCTATCGGCTCACCCGGAAGTTTCCTGTCACGTGTTGCGGGTCCCGGGCGGGATACTGAACCTGGCCCAAAGAAATGCGCCCAGTGTTGGTCGTGGTTGTCAGCCCTGCCGCCCTGTACTATATGTATGTAAGGCGTTGGCCGGCTCACGGTGCTCGTCAGCCCACGGGGAAACCATGGCGTTAATCAATGAAGCCACAAAGCTGTGTTTTGGGCCATAGCTGTGCACACATAGGCGTGATCGAACCACCTGCGAAGTCTGAATGAAACTCGTGAATTTTGTATAAACTATATTTATATTCGTATTTATTGGCACAAAATGTGGTTGATACAAAATTACACACAGGTCAAAGTGGTGAGCGATATGCGGACGTCGTTAGCTCGGGATTCCCTGTTGTAACCTGTGTGGATGCACTGACTGTTTGTTCGGACTGCAGGGCATCCCCGTTAGCAGAATGGAACCACAATGTCGAAACCAGAGACCATTAGGTGACTACTGGCGAACCACTGTGGTGGGTGATCAGTGGGTGATCACTAGGGGGTCACAATGGTATCACAAGGGGGTCACTATGGTATCACAAGGGGATCACCGTGGTATCACAAGAGGGTCACCATGGTATCACAAGGGAGTCACTATGGTGTCACAAGGGGGTCACTATGGTATCACAAGGGGGTCACCATGGTATCACAAGGGGGTCGCTATGGTGTCACAAGGGGGTCACTATAGTATCACAAGGGGGTCACTATGGTATCACTAGGGGGTCACTATGGTATCACAAGGGGGTCACTATGGTATCACAAGGGGGTCACTATAGTATCACAAGGGGGTCACTATGGTATCACAAGGGGGTCACCATGGTATCACAAGAGGGTCACCATGGTCGCATAAGGGGGTCACTATGGTATCACAAGGGGATCACCGTGGTATCACAAGAGGGTCACCATGGTATCACAAGGGAGTCACTATGGTGTCACAAGGGGGTCACTATGGTATCACAAGGGGGTCACCATGGTATCACAAGGGGGTCGCTATGGTGTCACAAGGGGGTCACTATAGTATCACAAGGGGGTCACTATGGTATCACAAGGGGGTCACTATGGTATCACAAGGGGGTCACTATGGTATCACAAGGGGGTCACTATAGTATCACAAGGGGGTCACTATGGTATCACAAGGGGGTCACCATGGTATCACAAGAGGGTCACCATGGTCGCATAAGGGGGTCACTATGGTATCACAAGGGGATCACCGTGGTATCACAAGAGGGTCACCATGGTATCACAAGGGAGTCACTATGGTGTCACAAGGGGGTCACTATGGTATCACAAGGGGGTCACCATGGTATCACAAGGGGGTCGCTATGGTGTCACAAGGGGGTCACTATAGTATCACAAGGGGGTCACTATGGTATCACTAGGGGGTCACTATAGTATCACAAGGGGGTCACTATGGTATCACAAGGGGGTCACTATGGTATCACAAGGGGGTCACAATGGTATCACAAGGGATTCACCATGGTATCACAAGGGGGTCACTATGGTATCACAAGGGGGTCACTATGGTGTCACAAGGGGGTCACTATGGTGTCACAAGGGGGTCACTATGTATCACAAGGGGGTCACCGTGGTATCACAAGGGGGTCACCATGGTATCACAAGGGGGTCACCATGGTATCACGAGAGGGTCACCATGGTATCACAAGGGGGTCACTGGTATCACAAGGGGGTCACTATGGTATCACAATGGGGTCACTATGGGATCACAAGGGGTCACTATGGCATCACAGGGGTGTCACAAGGGGGTCACTATAGTATCACAAGGGGGTCACTATGGTATCACAAGGCGGTCACCATGGTATCACAAGAGGGTCACCATGGTATCACAAGGGGGTCACTATAGTATCACAAAGGGGGTCACTTGTATCACAAGGGGGTCACTATGGTATCACAAGGGGGTCACTATGGTATCACAAGGGGGTCACTATGGTATCACAAGAAGGTCACTATGGTGTCACAAGGGGGTCACTATAGTATCACAAGGGGGTCACTATGGTTTCACAAGGGGGTCACCATGGTATCACAAGAGGGTCACCATGGTATCACAAGGGGGTCGCTATAGTATCACAAGGGGGTCACTGGTATCACAAGGGGGTCACCATGGTATCACAAGAGGGTCACCATGGTATCACAAGGGGGTCACTATAGTATCACAAGGGGGTCACTATGGTATCACAAGGGGGTCACTATGGTATCACAAGGAGGTCACTATGGTATCACAAGGGGGTCACTATAGTATCACAAGGGGGTCACTATGGTATCACAAGGGGGTCACTATGGTGTCACAAGGGGGTCACTATGGTGTCACAAGGGGGTCACTATGTATCACAAGGGGGTCACCGTGGTATCACAAGGGGGTCACCATGGTATCACAAGGGGGTCACCATGGTATCACGAGAGGGTCACCATGGTATCACAAGGGGGTCACTGGTATCACAAGGGGGTCACTATGGTATCACAATGGGGTCACTATGGTATCACAGGGGTGTCACAAGGGGGTCACTATAGTATCACAAGGAGGTCACTATGGTATCACAAGGCGGTCACCATGGTATCACAAGAGGGTCACCATGGTATCACAAGGGGGTCACTATAGTATCACAAGGGGGTCACTTGTATCACAAGGGGGTCACTCTGGTATCACAAGGAGGTCACTATGGTATCACAAGGAGGTCACTATGGTATCACAAGGGGGTCACTATGGTATCACAAGGGGGTCACTATGGTATCACAAGGGGGTCACTATGGTATCACGATCGCATGGCATGTGCTGTTCTAGAAGAAGTAGAGTTTGGAAGAGGCGGGTCGATCACGCTCTAAGGGACCACGTGTTTCATCGCGGCGGCAAAACCTGGTGACTTATGACGGACAGCCCACTATGTGAGCCAGTGTCTCCCCGCCTGCCAACGCCGTGTCCTCTGTGCAGGAACCTCGCTGGTATAACTCTGGGCCTGCCTATTTCCGTCTTGAGTTAAGGCGCTAAGCTGGCTGCCCAGGAACCTGCTTCATGCGCGAGGCTGAGGCCGAGTCGTAAAACACCCGAAGGTTGTGGTGTCAAGCGCTGGCGAGTGAGCTATGGGAAATCGGGCCTCGTGCCTGAGTTTGCAGGGATTTACTAGACGAGCAAGGTGGCAGGGGGGGGGGGGACGATCATTTCTGAGGTCACAAAGGGGTCATTTTGACCCAGTGTTATCAAAACATATAAACTTTCGCCCAGAAAAAAAATCCATTATTTGTCTAAGAAATCCGAAATCCGCGCTGGTTTGGAAGTTGTTGCAGGACAGAGATCACTCCTTCGAAAAGAATACCCCAGGCACATGGCTCATTTCTACCCTTCCTAGAGATGCGATACGTCCCTAAAGGTTAACATTTCATTGTCACACTTTTATACGTTTTGCTGTTGTTAATTCCCAAACTGGCAGGTTAATGCCACTGCTGTCCTCATTCCTCATCAGACCTTACAACACACAGATGTACCGTCCACGTTGTCTATGATATCACACGTGTGGTTTATCGTTTAATGAGAGGTGTTTTGCTTCGTGGTCGATCAAAATTTGTTCTGTGATGAACAGTAATAAAACAGCATGTTCTTTAGATTTGGATTTCCGGCTAATGTCTATATTCACTATTCATTTATTAGAAAGGTAGATGTATCATACCCCTTCCCCTTCCCACCTTCTTCCCTACCCCTTTCCCCCTTCCCTTGCCGACTTTCACCTCCCTATTCCGCTCACTCTTTCCCCTTTAATTTCCTTGCCCACCGTTATCTCCCCTTTTCCTTCCCTCCTTCCCTTACCCCTATCCCACCCTCTTGCCCTCCGCGTGGCCTGGCGGGAACTTGGCTACGAAATGTCGTCTGCTCGACGCGCGGAGTGCAGGGCAACCCGTCGCTTTCCCGCCGCTTCCTCCTCCGCTGCAAAATTGGGCCAGAAAAATCAGCTGAGCGAAGTGAGGCAGTCAGGTTGTACAGGAATGCCCGATGAGCAGTGTACTTTGTCTTCGCAATCAGCTTCGACCTGGTGACCTTCGTTCGCTCGTGTACGCCGCCAGGTGGCGGGAGGGTGAGCGTACATCAGCACCGCCATTCGCTACTCTCAAACATCATATATTACAGAAGCCTTCCAAGTGCCGGTGTTACCTGGGCGGTGGAGACTTGCCCACCAACCTCGCTAAGTATAGCCACCTCACCTGGATCGGCCGGCTGCCACTGGGTGCCCCCAACACCCCACCCACTAAAGACAACTGGTCATGTTTCATATGGGGGAGAGCCAGATGCGCTTCCTCCTCAGTGAAGGCTGCTGCCAAGGTGAAGGCATAAAGACTGGTGACATGCCTGCTATAGATTAGGACGGACGATGCTAAGGAAAGCTGGCTGTATAGGAGTGGGAAAGCTGGCTGTATAGAAGTGAGAAAGCTGGCTGTATGGGAGTGGGATGGCTGGCTGTATAGGAGTGGGAAAGCTGGGTGTATAGAAGTGAGAAAGCTGGCTGTATAGGAGTGGGAAGGCTGGCTGTATAGGATTTGAGAGGATGGCTGTATAGGAGTGGGAAGATGGGCTATATAAAAGTGGGAAGGATGGCTGTATAGGTGTGGGAAGGATGGTTGTATAGGAGTGGGAAGGATGGCTGTACAGGGGTGGTGTAAACCAGTTTGTACAGTAGTGGTGTACACCAGGCTGTACAATGGTGGTGTACACCAGTCTGTACAGTGGGGGTGTACACCGGTTTGTACATTGGTGGTGTACACCGGTCTGTACAGTGGTGATGTACACCAGTCTGTACAGTGGTGGTGTACACCGGTCTGTACAGTGGTGGTGTACACCGTCTGTCTAGTGTTGGTGTACACCAGTGTGTACAGTAGTAGTGTACACCGGTCTGTACAATGGTGGTGTACACCGGTCTGTACAGTGGTGGTTACACCAGTCTGTACAGTGGTGGTGTACACCGGTCTGTACAGTGGTGGTTACACCAGTCTGTACAGTGGTGGTGTACACCGGTCTGTACAGTGGTGGTGTACACCAGTGTGTACAGTAGTACTATACACCGGTCTCTACAGTGGTGGTGTACACCGGTCTGTACAGTGGTGGTGAAGTCTTTGTAATACTTACAGTGTACACATATACAAGTGTGGTAGCGTTTTAAAATTGATTAAAATCGATGGGCATTCCCTGTTATGCGAAAGTAAAAGCGATAAACTGCTGTATGATTTACTGGATAGCGTTGATTTTGGCGCTATGACGCCGAACATTTACTGCAATTATCTGTTTCGTGGGAGATGGACCCTTCTTTGGTCGCGTACTAAAATGGACTGAGAATCTCTTGAAGAAGTGCTAACCGACACTGTACTATTGAATGAATTTATAAATTAGGACCAGTAGGTGTTTTCCACTTCAGGTTGCATTTTCTAGCACCCTCTGTCATGTGTTTGACCTTCAGTCATTATACATGGACCCCCCATCCACCACTATCGACCCCCACTCACAACCCACTACCCTACACCCCCAACCCGACAATTCTAAAGTGGGATCCCCTACTTACTAGCTCACTCTGTTGATAAGGGTCGTGGTAGTTTGTACCAACTGTCCACTTACGAATAAGATGCAGTGGGGTTTCCTACCTGGCTAGCCAAACAACGTTATCTCTAAGAGAGCGATGAGAGGGGGTCTGACCGGGTTACAGGACAGACTAAACAGGACGTGCAAACAGGTCTGATGGTCTGCCTGGTCCCTGTGCCTCACTGGTCGTGTAAACAAGTCTGATGGTCTGCCTGGTTTCTGTGCCTCACTGGTCGTGTAAACAGGTCTGATGGTCTGCCTGGTTCCTGTGCCTCAGTAAACAGGTCTGATGTTCTGCCTGGTTCCTGTGTCTCACTGGTCGTGTAAACAGGTCTGATGGTCTGCCTGGTTTCTGTGCCTCACTGGTAGTGTAGACAGGTCTGGTGGTCTGCCTGGTTCCCGTGCCTTAGTAAACAGGTCTGATGTGCTGCCTGGTTCCTGTGCCTCACTGGTGGTGTAAACAAGTCTGATGGTCTGCCTGGTTCCTGTGCCTCACTGGTCATGTAAACAGGTCTGATGGTTTGCCTGGTTCCTGTGCCTCATTGGTCGTATAAACAGGTTTGATGGTCTGCCTAGTTCATTCCTCTTAAACCTACCATCAGAGCCTTCAAGTGACACCCCCCCCCCCCCGCTCTGCTCATTCAAGTGCCTGCGGTGCATCTTTATAAAAAATCGTTTTGCAGCGAAACCTCCGCTTCCTTTCACAACTCTCGTTGGCCAGGTTAGCCAATTTGTGCACCTAGATGGCCTAAACCAGTCCATCCCTCCATCCACAGCCCACCTGTCCGCTAAGTACGCTGCTGTTTTGTGTCTTTGTGCTAAACATCATTCTCTGGTCTTTTCAGGTGAAGAACGCAGCCAAGCTGAAGCGGCTCAAGAAAAAACAGTTACGCAAGGCCCCCAAATAACGACATTCCGCTTGAAAAATGTAATAAAACACGTGGAAACGAGATACTGTTTGTGTTTCTGCTGCTGCTCGCAAGTTACGAAAAGAAAAACGGAGTGTGGAATAGATTATAGAGCACTGAAACTTGATGGATTAAATTAAGTAAGAGGGGAGGTAGTCATATAATATACAGTACTGAAACCTGGTATATAACATGAAGTAAGACGGGAGGTAGTCATATATTATACAGTACTGAAACCTGGTATATAACATGAAGTAAGACGGGAGGTAGGCATATATTATACAGTACTGAAACCTGGTATATAACATGAAGTAAGACGGGAGGTAGTCATATATTATACAGTACTGAAACCTGGTATATAACATGAAGTAAGACAGGAGATTAGTAAAAGATTACACAGGACAGCCTAACAGATTACATGAAGTAAGACGAGAGGTAAGAATAGATTATACAGGACTAACCAGATAGATTACATAAGTAAGAGTATATACACGTTACTTTAGATTTCATGGAGTCGGGACTGTAACCAGATAGATTACATAAGTAAGAGTATATACACGTTACTTTAGATTTCATGGAGTCGAACACAATATATCTGGGAAAGTGGCAAACTGTTGATGTTTTGCCTGGTAGTTGTGTTGTGGTGCGGTCTCGTATAACAGCTGATGGACTTTAGCGCTCGATATCTCCACTCCAAATAACGATAGAAGATTGCATTGGTTCGAGAGCTAGGTGGTTGTATTTCACACATATATCACATAGAGCGATATGATAATTGTGCCGAGATAAATCCTGAGCTCACGCAAAACTATGCATAATGTATTTTCTGGTCCTGAATTCAGCCTAATGTATTTTCTGGCCCTGAATGCACCCAGATTGTAAGATTTTATAATTAGGCAGGCGCATAGTGCAGGGTAGGTTTATCCCGGATGTGATGTCACAGTGGGCCACATGCTGCCAAGTCAGTGCGGTCAGTATCCAGATTATCCATAACCCAAGCAGGGCCGCCCCGATAGCTCAGTGGGTTAGAGCGCTGGCATTCAACGCTCACCCGCCCACCCGAGAGCCTAACGGCACGTGGATCGGTGGTTCGAGCCCCGCTGTGGCCATGTCTGTGTGGTCGCAGGATATTGCATGTCCTTCTTCGCAAAGAGTAGGGGGTTACCGCCGGGGACATGGCTCCGCTCTTCGTGGTTAAAGCGTCCTGAATATACAACTAACAACCCAACCCAATCTTCAGTCACTCGTCCCCTGTCTGTGTGCCCTCCACTCTGATTCTCCAGGAAGGCCACAATGCTTAAAGATAATCGCCGGCCGATTTAGTTAAACTAAATTGGTGTTTTATGCCATATTTGTGCACGCTAAACTGGGCCAAGGAACTTCCCGGGACGATGAAGGATGATTCGATAAATCTCGCCCCAGATTAGGCGCTCGGGCTCCGATTGGAACCAGGATCTGCGGTCTCCTGCACTAACCACTACACCAGAGCCCCCTCGTATTTGTAATCTCATCGTATGTTGAGAGGAGGGAATACATTTTCCGATCTCCGCGATTGGCATCCAGGAATTCTTTTGAGATTCGCGATTAGCTGTTAGCCATTTTTTGGGGATCGTTATCTGTACAATTCCTGGTTCAACGCGAAGACCCTTTGCCTATTTACCGCGATCCGTTATAGCAGTCTGTGAATTTCTCGATATTCGCGATATAATATTTTTAAGGTGTGTTTTTTTCGCGTCCGGTCTTCAACAGTCCTAATCCTGGAGATTCGATAAAGCTCTCCCTAATTCTCGGAGATTCCCGATTCAGAGGGGGTATCCCTCCCTCACGAGAAATGCCTGGTTTGATTTAATTTTAGCAAGTTTTTAATTCTTACATTGAACTTTCTGAGTGGACTTCCTCAATGTTTAGCCAGGTTAACGGTGTGCGGGGCACCATTCATACACCCAGACCAAAGTCCCGTTCATAATCATGTGGTCACTTTGTAAAGGACACCAAACGTGCCTTCTGCCTTTAGACTCTCAATCTCGTAGATGTGGCGTTCGTCAGCCAAACTGGCTGTTTAATTAAAATTTACCACGAACTTCTGCAGAGTTCCGATTTGTTAATTGTTCGCCAGATAAGGGTTATATCCGCGCCAATAAGACTCGTAGTTCTAATTACGGTTTATAAATACCGCCTCTAAAACTTAAGACGGAACTAAAGATGAACCCCATAATATCAGATCGAAGTGGTTATCGCGTCGGCATAACGTACACATCACATGATAGAGAAACAAAGGACACGGGTGTTGAGACGAGATAACTGTTTATTCGCATTGAATACGAGGCTGTACCATATACCCGACAACTCCTGTAACCAGACGAAATCACCACCTTCAATCTGTCCGCCAACAACCTATCAGCCTAGAGAACGAATCACCAACAGTCTACAGGGAAGGTACGCAACACCGCAACCACGTCGTGCCGGGGACTTGAGCGTCTAGTACTACTGCGTACATATAAAGGGCTTGTATACAGTTGTCGAGCCAAGGGGTCCAGTGTGGGGGGGGGGGGGGACCGCCGTGACGGTGCCGATAGCCAGCCATGGGTGGTCAGGTGTCCCATCGGGGTGGGAGGGTTAGCCAACGGGGTCCATGTGCCAGGGTATATATATATATATATGTACTCTATGGTCTTTAAGAGGACACACCTACGTGTAATTGACAACATGCATATAACGCTGATAGTGTCCAAGCCTTTATATTCACAGTGATCGAAGCATGGTCCTGGGCTAGATATTGTCCAGCTTTTGCTATTATACATCCACAGCTCACTGCATAGTACTCTAACACCAAGTCTTAACATACAGCAGCAGGGGAGATCTCTCCCACAGCGACCCCTAGCGGCAAGATTGACCATCAGCTCCACGGAATCATTCTCAGCTGTAATTCGCTCCCTAGTTCACAGAAATGCGGACGAGAAATCCGCGCCAAGTGACGGGAAAACACAGAAGACGTTTCAAAAATATAACAAGAAAAGCAAAAAGCACCAAATAAGTACCATCTTTCTGTACACATAAACCAATTACAGTCAAGGTACGTCCATCGCATTCAGTTTACAATAAAACAGTTTAGGTAATATTCTCAATTAATGTATTCGGTAGGATAAAAAAAAAGTGCAAAGACAGTGAACCTCTGCCGAATACTGACACCTTTAATTGAAATCTACAACTAAAACAACAGATACAAGGAGGCGACGGGCGCGGCGAGTCTCAGAGACGTCACTTGTGGTTGGTGTTGCTATGGGACACCCAGGTGTCTCACTGTCCTACAGTGCGCGATGTGTCCACGGAAGCCATTGGCCGAAGGTGAGTACGGATGCACCGGAAGTTCCCGTCCCAAGCCAGGATGGTCGGTGAGTTCACATATCACGTGGCCTAGGAGATTGTGACCCGCTGCGGTCGTTGCCATGGTGACGGCCACCCACACTGGTGGTACCGAGTGTGAGCGGCCTCACCCGGCAGTGCGTCCCCATGGTGACAGTGGGGGAGGGGGGTGGCTGGGTTGGGAAGAGGGGGGGGGTATCTAATAGGCGTGGTTGGCGACGAAGAGAGACTCGTTGACAGCGGTACCCCCCTCACCACCCTCGTACTTGCCAAGGGCGGCGTCACCGTTGGCCTGGAAGTGAAAAAATCAAGTGAGATGAAAGTAAAAGATCATCATAGCTCACCCTAGGCAAAATCACTGTTTCACATTACATTAAAAATACAAACAAATATTTCCAAGAAAGCATCTATAAGCCAAATTAAACGACGAAGCCGTAACTTTCTCGAAACCCTACAGTAATATTGACCGTTCTGCCACCGCATGGCAGCTATACATGGGTGAATAGGGGATCTACCCACGGCGCCTGCGCACTGACCTTGGCTCGCTTGAGGAGCTCTGCCTGCGCGGCCTTGACGAGCTCGGGCTTGCCCTGCCAGGCCTTGAGGACGGAGGCCTGAAGGGCGCGGCCGAAGGAGAAGGTCAGGGCCCAGGGCTTCCTGCCGGGACACTTGTTGATGGCGTCCAGGTGAACGGTGGCGTCCACCTCAGACTGGCCGCCAGACAGGAAGGTCACACCTACAACACCAACAGCGGGCATCAGACACTGGTCTGAAATACCTGACACTACTCAAGACTCTGACACGACCCACATAGGACTCACATATGACCCAAATGACTCGCCTTACTCGCATAACACGCAAGACTCACATAACTAGCATAATTCGCATGACTCACATAACTCGCATAACTCTCATAACTCTCATATGTCTCACATAATTCGCATATGACTCACATAACTCACATATGACTCAAGACAACATTTACAGATATAATTCAGACAGGACCCGCATATACCAGACCCCCCCCCCCCCGCGAGCGAAACAGTATAAAATGACCCGCATATACCAAACCCACCCCCTCCCCGAGAGAAACAGTATAAGTTAAGTTAACCAGGATAATTAATAAACGACAGGGCAAGCGGGAGAACTTATGATGAGGAGAGGAGTAGATTACACACACAAGTTGTCGAAGTTGCTTATACAGTGATCAAGGATTTACATGAAAGCAGCACAGATCTGCTGGCGTTACTGCACCCTGGTTATACTGCGAAACAGGTGAGCATTAAGTACAAGGGTGATGAGGGGCCCCCCAAGACTACCAAAGACTGGCGAACGTTAGACAAGGCTACCTGATTGTTACCCAGAACTACCGAAGACAAGTGACGGGTAATAATAAAGCCATATATTAATTAAAGATATCATTTAAGTCTGGGATGGGGGTCTGGGGGGGGGGGGTTCAGGGTACGCGTACGCGGGGCCTGGAAGGGGGGGGGGGGTGAGAGTACGCGGGGCCTGGGGGGGGGGGCTGAGGGTACGCGGGGCATTGGTAGGGGTATTTCTGGATCCCACTCCGGCCCCCGGAGTCTGCCAGCGGCGCGGATCCAGGACACAGGAACCTCCCTGCCCTGAACCTATATTTAGCCCCTGCTGGAAGCTACACCCACTAATTGGCTCGCACGGGTTGTGCCGTGACACATACAAAGGCTACAACAACAGTGCTAGCGATGATCGTACAACACATAGAAACCACATGTAAATCAAATCAAAGAAAGCTAACACACACATATATATATTAATCTTACATACAAATTAAATCATTAAAGACAAAAGAGCAATACTGTATTTTAGGATCTTAACATCAAACTGATTAATAACTTAAATATAGCCATGCTGGGGTCAGAGAGAGGTCATAGGTCAAAGTTCAGGTCACCAGACACGTTACCTGGTACGGCGGAGGGAACGGTACGCTGCAAGGCCTGCACGGTTGCCAAGGCAACGTGGGCGGGGTCGTATTTGGTGGCACAGGACTGGCCAGCGGTCACCATGTTGGGCTTGAGGAGGGTGCCCTCCAGGAAGACGTGGTGGTCAGCCAGGGCCTTGTAGGTAAAGGCCAGCACCTGGCGGGCAAACCGGCATGGCGGGGACACTCTCAACACGCGGGGCAAACACGGGCAAGGCAGTGGAACCAGGCAGTGGAACCATACCGTGGAACCAGCCAGTGGAACCAGGCCGTGGAACCAGCCAGTGGAACCAGGCCGTGGAACCAGGCAGTAGAACCAACCAGCCAGTTGAACCAGGCAATGGAACCAGCCAGAGGAACCAACCAGCCAGTTGAACCAGGCAATGGACCAGCCAGTGGAACCAGGCCGTGGAACCAGGCACCACTGAACACGGTTTCATAGCGTGACAAGCTGGTTCCACTGCCGAGTGTGTTGACGAAGCAAGGCTTACCAATCACTGTCAGACGTTAACATGGCTTAAAGCTTTGAACACAGAATTCACGCATGCGCATTATATAAGATAGCGTCTTAAGAGAGCCAGAAGAGAAGACTAAGAGCCATATAATAACGTGTGCCAGGACAGGGAAGCCAAACTAGAATAAACATCAAAATCAACAACCAAATACAACTGCAGAGAAACAGCGACACAACACGAAATAACTTATCATGCAACAACGTAATACAGATCGTGCACAACAGCGTCTGCAAGAGAAGTAACGCACTACAAAACGAAGTCATGGGGGGGGGGTGAGGGGTGGGGGGTTCTGACCTGCCACTGCGGGGGGCACTGTTCTGGAGAGGGCCTGGACGGTGGCCAGGGCACACTGGGCTGGGTCGTACTTGTTGGTACAGCCCTGGCCAGCGGTCACCATGTTGGGCTTGAGGAGGGTGCCCTCCAGGAAGACGTGGTGGTCAGCCAGGGCCTTGTACTGGAAGGCCAGCACCTACAACCACCACCACCATCACAACCAGCAGCAGCAGCAGCACAGGGCACCAGTGCAGCAGCCATGGTAAGGGGGAGGAAATGTACATAAATCCGTCAGCGGCAGATAATACCACAAGAGACGCCAACAGCCATGGGCGACACACATGTCTGAAATCCAACATCAGTGCTTTAAGGGAACAAATATTGAAGGGAAATTTGGATTTGTTATACTGTTTTAGATTATAAACACCCATACTTACTTAATAAATGTACAAAACCGTTACTAGTCAAGTAGTTTTAACCGTCAATTCCACAGCATATGCCCTTTCGGACACTATGAGCAAGACCAGTCGATACTGACTGGTAGTTAAAAAGTAGCATTTTGTTTCATCAAGTAAAAGTTTCATGTGTAACCATAACTACATGTATACGAGTGTCATGTGTAACCATAACTACATGTATAGGAGTGTCATGTGTAACCATAACAACATGTATACGAGTGTCATGTGTAACCATAACTACATGTATAGGAGTGTCATGTGTAACCATAACAACATGTATACGAGTGTCATGTGTAACCATAACAACATGTATACGAGTGTCATGTGTAACCATAACAACATGTATAGGAGTGTCATGTGTAACCATAACAACATGTATACGAGTGTCAGAATATAAACGGACTAAGAACTACACACAGCGAGTCGTACATGACGTAAGTGTCCGTGACGCCATTGTCGTAAGTGTCTGTGACGTCATTGTTGTAAGCGTCTGTGACGTCACTGTTGTAAGCGTCTGTGACGTCACTGTTGTAAGTGTCTGTGACATCACCGTTATAAGTATCAAGATATAATGTATACAATGACTGAGTTGTACCTGTTCTGTGACTTCACTGTTATAAGTGTCTGTGACGTTACCGTTATAAGTGTCCAGATATAACGCGTACAATGACTGAGCCGTACCTGTTCTGTGACGCGCTGGGCGGTCTCCAGGTCGTGGTCACCGTCGGGAAGGACCTCGGGCTCCACAATGGGTACCAAGCCATTCTGCAAGCAAAGCCAAGATACACTATATACCAACCTACACCAAGGATACTGGTAGGAGTCTACAACAGGACACACTGGTCACCAGTCTACACCAAGACACGCTGGATACCCGTCTACACCAAGGATACTCACTCCAACAGCTTTATAAAGTTACATAAAGTTAATCAACATAGCGTTCATGTACCATTATAATGCAAGTGCACCTTGTTTTAAAAGCACTTTATATAAAAAATAACTACTCGTTATTATTTGACAAGTAAGGTGCACAACGACATTTTATTACAAGAAACTAGGTGCAGCATTTCTTCATAATCATTATTGCAAATACATAAGACAGCATCTGTACTTGTGACAGTCAATTTCTGTTGAAGCAGCAACAGTGACACCAAGCAATGCATGAACGGTAACACCGATCAAAGCATTAACAGTGACACCCACAGTCCTTATCGTTAGCTCGTATCACAATGATTGGAGATCGCCCCAGTTACATTAAAGTGATCGGAAGCAGTAATGTGACAAGTCTACACAAAAGGTAAGTCATGCATCAGCATATTAACCGTAAAGCAAGGGCTGCAATAGTAATGCGTTTGAAACAGAAAGGTATGAACACACTAGTGAACAGGGCAGTTCCAATATACAACAGTGCGCTGCCTTGGTGCAAGCATCAGGTCTCCTGTAACATGTAACTAGAAGTTGCCAATAGAAAGTAAAACCTTGTTGAAATGAAAAAGAAAGTCAGCATATTGTGCAATGTATTACTGGGGAATACTTAGCAAAGAGGCAACACACAAGCGTGCTTTGGAAGGGCTAAATTAATAAGATGACATATATGCCATCAAGTTTGTCACCTAATATACCAGGCGCTACACAAAAAGAATGTGCAACCAGGCTTCGACCAAGAGGTCGATCAAACTCAAATATAAATTAAAGGTGATTGACTTAAAAGATGTCCATCAAAGAATGCATCATGCGACAATCCACACTAAACTGAAATGATGTCTTATTGACAAAGTGCCCTGAGACGTTTGGGGCAATTAATCTAAATAGTTAATAAATGCATGATGATCACATTGTTGGCCACATAATGGTCTCAGTGAAAATTAAAAAACAAAATGCTCGAATTATTGTCCAAAAGGCAATCAAACAATTTCAAGCCACACGTCGGTCAGAGGAAACGAAAGTTTAGTTAAGAGCAATAAACATGATAAACAAAGAAGTTTCAACTGCCACAGGGAGAAGAGAAACAAGTAGAAGCCGTTGAAGCTGTCCTGGTACTGCATCACATCTCATGTCAGATTTACTGCAAAGCCCGCAAGGACCCTTGGCCAGTAAGTTCATGCACATGTTGTCCATAGCTAAGACAGCACCACGAGGAACACTCCAAGCATGAGAGTAAGCCACAGCACAGAGATACTGTCCCAACCTGCTGGCAGATGCTGGCATAGCGGGCCAGGACGTTGGCGTTTTCGATCATGGCCTGCAGAGACGGTGTGTGGCCCTTGATTTTCAACACACAACGCCACTTGGCAAAGCCAGCGCCGTCTTTCTTATACTGGGCGCAACGCTGGGACAGGTCATCCAGACCTGGAGGCGACCAGCGACAGGGGGAAAGAGATATACATCAATTGTCATTGGGTAATGGATCTACATGATTTCCCTACTACAACCAAGCTTGGCTGTCAACCCATGTACAATGTCCATTTAATACCAAGGATACAGATTCTATATAATCATCCTCCATTTTCTATGCAGATACCAATTCAGTTGAACTGAAATGGTTGTTGATGCATTTCCTATTACAGAACCTTGGTTACAATGGCACATTTACACATGGGTTTTCAGTAAGCTTTGTGCAGTATGGATATATGTATATATACATATATATGTCATCACTGTGCTAATCCCTCACCGCCTGTGAGCATTGTTTACCTGCTGACAAATGCTGGCATATCTGGCCAAGACATTAGCATTCTCCAGCATGGCCAGGTAGGAGGGGTTGTTGGCAGAGATCTTCAACACACTTCTCCACTTGGCAAATTTGGCTCCATCTTTAGCATACTGCTTACATCTCTCTGCCAGACCATCCAAACCTGCGCCAGCCAGGGGCTCACAACTCAATAAATGCATCTCTCTGTGAACACTATGTAGTCTGTTTACACAAGGAGCCTACATCATTAGGTTTAGGCTTCCAGTATCATTAAAGTGATCATGGTTGAGGAAGGTAGCATTGCATATGGGAATGCCAAATTCTCTCCTTTTTTCAGATACATTTTTTCAAACAGCCTGCCATCACTGTTTCTCCAATTGAGAAAAAGTTTTATGCATTCAGCATGAGCATTGGCAGCTAGAAGTGCCATAACCAAATAAATGGTAAATCACAAATTAAAGAAAAAAGAAATTCTCCAGTTATTTAAACAAGGACAGATGCTCCTAGTTGCAACAAAAATTTCTTACACACGAGTCAACTGACAAATTTACTCACAGCTTTGCTGTTTCACATATTAAATTCATCTTTGCAAAACAATACTTCATCCACTGCAACAGAAGATGGGACTCCAGGTCTCGAGACCATTCAAATAGAGCCGGCATATAAAGACTTCCTATTATGCTTACTAGATGGCGCCACTCCAGATATGATCACACAACCCTTACCCTGTGTGGTGCACTCGTCATCAGAGCCACCCAGGGGCACGACACCTTTGTCGACCTTGATACCAGGGATGATGTTCTGGTCCTGGAGCAGCTTGACGAAGGGAGTGCCATCATCAGCCTTCTGGTAGAATGTCTCGTGGAAGAGGATCACACCGCTGATGTTGGTGGGCAGGTCCTTGCCAGCTGTGAACAGCAGCTGGCGGTACTGCCTCCTCAGTTCCTCCTCGTTGGGCTGGTTGATGGCAGCCAGACGCTTGCCCATGGTACCTGTCACGTCAACCAATCACCAGTCAGACACACCTCACATTGTCCAGTTGATAAATGTGGTAAAGAGCATAAGTTCTCTCTCACTTCTAGTGACATTGACTAGGCACTAGAAATGGTTCCAATACTCAAATTTATGATATGATACAGTTATATCTATTTGTTTCTAGATGTATTATATCACAAAGCTACACTTACCAGTACTTTCATCGGCAGCAAGGATGCCTTTGCCAGGTGCCACAATGGCGTTGGCAATCTGGCGGAGCTCATCCTCCTGTGCCTTTGTGAGGTATGGTACAAAGCGGGGCATGATGGATCTGCAACATGCAAACAACTCTTTACAATGGTGGGATCCATTAGAAAGATACTAACTATTATCCATTATACTTCACAAGGTGAATTGGGGCATACTTGCAAAAAATCTGTCACAGAGAAGCACTTTGTATGAAATATACGATAAATTTCATATAAATTCAATCAAGGCATCAGTATTATCATAAAAATGACAAATTTTGTAATTATAGACAGAATCTGACCCTTGTGTATATCATTTGCAGATGTATACTTCATATTACAGATTAATCAAAATTATAGTAATAATAAATTACAATATGAGGAGACTTATACCTATAACCAGAGATAAATTAATCTATCTAAATCTATATCTAATTAGATAATATATCTATCTATAACTTTTAACAAATCTTCTATTTGATATATAAAAATACATCTGTTTAATACAAGCTTTTCTAGGCTTTCTTTCTTTCCTAACCAAAAACAATTTGATGACTTCAGTATGATAAATCCAAATAAATATATATTGAAGTACAAAGTTACATTATAATTGTCTATCGACAGGGTAAACTATAATTATAAGCTTCTGCTGCTGACACTTCAATAGTGATTAAGATATAAAATTTACTGAGATAATTATAGCTAAAAACATAATATGCCCCTAGATTCGAATGTTTACAACCAGATAACTGATATAACGTCACAAGCTCAGATTTTTGCAGAGACCTGAGTTGCAGATTAAATTTCTTTCCATTTGTCAAGGCTGAAAAAGTCACAATATAGATCTAGGACAATATTGTGTGATATGACATGATCACTAAATGTGGCAAGAGGGATATATCAGTATATATTCGTCTCAGTATCTGCCTATGTGCCGGTATCACCAGCCAGGATGGCTGCCAAGGTCAAGGACATGGTGAAGGTCACTTCGAAATCCAGGTTTCTTCATCCGATTTGCGATACTATCCAGATCTACTTCCCCATTATATAATATTGTTATTATTAATTGCCTTTAGTAACTTCGTAGCCACAAATAACATCGTGACTGAGATGTAAATGCCAACATTTTTGAAATAGGCTATCAGACTCCGTCCGGCGATCGAGCGCCGACATTTTGATAAACAAGTTCAGAGTCCACAACCAAACGCCACGCTACTTAGAAATAAATATTGCCTTACAATACAAGAATATCATGCAACCGATATGCGACCTACTGCTTCATGAATTACTTATGGTCTAGAATAACTTGAGTTAGTTTAGTAATTACGCGAAAGCGAAGAAGACTTACTTGTTTTGTGAGGTTGGAAGCGAACCGGCTCGTCTGACTGCTGTCGAGTGGAGTGCGCAGAAGGCTGTGTGCGATTGCGAGGCTGATGAGGGAATCTGTGACGTCACACTCAGCTGGCAAAGGTTAGCCTTTAGCAGACGGAGACCCACCGTACACTAAGCTTACCTTGCTACCAGAGATTTAACCGAAATCAACTATCGTGTCTTATTGGCTGGCTAGTCCAGATACATCAATCTAATCATTTAATGTGTAGAGTTACAAGGTTTTAACGGTAAATTACGCGCGTCAGTTCTCTGATTGAACTTGGTTTGGACGCGTGGCGTGGAGGTGTGACACGTACGCTGAGCTCTGATTGGTTGAAAGCAGGGGGGTGTGGCCGTGTCCCCGACAAGGTCGAATTTCTTTGATCAGCTGATCACCTTGGTGGGCGTTATACCAGCACCGTTCGCACGTGTATGCTGTACGGCTCGGCCCAGACTAACATAGATATATAGTCTGAGGTTATAGCCTAGTATTTTATTTAAATGACAGGTGGTGGAAGCCGGGATAGTGCATGTATGGCAAGCCAGAACTACCTACACTTATTGGGGGAGAGGCGGGGGGGGGGGGGGGGGGGGTGCGGCAGAATATCTCAATCTACGAATTATGGAGACCCTCACTGTAGAATACCGCTTCAAACTACCACGTACCAATTATCAATTTCGAGAACTCATATATACACCATATATGTAATAATAGATAGATAGATAGAGATATCTATCGCGCAGTGGCAGAATTGGAACTACGATTAGCGATGTGGTAGGCGCGGATCCGACGGGAGGTCACCCTGGGGCCCTGTGATCCCCCCCTTGATATATAGTTGGGGGTCACAGGTTCTTCCCGTTGCTCTCCGCAAGGGCAATATGAAGATATCTGAGCAGGGGTCTACGGGGTCTGACCCCCTCCCCCTTCATGAGGGAGGACGATTTTGTTCCGCATTGGTAACCGTCATTTTGTGTTGGACCCCCATATTATTATGTGGACCCCCCCCCCCCCCCCTGTTGTAAGAATTTCAAGCTCAAAGTGAATTCCCAGCTTGTAACCCCACATGCTTGCCTTCTGGATCCGCCGCTTGGTGCATGGTGTATGCGAAGGACAGAGAACATCGAGCCATGTCTATCATATAGCCACTAGGTGACCCCAGCAGTTAAAACGATTAGTACGTACAATGCTCAAAATCAAATTGTCTATAATTACTCGACATTCGATCAGTATATATATATATATGATGCGACACGAAAACACTAATTATATTATATTTCACATGTTCACTGATGAGACATGAAACTTGTCTATAATGCTCAATAGCTGATAGTGGGTCAAGTTATCAATCACGCCACCTGTAGGCCAACGTTCGAAATGTCGAAATAATAGTCGGGCCCCGGACCGCTGGTTTATTGCGAAAAAATGAAACTTATGTTAAATAAACATATAGACCTAGGCCTACATGTCGCATACAGTTTCAATGAAGCAAGTCTGTAAAAAGATAATTTTTCACTTTTTAATGCTGCCTGTTCAAGTGTTAACAGTGACACGCAAAAACAACTTTGGCTCATAATATTTTCCTGTGTTTTGATCCGCTTACATTCCCGGGTACATGCGTGCCAGTAATATTCTGAGTGTTTTCTTGGCTTCCTAGCCGAATTTTAAGAGGGATAAAATGACGTCCTTCTTTCCTTGCAACCGAAAGCAACTGAAAGTGTACAGCCTTCATCATAACGTATACTCGTAGCAGATGAATGAACGAAAACGAAAAACAGTAACCCTGGGGGCGGGAGGGGTGATTATACAAATCTGGTATGATGGTTCCGTTGGTGCTATGATGCCTAAGAGAACGGATTTTGTCATGAAAATGATACCCCTATAGAGCGGACATTAATGATAAAAAGGATACCGGCCCCTATAGAGCGGACATTTATGATGAAATAGAAACCCTTATAGAGCGGACATTAATGATGCAAATTAAACCCCTATACTGCGGACATTGATGATGAAATAGATATCCCTATAGAGCGGACATTTATCAGGGGCGGATCCAGATAGTTTGGATAGGGGGCGGGGGGCGTTTCTGAGTCGGATCCAGACATGCTGGATAGGGGGGCCGGTTTCGGTTTTCATATGTTAAGTGGTATAATGTTCGGCCGGGGTCGGATGCCCCCCCCCCCCTGGATCCGCCCCTGTTTATGATAAAAAAGATACCGGGCCTATAGAGCGGACATTCACGATGAAACGAAATGAGCGGATATTTGAAAACATACGACCGGGGGGAGGGGGGCTCTGAAAATGTGCGTTCATACAATGGGTTGCCGTAAAATATACCCCTTCCGAGCGGATTTTGGCGGTAAAATCCCGACCGAGCGGAATTTGGCGGCAAACGCCCCGACCGAGAGGATTTTGGAGGTGAAAAGTACCCCCCTCCCCCGCGGGGCAGATTAAGATGGGTCGCGAGGGCGGATCTGTCGGCGATCTTTGCTTTGTCTCCATCGTCATAGCGCTGCACCACAAATATACTGTGTACGTCAAGTCTAGTATGTTGCTCTTTAATTAATGGTCTTTGAACCATAGACGGAAACGAACTTCTCAGAAGTATTTAAAATGAAGTCACTGAGAATCTAACCCAGGACCACCGGCCTGGCGCCGCAGCTTCCTGTCAGCGACACCACTAGAGAGCAAACTGCTGATTACACAGGCGATAGTAATGCCCTAGTCAGGGGCGGATCCAGGAATTTAAAAAGGGGGATCCAAACTTGCGACTGGGGGGGGGGGGCGGCTCTGAACAAAATTGCGACCACGGGATCCACCAATTACTCAGATTACCCGGGGGGAGGGGGGGGGGCTCTGAACAAAATTGCGACCACGGGATCCACCAATTACCCGGATTACCCGGGGGAGGGGGGGGGGGGGGTCCACGCCGCCTCAGATAGCGTTCTTCCTCAAAAAGAGGGGGGCCTGGATCCGCCCTTGTCTATTGATGAGCTGTCTCGTCTGCACCAGACCGTATCTGGTCGTCGTACCGTATCAATCGCCACAGAATATGGCTGACCACAACTACCGAACAGAGGTGCCGCTTATTGAGATATCTAGCTTACCGTCTGTTTGGCATCCGACCGTCGACGATTTGCAGCTTATTTGTTGTAATCCTAGCTCAGGTCGCACCGCACTTCAAGCTGAAGTTTCGTTTATATATTGGTCAGGAATTAGGAAATTAAGCGGATTAAGAGAGAGATGACAATTGCGAAGGAGAAATGTTTTTTGGAGCACATACACACAATCAGAGGAGACGTTGATCTTCAGCCTGCATGAGTATATATGTGTATACCGGTTACGGCTTCATTTCACTATATGGCCACCTTGCGCCTGGTACAAGAACCGTTGACAGAATAAAGGGGGGGGGGGGGAGGTTGTAGGGAGTTTAAACCCCCCGTCAAGCAAGAGGATTGTTGCCTCCCCACCCCCTCCCCCGGGGGGTCTATATTAGCTGACCATCTGCTTGCTGCAGAACGCATTATGAAAAATGAACCGCATACGATAAATACATTGTTAAGAAAGCTTTACACATCCTGACCAATATCAAATATATTAGCGCACCAAATTGTTTACTGATATCTTTGCTAATATAGAAGGCGTTTATGCCATTTTAGCGTGCCATAGTTTCGCTCGTTTTTCTACTCGCCAGATGGCAGCACATGTTGGCCCACTAGCCCACTACAGTTTGGGCCACTGTACAGTTTTGATCTGGGCAGCTCACACCACCTTTGACCGGTTCAACCATTTAGCGTCAATTTTCGAACAATCTACGGACATTCACAATGTTGGAGACTTGTCTTCAGGAAATGGTAGAGCTGGACAAAGAATATGCCCAGCTAGAGGTGAGAAGACATTGGGATGCTAGAGAAAGGTTCATCGGCTCAGTTCTGAGACCTGATGAATGATGTCTGCTGATGTGTTTACCTCGAAGTGCACGCGTACTTGAACGCATCTTGGGGTTAACAATATAACTATAAGCCTACCTAAATTTTCGCTCACTGAGCCTCCCAACATACTCTCTGTATCTACATCATTTAGACCCAATATTGTCGGGCTGTGCAACAAGGAATCTCTTTTTCAATATAAAATATATGCAATTTGTACTGTGACAGATAAGCTTATACTCCATTGTGTAATCGAATCAATAAAACAACCTAGGGAGAGGGTGGGGTTATGCAGCCCAAAGGCATATGATATTGAAGTGTAGAGGGGAAGGGGGTGTAGGCCTCATATGTGGCCCTTACAGTCCCTGTGGTTAGGACCCTCATCTATGTTACTACTTAAATAATAGGTATAATATCTGATTATGTCAAGTACCGTAAACTGCCTATTTGAAGCCGCATACATATTAAAAGCTGCACCCCAACTTTAGCTTCAAAACCGGGTTGGCAGGCATGCACCCAGAACCATTTCCGGAAAATTACATATTATAAGCGATACCCAGACTTTGGCTTCTTATCCCCCACCCCCTGTATCGCTGCATGCTTAATCCTATCCCGCCAACCAAACCAATTAATTGTTTATCCAAGCAGTCGCCACCACTAACAACATTTACGTCTCTCTCTCCAATCGCACCTCTTATCAAGTGTCACACCAGTGGCTGACTCTCCTGGCTCTTACTGCATGTTTATGAATCACTGTCATACCAACCCAGTATCAAGTTTCTGTCGGGCACAATTAACTTATTGCATTTGGTGCAAGGCCAGCGGCAGCCGTATCAATTTCCACCACCTGAAACCATGGCCTCTGATCATTGGTCTATGATAGGTGTGAGCAGAGTTGCGTGGCAGGAGTAATAAATAACACATTTGCAAGTAGCTCATTATCAGTCTTGATTGCCACAGTAACACAATGCCTGGGAAAAGAGCATCTTACGACGCAGCTTTCAAGTTGAATTATCTCCCGACTTGTATGACATTATGATGCTATAAATTACTCTTATTACTCAGCCCCCCCCGCTTGTCTCGCCACGCTCACTTGAAATCGGCAAAAGGCCCTATTTAACGCCACACCCTGACTTGCGGCTTAAACCCGGAAAGTGGAACCTCCAACTTCCTAATATAAGCCACAGCTTCAAATAGGCAGTTTACAGTAATATAGCCCCCCTCCCCTCACACCTCTCTTTCAAAATTCCTTGCCTGCATAAAAGCACTATTTGATATGTCTAGCATGAGTATTTTGTTTACAAAAGAAGCAACTTTTAGATCTACATGAATAAATGGTAAACAAGAATTCAGCGATCTGTATAAGTATGTGACTAAATTTCTATATATACCACTATCATTCTCATGCTTGTTATGCTTGCCTTACTGCATGGTATGTCACTATGTAGCTGCACATCCTGGCCTTACTGCATGGTATGTCACTATGTAGCTGCACATCCTGGCCTTACTGCATGGTATGTCACTATGTAGCTGCACATCCTGGCCTTACTGCATGGTATGTCACTATGTAGCTGCACATCCTTGCCTTACTGCATGGTATGTCACTATGTAGCTGCACATCCTTGCCTTACTGCATGGTATGTCACTATGTAGCTGCACATCCTTGCCTTACTGCATGGTATGTCACTATGTAGCTGCACATCCTTGCCTTACTGCATGGTATGTCACTATGTAGCTGCACATCCTGGCCTTACTGCATGGTATGTCACTATGTAGCTGCACATCCTTGCCTTACTGCATGGTATGTCACTATGTAGCTGCACATCCTTGCCTTACTGCATGGTATGTCACTATGTAGCTGCACATCCTGGCCTTACTGCATGGTATATCACTATGTAGCTGCACATCCTGGCCTTACTGCATGGTATGTCACTATGTAGCTGCACATCCTGGCCTTACTGCATGGTATGTCACTATGTAGCTGCACATCCTGGCCTTACTGCATGGTATGTCACTATGTAGCTGCACATCCTTGCCTTACTGCATGGTATGTCACTATGTAGCTGCACATCCTTGCCTTACTGCATGGTATGTCACTATGTAGCTGCACATCCTGGCCTTACTGCATGGTATGTCACTATGTAGCTGCACATCCTGGCCTTACTGCATGGTATGTCACCATGTAGCTGCACATCCTGGCCTTACTGCATGGTATGTCACTATGTAGCTGCACATCCTTGCCTTACTGCATGGTATGTCACTATGTAGCTGCACATCCTGGCCTTACTGCATGGTATGTCACCATGTAGCTGCACATCCTTGCCTTACTGCATGGTATGTCACTATGTAGCTGCACATCCTTGCCTTACTGCATGGTATGTCACTATGTAGCTGCACATCCTGGCCTTACTGCATGGTATGTCACTATGTAGCTGCACATCCTTGCCTTACTGCATGGTATGTCACTATGTAGCTGCACATCCTTGCCTTACTGCATGGTATGTCACTATGTAGCTGCACATCCTTGCCTTACTGCATGGTATGTCACTATGTAGCTGCACATCCTGGCCTTACTGCATGGTATGTCACTATGTAGCTGCACATCCTGGCCTTACTGCATGGTATGTCACTATGTAGCTGCACATCCTGGCCTTACTGCATGGTATGTCACTATGTAGCTGCACATCCTGGCCTTACTGCATGGTATGTCACTATGTAGCTGCACATCCTTGCCTTACTGCATGGTATGTCACTATGTAGCTGCACATCCTTGCCTTACTGCATGGTATGTCACTATGTAGCTGCACATCCTGGCCTTACTGCATGGTATGTCACTATGTAGCTGCACATCCTGGCCTTACTGCATGGTATGTCACTATGTAGCTGCACATCCTGGCCTTAGTTAACCTAATAAGTATCAGAAGCATGACCTGTTGCATAATATAACATATTAACAATATTATGACTGCATATTGCAGTTTATCTCTATATTCCTTCAAAGTCTTATTGCAATTAATAGGGGATAAGCATTTCAAATTATTTGATTTGAAAAGGGTTGTTCATGTTCATGTTTTCAGATAGCCCGTAGGGACCCAGGAGTCACAAGCTCACGACTCTTGGGTCACTCAGGGCTAGTTATTAGATATTGCACCATCTACAGCTTCTATGTACTCATTCTTATTAATCAGCCTCTACCCTTTATTGTCTTACCTCAGAACACACAACAACTTTTCATCAGTCTCTCAATGTATGGACATGTCAACTGCTTCTCATCTCCTAGTTAATTTCCTGTCACAGCTGAGCTCATCTTTTATTGGAGCTAACCCCTTTAGCTCTGTTATGTCATATTTTCAAACCCTAGCATCTGGATCTGGGGCATGTTTCATTGAGCTCCATTTCCTTGTTTGTTAGACCAAGTTACATAAAAGTGACCAAAACATAATAAAGCATTATTCTTATAGGAACAACTTCACGTATATATTTAAATGTACTGCTAAAATATATATACAGTTTCTATCACATCATGTTCTCTTCATGCAGGAAGAGCATAAAGTCTACTGCAAGAAGGTAGAAGAAGTGAAGGCGATACAACGGAAGTGTATGTCCAAAATATCTCATCAGAGGTATAGGTTAAAGCAAGTTCAAGATAATTTGAAGAGGTAAGGTTATGAATTACCATTTATCATAATATTAAATCCCAGTAGAAAGTAGAATATATAGGTCATAGTATTGTATCATATAATATATGGATATTACTGGTAAATGATATACAGTATGTTATGATTTATGAAGACATTTTGGAATAGCAAACATCTGTATCTCGTGGCTGCAGAGGTATTTGTATTTATGCTTCTGCAGCTTATATTTTTCAATACAGTAAGAGTCAATTTTGGTACCGGTATTTTTATGTTGTTACGAATCATCCATGTTTTCACTACAGGGTAGAAAAGGGAAAAGATGCAGAAAGCCAAGAAAAAGTTAAGGAACTGAAGGAGAAACTGGCTGAAAGAAAAGATATCTTCAGAGAACTTGAAGAAGTTCTACCACATGAAAATGGGTTTGTGGCTTATTGACTGAAAGTAATGTGCTGTCGGTTATTTGAAAAATCCTGGTCATGTGATATGAAAATACCAGTAGTTCTTAACAAAAGTGACTTTTATTATTATTAGCATAAAGTGTGTTTGAATATTAAATGGCATCTACTCCTACCACAACAGGTTGAAAAAGTGTAGCATATTGCTTCACTTCTTTCTCAAACGTCCCTTTATCAGTACTATTTCATAATATGATTACATGTTATGATTCTTACTCCTGCCCAGGGACATTGAAGTTTTATGATATGTATGTAGGGTGCAGAAATAATGAATGTTATTTACTACATGAGAATGAGTGCAACTTTCACCACTGAAGGATGTTTTTTCTGTTACAGTACCTACTTGAAGGTGATTCTAGGATCTGTCAATGTGTCTCTACTCAGTAAAGCTGATAAGTAAGTTTTTGCAACCAGGACACAATAACTCACTTAATAAACAGATATAGCTGGCAGATGTACTGGATATTCCGATACTTGGAGAAAAGCTAATTTCGGAGTCTATGCACTACCAGAAACTCTTGTGAAAGCTTGCTACCAACAGTACTATTCTGAGGCTCGTAATGCAAGCTTGTAATCTTTGTTACATGTTGTTTTAGGTACAAGTACAAAGAAGATTATGAACGCTTCAAGCTGATTCTGACAATCATCAGCCTCGTTCTGGCCATCCTCCTATTTTTCGTCCAGTACAGGTAATGTGGGTCATTGTTAGGTAATGTGGGTCATTGTTAGGTAATGTGGATCATTGTTAGGTCATGTGGGTCATTGTTAGGTAATGTGGGTCATTGTTAGGTCATGTGGGTCATTGTTAGGTAATGTGGGCCATTGTCAGGTAATGTGGGTCATTGTTAGGTCATGTGGGTCATTGTTAGGTAATGTGGGTCATTGTTAGGTCATGTGGGTCATTATCAAGTAATGTGGGTCATTGTTAGGTAATGTGGGTCTTCGTCAGGTAACGTTGATCTTTGCTAGGTAATGTGGGTCATTGTTAGGTAATGTGGGTCATTGTTAGGTAATGTGGATCATTGTTAGGTAATGTGGATCATTGTTAGGTAATATGGGTTTGTTAGGTAATGTGGGTCTTCGTTAGTTTATGTGGGTCTTCGTCAGGTAACGTGGGTCTTTGCTAGGTAATGTGGGTCATTGTTAGGTAATGTGGGTCATTGTTAGGTAATGTGGATCATTGTTAGGTAATATGGGTTTGTTAGGTAATGTGGGTCTTCGTTAGTTTATGTGGGTCTTCGTCAGGTAACGTGGGTCTTTGCTAGGTAATGTGGGTCATTGTTAGGTAATGTGGATCATTGTTAGGTAATATGGGTTTGTTAGGTAATGCGGGTCTTCGTTAGTTTATGTGGGTCTTCGTCAGGTAACGTGGGTCTTTGCTAGGTAATGTGGGTCATTGTTAGGTAATGTGGTAATGTAATGAGACATTATAAACCCACTTTGCTTGTTGTAAACACTGCTTAACAGTAATGAAAGATGTGCTTTGGTGGTTAACATTGAAAAACACTGTCATATTTCTGAATGGTGAAATCAGTTGCACTGATAGCGATAACCTTTGACCTGTACTTTAGTGCTACAAAGCCCCGCGCTCACCCCAACCGACCGCTCGTATTAAGATATTGGTGTATGTTACAGAGTGACGGATGCCGCTTTCCAGTTCCTACTCGTTTGGTACTATTGTACTCTCACAATACGGGAACACATCCTGATTGTCAATGGCTCAAGGTAAGGAACCTGCTTCCAGCACCGTGGATCTGAGTCTGTTTGTAGTGTGTACATGGCAGGGTTAACTCGTGTTGACAGGACGTTGGGTGGGGATGACAGCCAGATGAATGATGGTATCAATGGTGCCGTTATGATTCTGTCGGCTTTAAACTGTTGTGGCCTTGCAATATATATGCCGTTATGACCGGGGATAACTGCTGATACCCATCAGCTCTCATTGTTTCCTCGTGACCCCCCCCCCCTCCCTACCCCCCCGGGGGTGCCCAGTGTCCCCTGTCGACTCATTGTCGTCTTCTGTTTCAGAATAAAGGGCTGGTGGGTCAGCCATCACTTCATATCCACACTATGCGCAGGAATCCTGCTCATATGGTGAGTATAATCACTTATTGTCCAAGCCGCAATTTCGTGTACTATTTAAGAGAATGTAGACTGGTACCACAGCAGTATGGCTCTGTTCTTGCGGCCTCCCTGGTGTAGTGGTTAGCGCACCAGACCGCAGATCAATAGGTCTTGGGTTCGAATCCGGGCCCGGCACCTAATCTGGGGCGTCCATTCACCCGCCCTGGAAGGTTCCTAGTGCTTGTTAACCCCTTGGTTTACGAGAGCGTCATGAAACAAATTAATGTCGTTTCATTTGTTATTGGGCAGTGAAGGCGAAGTTTACACGGACAATGTTCCATTACAAATATTTTACCAACGTTTCCCTGTGTTGTCAACACATGTAAGGCTCATTGTGACTTCCTTTCTTCAGGCCGGAGGGGTATGCTTACACAGAGTTCCGCTCGCAGTTCGTCGCCTTTTCCCTGTGTTGTCATTACATGTAAGGCTCACTGTGACTTCCTTCCTTGAGGCCGGAGGGGTATGCTTACACAGAGTTCCGCTCACAGTTCGTCGCCTTTTCCCTGTGTTGTCATTACATGTAAGGCTCACTGTGACTTCCTCCCTTCAGGCCGGAGGGGTATGCTTACACAGAGTTCCGCTCGCAGTTCGTCGCCTTTTCCCTGTGTTGTCATTACATGTAAGGCTCACTGTGACTTCCTTCCTTCAGGCCGGAGGGGTATGCTTACACAGAGTTCCGCTCAAAGTTCGTCGCCTTTTCCCTGTGTTGTCATCACATGTAAGGCTCACTGTGACTTCCTTCCTTCAGGCCGGAGGGGTATGCTTACACAGAGTTCCGCTCACAGTTCGTCGCCTTTTCCCTGTGTTGTCATTACATGTAAGGCTCACTGTGACTTCCTCTCTTCAGGCCGGAGGGGTATGCTTACACAGAGTTCCGCTCGCAGTTCGTCGCCTTTTCCCTGTGTTGTCATTACATGTAAGGCTCACTGTGACTTCCTTTCTTCAGGCCGGAGGGGTATGCTTACACAGAGTTCCGCTCACAGTTCGTCGCCTTTTCCCTGTGTTGTCATTACATGTAAGACTCACTGTGACTTCCTTCCTTCAGGCCGGAGGGGTATGCTTACACAGAGTTCCGCTCACAGTTCGTCGCCTTTTCCCTGTGTTGTCATCACATGTAAGGCTCACTGTGACTTCCTTCCTTCAGGCCGGAGGGGTATGCTTACACAGAGTTCCGCTCACAGTTCGTCGCCTTTTCCCTGTGTTGTCATTACATGTAAGTCTCACTGTGACTTCCTTCCTTCAGGCCGGAGGGGTATGCTTACACAGAGTTCCGCTCACAGTTCGTCGCCTTTTCCCTGTGTTGTCATGACATGTAAGGCTCACTGTGACTTCCTTCCTTCAGGCCGGAGGGGTATGCTTACACAGAGTTCCGCTCGCAGTTCGTCGCCTTTTCCCTGTGTTGTCATTACATGTAAGGCTCACTGTGACTTCCTTCCTTCAGGCCGGAGGGGTATGCTTACACAGAGTTCCGCTCGCAGTTCGTCGCCTTTTCCCTGTGTTGTCATCACATGTAAGGCTCACTGTGACTTCCTTCCTTCAGGCCGGAGGGGTATGCTTACACAGAGTTCCGCTCGCAGTTCGTCGCCTTTTCCCTGTGTTGTCATTACATGTAAGGCTCACTGTGACTTCCTTCCTTCAGGCCGGAGGGGTATGCTTACACAGAGTTCCGCTCACAGTTCGTCGCCTTTTCCCTGTGTTGTCATCACATGTAAGGCTCACTGTGACTTCCTTCCTTCAGGCCGGAGGGGTATGCTTACACAGAGTTCCGCTCGCAGTTCGTCGCCTTTTCCCTGTGTTGTCATTACATGTAAGGCTCACTGTGACTTCCTTCCTTCAGGCCGGAGGGGTATGCTTACACAGAGTTCCGCTCGCAGTTCGTCGCCTTTTCCCTGTGTTGTCATTACATGTAAGTCTCACTGTGACTTCCTTCCTTCAGGCCGGAGGGGTATGCTTACACAGAGTTCCGCTCACAGTTCGTCGCCTTTTCCCTGTGTTGTCATCACATGTAAGGCTCACTGTGACTTCCTTCCTTCAGGCCGGAGGGGTATGCTTACACAGAGTTCCGCTCGCAGTTCGTCGCCTTTTCCCTGTGTTGTCATTACATGTAAGGCTCACTGTGACTTCCTTCCTTCAGGCCGGAGGGGTATGCTTACACAGAGTTCCGCTCGCAGTTCGTCGCCTTTTCCCTGTGTTGTCATCACATGTAAGGCTCACTGTGACTTCCTTCCTTCAGGCCGGAGGGGTATGCTTACACAGAGTTCCGCTCGCAGTTCGTCGCCTTTTCCCTGTGTTGTCATTACATGTAAGACTCACTGTGACTTCCTTCCTTCAGGCCGGAGGGGTATGCTTACACAGAGTTCCGCTCACAGTTCGTCGCCTTTTCCCTGTGTTGTCATCACATGTAAGGCTCACTGTGACTTCCTTCCTTCAGGCCGGAGGGGTATGCTTACACAGAGTTCCGCTCACAGTTCGTCGCCTTTTCCCTGTGTTGTCATTACATGTAAGGCTCACTGTGACTTCCTTCCTTCAGGCCGGAGGGGTATGCTTACACAGAGTTCCGCTCACAGTTCGTCGCCTTTTCCCTGTGTTGTCATCACATGTAAGGCTCACTGTGACTTCCTTCCTTCAGGCCGGAGGGGTATGCTTACACAGAGTTCCGCTCGCAGTTCGTCGCCTTTTCCCTGTGTTGTCATTACATGTAAGGCTCACTGTGACTTCCTTCCTTCAGGCCGGAGGGGTATGCTTACACAGAGTTCCGCTCGCAGTTCGTCGCCTTTTCCCTGTGTTGTCATCACATGTAAGGCTCACTGTGACTTCCTTCCTTCAGGCCGGAGGGGTATGCTTACACAGAGTTCCGCTCGCAGTTCGTCGCCTTTTCCCTGTGTTGTCATTACATGTAAGGCTCACTGTGACTTCCTTCCTTCAGGCCGGAGGGGTATGCTTACACAGAGTTCCGCTCACAGTTCGTCGCCTTTTCCCTGTGTTGTCATTACATGTAAGGCTCACTGTGACTTCCTTCAGACCGGAGGGGTATGCTTACACAGAGTTCCGCTCACAGTTCGTCGCCTTTTCCCTGTGTTGTCATTACATCTAAGGCTCATTGTGACTTCCTTCCTTCAGACCGGAGGGGTATGCTTACACAGAGTTCCGCTCACAGTTCGTCGCCTTTTCCCTGTGTTGTCATTACATCTAAGGCTCATTGTGACTTCCTTCCTTCAGGCCGGAGGGGTATGCTTACACAGAGTTCCGCTCACAGTTCGTCGCCTTTTCCCTGTGTTGTCATTACATGTAAGGCTCACTGTGACTTCCTTCCTTCAGGCCGGAGGGGTATGCTTACACAGAGTTCCGCTCACAGTTCGTCGCCTTTTCCCTGTGTTGTCATCACATGTAAGGCTCACTGTGACTTCCTTCCTTCAGGCCGGAGGGGTATGCTTACACAGAGTTCCGCTCACAGTTCGTCGCCTTTTCCCTGTGTTGTCATCACATGTAAGGCTCACTGTGACTTCCTTCCTTCAGGCCGGAGGGGTATGCTTACACAGAGTTCCGCTCACAGTTCGTCGCCTTTTCCCTGTGTTGTCATTACATGTAAGACTCACTGTGACTTCCTTCCTTCAGGCCGGAGGGGTATGCTTACACAGAGTTCCGCTCGCAGTTCGTCGCCTTTTCCCTGTGTTGTCATTACATGTAAGGCTCACTGTGACTTCCTTCCTTCAGGCCGGAGGGGTATGCTTACACAGAGTTCCGCTCACAGTTCGTCGCCTTTTCCCTGTGTTGTCATCACATGTAAGGCTCACTGTGACTTCCTTCCTTCAGGCCGGAGGGGTATGCTTACACAGAGTTCCGCTCACAGTTCGTCGCCTTTTCCCTGTGTTGTCATTACATGTAAGGCTCACTGTGACTTCCTTCCTTCAGGCCGGAGGGGTATGCTTACACAGAGTTCCGCTCACAGTTCGTCGCCTTTTCCCTGTGTTGTCATCACATGTAAGGCTCACTGTGACTTCCTTCCTTCAGGCCGGAGGGGTATGCTTACACAGAGTTCCGCTCGCAGTTCGTCGCCTTTTCCCTGTGTTGTCATTACATGTAAGGCTCACTGTGACTTCCTTCCTTCAGGCCGGAGGGGTATGCTTACACAGAGTTCCGCTCGCAGTTCGTCGCCTTTTCCCTGTGTTGTCATCACATGTAAGGCTCACTGTGACTTCCTTCCTTCAGGCCGGAGGGGTATGCTTACACAGAGTTCCGCTCGCAGTTCGTCGCCTTTTCCCTGTGTTGTCATTACATGTAAGGCTCACTGTGACTTCCTTCCTTCAGGCCGGAGGGGTATGCTTACACAGAGTTCCGCTCACAGTTCGTCGCCTTTTCCCTGTGTTGTCATTACATGTAAGGCTCACTGTGACTTCCTTCAGACCGGAGGGGTATGCTTACACAGAGTTCCGCTCACAGTTCGTCGCCTTTTCCCTGTGTTGTCATTACATCTAAGGCTCATTGTGACTTCCTTCCTTCAGACCGGAGGGGTATGCTTACACAGAGTTCCGCTCACAGTTCGTCGCCTTTTCCCTGTGTTGTCATTACATCTAAGGCTCATTGTGACTTCCTTCCTTCAGGCCGGAGGGGTATGCTTACACAGAGTTCCGCTCACAGTTCGTCGCCTTTTCCCTGTGTTGTCATTACATGTAAGGCTCACTGTGACTTCCTTCCTTCAGGCCGGAGGGGTATGCTTACACAGAGTTCCGCTCACAGTTCGTCGCCTTTTCCCTGTGTTGTCATCACATGTAAGGCTCACTGTGACTTCCTTCCTTCAGGCCGGAGGGGTATGCTTACACAGAGTTCCGCTCACAGTTCGTCGCCTTTTCCCTGTGTTGTCATCACATGTAAGGCTCACTGTGACTTCCTTCCTTCAGGCCGGAGGGGTATGCTTACACAGAGTTCCGCTCACAGTTCGTCGCCTTTTCCCTGTGTTGTCATTACATGTAAGACTCACTGTGACTTCCTTCCTTCAGGCCGGAGGGGTATGCTTACACAGAGTTCCGCTCGCAGTTCGTCGCCTTTTCCCTGTGTTGTCATTACATGTAAGGCTCACTGTGACTTCCTTCCTTCAGGCCGGAGGGGTATGCTTACACAGAGTTCCGCTCACAGTTCGTCGCCTTTTCCCTGTGTTGTCATTACATGTAAGGCTCACTGTGACTTCCTTCCTTCAGGCCGGAGGGGTATGCTTACACAGAGTTCCGCTCACAGTTCGTCGCCTTTTCCCTGTGTTGTCATTACATGTAAGTCTCACTGTGACTTTCTTCCTTCAGGCCGGAGGGGTATGCTTACACAGAGTTCCGCTCACAGTTCGTCGCCTTTTCCCTGTGTTGTCATTACATGTAAGGCTCACTGTGCCTTCCTTCCTTCAGGCCGAAGGGGTATGCTTACACAGAGTTCCGCTCACAGTTCGTCGCCTTTTCCCTGTGTTGTCATTACATGTAAGGCTCACTGTGACTTCCTCCCTTCAGGCCGGAGGGGTATGCTTACACAGAGTTCCGCTCGCAGTTCGTCGCCTTTTCCCTGTGTTGTCATTACATGTAAGGCTCACTGTGACTTCCTTCCTTCAGGCCGGAGGGGTATGCTTACACAGAGTTCCGCTCACAGTTCGTCGCCTTTTCCCTGTGTTGTCATTACATGAAGGGCTCACTGTGACTTCCTTCCTTCAGGCCGGAGGGGTATGCTTACACAGAGTTCCGCTCGCAGTTCGTCGCCTTTTCCCTGTGTTGTCATTACATGTAAGGCTCACTGTGACTTCCTTCCTTCAGGCCGGAGGGGTATGCTTACACAGAGTTCCGCTCACAGTTCGTCGCCTTTTCCCTGTGTTGTCATTACATGTAAGGCTCACTGTGACTTCCTTCCTTCAGGCCGGAGGGGTATGCTTACACAGAGTTCCGCTCACAGTTCGTCGCCTTTTCCCTGTGTTGTCATTACATGTAAGGCTCACTGTGACTTCCTTCCTTCAGGCCGAAGGGGTATGCTTACACAGAGTTCCGCTCGCAGTTCGTCGCCTTTTCCCTGTGTTGTCATTACATGTAAGGCTCACTGTGACTTCCTCCCTTCAGGCCGGAGGGGTATGCTTACACAGAGTTCCGCTCGCAGTTCGTCGCCTTTTCCCTGTGTTGTCATTACATGTAAGGCTCACTGTGACTTCCTTCCTTCAGGCCGGAGGGGTATGCTTACACAGAGTTCCGCTCACAGTTCGTCGCCTTTTCCCTGTGTTGTCATGACATGTAAGGCTCACTGTGACTTCCTTCCTTCAGGCCGGAGGGGTATGCTTACACAGAGTTCCGCTCACAGTTCGTCGCCTTTTCCCTGTGTTGTCATTACATGTAAGGCTCACTGTGACTTCCTTCCTTCAGGCCGAAGGGGTATGCTTACACAGAGTTCCGCTCACAGTTCGTCGCCTTTTCCCTGTGTTGTCATGACATGTAAGGCTCACTGTGACTTCCTCCCTTCAGGCCGGAGGGGTATGCTTACACAGAGTTCCGCTCGCAGTTCGTCGCCTTTTCCCTGTGTTGTCATTACATGTAAGGCTCACTGTGACTTCCTTCCTTCAGGCCGGAGGGGTATGCTTACACAGAGTTCCGCTCGCAGTTCGTCGCCTTTTCCCTGTGTTGTCATTACATGTAAGGCTCACTGTGACTTCCTTCCTTCAGGCCGGAGGGGTATGCTTACACAGAGTTCCGCTCACAGTTCGTCGCCTTTTCCCTGTGTTGTCATGACATGTAAGGCTCACTGTGACTTCCTTCCTTCAGGCCGGAGGGGTATGCTTACACAGAGTTCCGCTCGCAGTTCGTCGCCTTTTCCCTGTGTTGTCATTACATGTAAGGCTCACTGTGACTTCCTTCCTTCAGGCCGGAGGGGTATGCTTACACAGAGTTCCGCTCGCAGTTCGTCGCCTTTTCCCTGTGTTGTCATCACATGTAAGGCTCACTGTGACTTCCTTCCTTCAGGCCGGAGGGGTATGCTTACACAGAGTTCCGCTCGCAGTTCGTCGCCTTTTCCCTGTGTTGTCATTACATGTAAGGCTCACTGTGACTTCCTTCCTTCAGGCCGGAGGGGTATGCTTACACAGAGTTCCGCTCACAGTTCGTCGCCTTTTCCCTGTGTTGTCATCACATGTAAGGCTCACTGTGACTTCCTTCCTTCAGGCCGGAGGGGTATGCTTACACAGAGTTCCGCTCGCAGTTCGTCGCCTTTTCCCTGTGTTGTCATTACATGTAAGGCTCACTGTGACTTCCTTCCTTCAGGCCGGAGGGGTATGCTTACACAGAGTTCCGCTCGCAGTTCGTCGCCTTTTCCCTGTGTTGTCATTACATGTAAGTCTCACTGTGACTTCCTTCCTTCAGGCCGGAGGGGTATGCTTACACAGAGTTCCGCTCACAGTTCGTCGCCTTTTCCCTGTGTTGTCATCACATGTAAGGCTCACTGTGACTTCCTTCCTTCAGGCCGGAGGGGTATGCTTACACAGAGTTCCGCTCGCAGTTCGTCGCCTTTTCCCTGTGTTGTCATTACATGTAAGGCTCACTGTGACTTCCTTCCTTCAGGCCGGAGGGGTATGCTTACACAGAGTTCCGCTCGCAGTTCGTCGCCTTTTCCCTGTGTTGTCATCACATGTAAGGCTCACTGTGACTTCCTTCCTTCAGGCCGGAGGGGTATGCTTACACAGAGTTCCGCTCGCAGTTCGTCGCCTTTTCCCTGTGTTGTCATTACATGTAAGACTCACTGTGACTTCCTTCCTTCAGGCCGGAGGGGTATGCTTACACAGAGTTCCGCTCACAGTTCGTCGCCTTTTCCCTGTGTTGTCATCACATGTAAGGCTCACTGTGACTTCCTTCCTTCAGGCCGGAGGGGTATGCTTACACAGAGTTCCGCTCACAGTTCGTCGCCTTTTCCCTGTGTTGTCATTACATGTAAGGCTCACTGTGACTTCCTTCCTTCAGGCCGGAGGGGTATGCTTACACAGAGTTCCGCTCACAGTTCGTCGCCTTTTCCCTGTGTTGTCATCACATGTAAGGCTCACTGTGACTTCCTTCCTTCAGGCCGGAGGGGTATGCTTACACAGAGTTCCGCTCGCAGTTCGTCGCCTTTTCCCTGTGTTGTCATTACATGTAAGGCTCACTGTGACTTCCTTCCTTCAGGCCGGAGGGGTATGCTTACACAGAGTTCCGCTCGCAGTTCGTCGCCTTTTCCCTGTGTTGTCATCACATGTAAGGCTCACTGTGACTTCCTTCCTTCAGGCCGGAGGGGTATGCTTACACAGAGTTCCGCTCGCAGTTCGTCGCCTTTTCCCTGTGTTGTCATTACATGTAAGGCTCACTGTGACTTCCTTCCTTCAGGCCGGAGGGGTATGCTTACACAGAGTTCCGCTCACAGTTCGTCGCCTTTTCCCTGTGTTGTCATTACATGTAAGGCTCACTGTGACTTCCTTCAGACCGGAGGGGTATGCTTACACAGAGTTCCGCTCACAGTTCGTCGCCTTTTCCCTGTGTTGTCATTACATCTAAGGCTCATTGTGACTTCCTTCCTTCAGACCGGAGGGGTATGCTTACACAGAGTTCCGCTCACAGTTCGTCGCCTTTTCCCTGTGTTGTCATTACATCTAAGGCTCATTGTGACTTCCTTCCTTCAGGCCGGAGGGGTATGCTTACACAGAGTTCCGCTCACAGTTCGTCGCCTTTTCCCTGTGTTGTCATTACATGTAAGGCTCACTGTGACTTCCTTCCTTCAGGCCGGAGGGGTATGCTTACACAGAGTTCCGCTCACAGTTCGTCGCCTTTTCCCTGTGTTGTCATCACATGTAAGGCTCACTGTGACTTCCTTCCTTCAGGCCGGAGGGGTATGCTTACACAGAGTTCCGCTCACAGTTCGTCGCCTTTTCCCTGTGTTGTCATCACATGTAAGGCTCACTGTGACTTCCTTCCTTCAGGCCGGAGGGGTATGCTTACACAGAGTTCCGCTCACAGTTCGTCGCCTTTTCCCTGTGTTGTCATTACATGTAAGACTCACTGTGACTTCCTTCCTTCAGGCCGGAGGGGTATGCTTACACAGAGTTCCGCTCGCAGTTCGTCGCCTTTTCCCTGTGTTGTCATTACATGTAAGGCTCACTGTGACTTCCTTCCTTCAGGCCGGAGGGGTATGCTTACACAGAGTTCCGCTCACAGTTCGTCGCCTTTTCCCTGTGTTGTCATTACATGTAAGGCTCACTGTGACTTCCTTCCTTCAGGCCGGAGGGGTATGCTTACACAGAGTTCCGCTCACAGTTCGTCGCCTTTTCCCTGTGTTGTCATTACATGTAAGTCTCACTGTGACTTTCTTCCTTCAGGCCGGAGGGGTATGCTTACACAGAGTTCCGCTCACAGTTCGTCGCCTTTTCCCTGTGTTGTCATTACATGTAAGGCTCACTGTGCCTTCCTTCCTTCAGGCCGAAGGGGTATGCTTACACAGAGTTCCGCTCACAGTTCGTCGCCTTTTCCCTGTGTTGTCATTACATGTAAGGCTCACTGTGACTTCCTCCCTTCAGGCCGGAGGGGTATGCTTACACAGAGTTCCGCTCGCAGTTCGTCGCCTTTTCCCTGTGTTGTCATTACATGTAAGGCTCACTGTGACTTCCTTCCTTCAGGCCGGAGGGGTATGCTTACACAGAGTTCCGCTCACAGTTCGTCGCCTTTTCCCTGTGTTGTCATTACATGAAGGGCTCACTGTGACTTCCTTCCTTCAGGCCGGAGGGGTATGCTTACACAGAGTTCCGCTCGCAGTTCGTCGCCTTTTCCCTGTGTTGTCATTACATGTAAGGCTCACTGTGACTTCCTTCCTTCAGGCCGGAGGGGTATGCTTACACAGAGTTCCGCTCACAGTTCGTCGCCTTTTCCCTGTGTTGTCATTACATGTAAGGCTCACTGTGACTTCCTTCCTTCAGGCCGGAGGGGTATGCTTACACAGAGTTCCGCTCACAGTTCGTCGCCTTTTCCCTGTGTTGTCATTACATGTAAGGCTCACTGTGACTTCCTTCCTTCAGGCCGAAGGGGTATGCTTACACAGAGTTCCGCTCGCAGTTCGTCGCCTTTTCCCTGTGTTGTCATTACATGTAAGGCTCACTGTGACTTCCTCCCTTCAGGCCGGAGGGGTATGCTTACACAGAGTTCCGCTCGCAGTTCGTCGCCTTTTCCCTGTGTTGTCATTACATGTAAGGCTCACTGTGACTTCCTTCCTTCAGGCCGGAGGGGTATGCTTACACAGAGTTCCGCTCACAGTTCGTCGCCTTTTCCCTGTGTTGTCATGACATGTAAGGCTCACTGTGACTTCCTTCCTTCAGGCCGGAGGGGTATGCTTACACAGAGTTCCGCTCACAGTTCGTCGCCTTTTCCCTGTGTTGTCATTACATGTAAGGCTCACTGTGACTTCCTTCCTTCAGGCCGAAGGGGTATGCTTACACAGAGTTCCGCTCACAGTTCGTCGCCTTTTCCCTGTGTTGTCATGACATGTAAGGCTCACTGTGACTTCCTCCCTTCAGGCCGGAGGGGTATGCTTACACAGAGTTCCGCTCGCAGTTCGTCGCCTTTTCCCTGTGTTGTCATTACATGTAAGGCTCACTGTGACTTCCTTCCTTCAGGCCGGAGGGGTATGCTTACACAGAGTTCCGCTCGCAGTTCGTCGCCTTTTCCCTGTGTTGTCATTACATGTAAGGCTCACTGTGACTTCCTTCCTTCAGGCCGGAGGGGTATGCTTACACAGAGTTCCGCTCACAGTTCGTCGCCTTTTCCCTGTGTTGTCATTACATGTAAGGCTCACTGTGACTTCCTCCCTTCAGGCCGGAGGGGTATGCTTACACAGAGTTCCGCTCGCAGTTCGTCGCCTTTTCCCTGTGTTGTCATTACATGTAAGGCTCACTGTGACTTCCTTTCTTCAGACCGGAGGGGTATGCTTACACAGAGTTCCGCTCACAGTTCGTCGCCTTTTCCCTGTGTTGTCATTACATGTAAGGCTCATTGTGACTTCCTTCCTTCAGGCCGGAGGGGTATGCTTACACAGAGTTCCGCTCGCAGTTCGTCGCCTTTTCCCTGTGTTGTCATTACATGTAAGGCTCACTGTGACTTCCTTCCTTCAGGCCGGAGGGGTATGCTTACACAGAGTTCCGCTCACAGTTCGTCGCCTTTTCCCTGTGTTGTCATTACATGTAAGGCTCACTGTGACTTCCTTCCTTCAGGCCGGAGGGGTATGCTTACACAGAGTTCCGCTCGCAGTTCGTCGCCTTTTCCCTGTGTTGTCATTACATGTAAGGCTCACTGTGACTTCCTTCCTTCAGGCCGGAGGGGTATGCTTACACAGAGTTCCGCTCACAGTTCGTCGCCTTTTCTCTCTACGTCAGTGAGTACTCAATGCGGCAACATTTCTGTTCGATTTATCGTTAACGAAAGCAATACAATAAAAAAAAAAGGAATATATCTGCCAAAGTGCGGTAAAACACAATGATATGTAGTCGCTCATGTGATTGATATATTGTCAATGAGGGAAGACGCTTATGTAACTGTGTCAACAATTCTATAGTCGTTCACACGGCCTGGTATTCCATTCTCCCGATAATCATGAATTAATTAATCGGCCGTGGTGGCGAGGTAGCGTCCGGTGCTGGGTTCGAACCCCGCCCGTGTCTCGGTGCCGTTGTATCCTTTCATAATACATGCAGTGTCGCTGGATAGTGTGGAGGCTTAGACAATGTGTGCCACATGGTGGCCTGAAGCGCGGATCCTGTTATTTTCCAGGTCTGGTGCAGCTGCTGCAGTACTACTATCAGAGGGGATGTCTGTACCGACTGCGGTCCCTGGGCGAGAGACACACAATGGACATCACAGTGGGTAGGTCACCCCACTGCCTCAGGGCTAACACTCCAGGCTGTAAGATAATGACATCACAGTGGGTAGGTCACCCCACTGCCTCAGGGCAAACATACTCCAGGCTGTAAGATAATGACATCACAGTGGGTAGGTCACCCCACTGCCTCAGGGCTAACGTACTCCAGGCTATAAGATATTGTTCTTCTATTGTTCTTCCGGTTTACAATGAATTAATTTTAGTCTTCAACTGAGTAATGTTCATGTGTTTGATGCGGCTGTCTGGGTCAGTGTCTGGGTCAGTGTCTGGGTCAGTTTCTGGGTGGCTGTCTGGTTCAGTGTCAGGGTCAGTCTGTGGGTGGCTGTCTGGGTCAGTATGTGGGTGGCTTTCTGGGTCAGTGACTGGGTGGCTATCTAGGTGGCTGTCTGGGTCAGTATGTGGGTGGCTGTCTGGGTCAGTGTCTGGGTCGCTATCTGGGTCAGTGTCTGGGTCAGTATGTGGGTAGCTGTCTAGGTGGCTGTCTGGGTCAGTATGTGGGTGGCTGTCTGGGTCAGTGTCTGGGTCGCTATCTGGGTCAGTGTCTGGGTCAGTATGTGGGTGGCTGTCTGGGTCAGTATGTGGGTGGCTGGCTGGGTCAGTGTCTGGGTCGCTATCTGGGTCAGTGTCTGGGTCAGTACGTGGGTGGCTGTCTGAGTCAGTATGTGGGTGGCTGGCTGGGTCAGTGTCTGGGTCAGTGTCTGGGTGGCTGTCTGGTTCAATGTCGGGGTGGCTATCTGGGTGGCTGTCCGGGTCCGTGTCTGGGTGACTGTCTGGGTCAGTGTCTGCCTGACTGTCTGGGTCAGTGTATGGGTGGCTGTCTGGGTCAGTGTCTGCCTGACTGTCTGGGTCAGTGTATGGGTGGTTGTCTGGCTCAGTGTCTCGGTAGCTGTCTGGGTCAGTGTCTGGGTGGCTGTCTGGCTAAGTGTCTCGGTAGCTGTCTGGGTCAGTTTCTGGGTGGCTGTCTGGCTAAGTGTCTCGGTAGCTGTCTGGGTCAGTGTCTTGGTCAGTGTGAGGGTGGCTATCTGGGTCAGTGTCTGGGTGACTGTCTGGCTCAGTGTCTGAGTGGCTGTCTGGGTCAGTTTCTGGGTGGCTGTCTGGGTCAGTGTCTGGTTCAGTGTCTGGGGGGCCGTCTGGTTTAGTGTTTGGGGGGCTGTCTGGTTCAGTGTCTGGGTGGCTGTCTGGTTTAGTGTCTGGGTGGCTGTCTGGTTCAGTGTCTGGGGGGCTGTCTGGTTCAGTGTCTGCGTGGCTGTCTGGTTTAGTGTCTGGGTGGATGTCTGGGTCAGTGTCTGGGTGACTGTCTAGGTCAGTGTTTGCGTGACTGTCTGGGTCAGTGTCTGGGTCAGTGTCTGGGTGGCTGTCTGGGTGGCTGTCTGGGTCAGTGTCTGGGTGGCTATCTGGTTCAGTGTCTGGGGGGCTGTCTGGTTCAGCGTCTGGGGGGCTGTCTGGTTCAGTGTCTGGGGGGCTGTCTGGTTTAGTGTCTGGGGGGCTGTCTGGTTCAGTGTCTTGGTGGCTGTCTGGTTTAGTGTCTGGGTGGCTGTCTGGTTTAGTGTCTGGGGGGCTGTCTTGGTGGTTGTCTGGTTCAGTGTCTGGGTGGCTGTCTGGTTTAGTGTCTGGGGGGCTGTCTTGGTGGTTGTCTGGTTCAGTGTCTGGTTTAGTGTCTGGTTCAGCGTGTGGGGGGCTGTCTGGTTCAGTGTCTGGGGGGCTGTCTGGTTCAGTGTCTGGGGGGCTGTCTGGTTCAGTGTCTTGGTGGCTGTCTGGTTTAGTGTCTGGGTGGCTGTCTGGTTTAGTGTCTGGGGGGCTGTCTTGGTGGTTGTCTGGTTCAGTGTCTGGTTTAGTGTCTGGGGGGCTGTCTTGGTGGTTGTCTGGTTCAGTGTCTGGTTTAGTGTCTGGGGGGCTGTCTTGGTGGTTGTCTGGTTCAGTGTCTGGGTGGCTGTCTGGTTCAGTGTCTGGGTGGCTGTCTGGTTCAGTGTCTGGGGGGCTGTCCAGGTGGTTATGCTTGTTGTTACATGTGTTTCACTGACGCTGACACTGTGTTGATGTTGTTACAGAGGGCTTCCAGTCGTACATGTGGAAAGGCCTGACCTTCCTGCTTCCCTTCCTTATAGGAGGCTACGTAAGTGATGTGAACGTGTGACCCACGCTGGTCATGTACACCGGGCCGCGTGGCTCCTCCGTAACTTAGCAACGGCTTTGGACTAAGCAATCCCTGCCCCCCCCCCGCCCCGCTCGGTCTGGGAATGACCGGATGCCGTGAATACTGTATGTGTCTTAATGATGCATTTTTGTTGCTTTATATTGTAAAATGTTCCTTTAATTCGAGCCTATTATAGATGATATCTACTTTTTTATGATCCTACATATTCCGGAGTTGATACATCTGCCCGTGTTGATAATACTCTCTTCGTGGACTGTGTTAATAGTAATCGGTATATGCATCATCCCATACAGCTCGAGTTTGGCCTTTGGTCACTTTTCGTCAATAATTAACTGTTTTGTGTCTTACTAATATAGGTTTCGTGTTCTGTGTAATAGTGACGCCCTGTTGGGGTTGTTTCAGCTGTTCCAGTTGTACAATGCCTACGTATTATTCAACCTGTCACTGGATGAACTGACAACGGAGTGGCACGTAAGTGGAGGGGGCTGGACCGGGGGGAGGGGGGGGGGGTGGACGGTAGGGACTGGCAGACGTAACCAGTGGGTCATGGGGAAATTGTGGGGACTTCACGGTTGTAGTAATTCAGTGGAGGATAAATACTAAGTACAATCGGCGATACAGTGAGGGATACACTGGAGAACACACTGCGTGATATCACCGTGGACATCTCACTAGAGATACAGTAGCGGACACTAGAGGGTACGTTCGGTGAGATAGTTGCTCTGTTTGTACCAAAACAAACAGTTTTCAGTATGGTTCATACTCTACATATCATTTTATTCAGATCGCGTAACATTTGCTCGTAAAATCTAAAACTTATATTGCCGTTCAGAAGAGGAATGAAAGATATTGAATTTATCATAAAGATATAGCATGTTTTGTAACAATATTGGCGGTAAATAATTGCTGGGGGCCAGCTGTACCCCAATAATCGCTGTATAGCACTGTATATCTCCGTTACTCCTGAACTTACGATCAGTCTCCTAAATTATCATGTAAAGCATTCGGTTACGAGCTCGTCAAAAGATCCACTCTCCCGATTGGAGCGATATAGCTTGGCCTATGACCCCTTCTTCGGCCATTCGTCATATGAAATAACCAAAGACGGGGGGGAAAAAATATAAATTTAAGGATGAAAAAATAAAATAACTAAGTACGCCTTTTCTGTTGTGTTTTAGGTCCAGATTCTGAGTGGTATATTCTTTATCCTGTTTCTCGGCAACTCTTTCACAATGTCTGCCGTCATTCGGAATAAGATCTTCAAGGAGGTCAGGAAGATGGAGTTCGCGCTGACGAACAAATACCGCTTCTCGAACAAGGTGCATCAGACCTGAATGTGTGTCGCCGGGGTCAGGACCTGACTGCGCAGGCGCGTAGTAATTATTCTACCCGAGATTACCATCATTCAAACACACTGCTAACTTAAAGGGTTGAATGAAGTAACCGTTTCCTGTCTTGATAGATGTAGAATATATAAAACAGATGAAGACTGGCCTACCGAATATCTTTTTTTGTCGGTCGGCTTTAGCATATTGTCATGACGGTAACCACACTGGCACTATTCCCGCCGTGATGGGTTATTAATCCGCGTCCTCAGATTGGTGTATCCTGGCCCAGGCCTGTCATTGATCCCTACTTTAATAATATTCACTATTTTCTTTAGGTTCTGCCTACTTTCCTGCTTTTTTTGCTTGTGTTTTATTTTGTCCCTACTCACTACTTTTTCTAAATTTTAAAATAGTTGACCAGCTGACATGCAAGGCACCCATTGTTTGAAGGAACTCGGGTACATCAGGATCATGCCACAAGTGTCTGATTGATGCCCGGTGACCTGTGACACTGGATACTGGTACTGAGTAGGCGTTATACTGTGTAATACCTACTCGGTACCGCAATGCATGTTATCTGGCCTGGTCTCAAAGTGATAATTGATTTATCCTGTGGCAAGGGTAAGATTCATCTCGGTAAGTAAATATGCAGAAAAGACGCAGAATGCCCTACTTTTTTTGCTTTGGTCCCTACTTTTCTAGCATTAGTAGCCCTACTTTATGCCTACTTTTTGTGAGGGGTCAATCACAGGCCTGCTGTATGGATCGTTCCGGATCGTTCCGGATTGTTCTGGATCGATCCTGTAAAATATTATTTAAGGAGACTTCTTTACTTCGTAACTGAATACTGTTATGTACTATATCATGGGTTGTGCACAAGGTCTGGTCTTGTTTTTGCGGCATGTTACCATTTAGTATTGAGTGGTGTGCTTGGTTAGAATAAAGAAAGTATGAACATTCATAAAGTATACATAGAGAGGACTTAATATTAGGTCTAATAATAACAGAATTGTATTCCATACATTTTACTTTGTTTTAATAAAACATGTTGATGTTGGCTTTACTTGTTTGTGTTTCTACTGTGACCTGCCCGACTACCTCGCTTTGTCGAGGGCTAGAAGAGGGCACCCGAATGGTCAGGGGGTTAGCTCTGCCAGGTCAGCCATCGTGCCTGTGTTCTGGGGGTTAGCTCTGCCAGGCCAGCCATCGTGCCTGTGGTCTGGGGGTTAGCTATGCCAGGTCAGCCATCGTGCCTGTGGTCAGGGGGTTAGCTCTGCCAGGCCAGCCATCGGGCATGTGGTCTGGGGGTGAGCTCTGCCAGGCCAGCCATCGTGCCTGTGGTCTAGGGGTTAGCTCTGCCAGGCCAGCCATCGTGCATGTGGTCTGGGGGTTAGCTATGCCAGGTCAGCCATCGTGCCTGTGGTCTAGGGGTTAGCTCTGCCAGGCCAGCCATCGTGCCTGTGGTCTAGGGGTTAGCTCTGCCAGGCCAGCCATCGTACCTGTGGTCTGGGGGTTAGCTCTGCCAAGCCAGTCATCGTGCCTGTGGTCAGGGGGTGAGCTCTGCCAGGCCAGCCATCGTGCCTGTGGTCTGGGGGTTAGCTCTGCCAGGCCAGCCATCGTGCCTGTGGTCTGGGGGTTAGCTATGCCAGGTCAGCCATCGTGCCTGTGGTCAGGGGGTTAGCTATGCCAGGTCAGCCATCGTGCCTGTGGTCTGGGGGTTAGCTCTGCCAGGCCAGCCATCGTGCCAGTGGTCTGGGGGTGAGCTCTGCCAGGCCAGTCATCGTGCCTGTGGTCTGGGGGTTAGCTCTGCCAGGCCAGCCATCGTGCCTGTGGTCTGGGGGTTAGCTCTGCCAGGTCAGCCATCGTGCCTGTGGTCAGGGGGTTAGCTCTGCCAGGCCAGCCATCGTGCCTGTGGTCAGGGGGTTAGCTCTGCCAGGCCAGCCATCGTGCCTGTGGTCTGGGGGTTAGCTCTGCCAGGCCAGCCATCGTACCTGTGGTCTGGGGGTTAGCTCTGCCAAGCCAGTCATCGTGCCTGTGGTCAGGGGGTGAGCTCTGCCAGGCCAGCCATCGTGCCTGTGGTCTGGGGGTTAGCTCTGCCAGGCCAGCCATCGTGCCTGTGGTCAGGGGGTTAGCTATGCCAGGTCAGCCATCGTGCCTGTGGTCTGGGGGTTAGCTCTGCCAGGCCAGCCATCGTGCCAGTGGTCTGGGGGTGAGCTCTGCCAGGCCAGTCATCGTGCCTGTGGTCTGGGGGTTAGCTCTGCCAGGCCAGCCATCGTGCCTGTGGTCTGGGGGTTAGCTCTGCCAGGTCAGCCATCGTGCCTGTGGTCAGGGGGTTAGCTCTGCCAGGCCAGCCATCGTGCCTGTGGTCTGGGGGTTAGCTATGCCAGGCCAGCCATCGTGCCTGTGGTCAGGGGGTTAGCTATGCCAGGTCAGCCATCGTGCCTGTGGTCTGGGGGTTAGCTCTGCCAGGCCAGTCATCGTGCCTGTGGTCAGGGGGTTAGCTCTGCCAGGCCAGTCATCGTGCCTGTGGTCAGGGGGTTAGCTCTGCCAGGCCAGCCATCGTGCATGTGGTCTAGGAGTTAGCTCTGCCAGGCCAGCCATCGTGCATGTGGTCTGGGGGTTAGCTCTGCCAGGCCAGTCATCGTGCCTGTGGTCAGGGGGTTAGCTCTGCCAGGCCAGTCATCGTACCTGTGGTCTAGGGGTTAGCTCTGCCAGGCCAGTCATCGTGCCTGTGGTCTAGGGGTTAGCTATGCCAGGTCAGCCATCGTGCCAGTGGTCTGGGGGTTAGCTCTGCCAGGCCAGCCATCGTGCCAGTGGTCTGGGGGTTAGCTCTGCCAGGCCAGCCATCGTGCATGTGGTCTGGGGGCTAGCTATGCCAGGTCAGCCATCGTGCCTGTGGTCTAGGGGTTAGCTCTGCCAGGCCAGCCATCGTGCCTGTGGTCTAGGGGTTAGCTCTGCCAGGCCAGCCATCGTGCCTGTGGTCTGGGGGTTAGCTATGCCAGGTCAGCCATCGTGCCTGTGGTCAGGGGGTTAGCTCTGCCAGGCCAGCCATCGGGCATGTGGTCTGGGGGTGAGCTCTGCCAGGCCAGCCATCGTGCCTGTGGTCTAGGGGTTAGCTCTGCCAGGCCAGCCATCGTGCATGTGGTCTGGGGGTTAGCTATGCCAGGTCAGCCATCGTGCCTGTGGTCTAGGGGTTAGCTCTGCCAGGCCAGCCATCGTGCCTGTGGTCTAGGGGTTAGCTCTGCCAGGCCAGCCATCGTACCTGTGGTCTGGGGGTTAGCTCTGCCAAGCCAGTCATCGTGCCTGTGGTCAGGGGGTTAGCTATGCCAGGTCAGCCATCGTGCCTGTGGTCTGGGGGTTAGCTCTGCCAGGCCAGCCATCGTGCCTGTGGTCAGGGGGTTAGCTCTGCCAGGCCAGTCATCGTGCCTGTGGTCAGGGGGTTAGCTCTGCCAAGCCAGTCATCGTGCCTGTGGTCTGGGGGTTAGCTATGCCAGGCCAGCCATCGTGCCTGTGGTCAGGGGGTTAGCTCTGCCAGGCCAGCCATCGTGCCTGTGGTCTAGGGGTTAGCTCTGCCAGGCCAGCCATCGTGCCTGTGGTCTAGGGGTTAGCTCTGCCAGGCCAGCCATCGTGCCAGTGGTCTGGGGGTTAGCTCTGCCAGGCCAGCCATCGTGCATGTGGTCTGGGGGTTAGCTATGCCAGGTCAGCCATCGTGCCTGTGGTCTAGGGGTTAGCTCTGCCAGGCCAGCCATCGTGCCTGTGGTCTAGGGGTTAGCTCTGCCAGGCCAGCCATCGTGCCTCTGGTCTGGGGGTTAGCTCTGCCAGGCCAGTCATCGTGCCTGTGGTCTGGGGGTTAGCTATGCCAGGCCAGCCATCGTGCCTGTGGTCAGGGGGTTAGCTATGCCAGGTCAGCCATCGTGCCTGTGGTCTGGGGGTTAGCTCTCCCAGGCCAGTCATCGTGCCTGTGGTCAGGGGGTTAGCTATGCCAGGCCAGCCATCGTGCCTGTGGTCAGGGGGTTAGCTATGCCAGGTCAGCCATCGTGCCTGTGGTCTGGGGGTTAGCTCTGCCAGGCCAGTCATCGTGCCTGTGGTCAGGGGGTTAGCTCTGCCAGGCCAGCCATCGTGCCTGTGGTCTGGGGGTTAGCTATGCCAGGTCAGCCATCGTGCCTGTGGTCAGGGGGTTAGCTCTGCCAGGCCAGCCATCGTGCCTGTGGTCTGGGGGTTAGCTATGCCAGGTCAGCCATCGTGCCTGTGGTCTGGGGGTTAGCTCTGCCAGGCCAGCCATCGTGCCTGTGGTCAGGGGGTTAGCTCTGCCAGGCCAGCCATCGTGCCTGTGGTCAGGGGGTTAGCTCTGCCAGGCCAGCCATCGTGCCTGTGGTCTGGGGGTTAGCTCTGCCAGGCCAGCCATCGTGCCTGTGGTCCAGGGGTTAGCTCTGCCAGGCCAGCCATCGTGCCTGTGGTCTGGGGGTTAGCTCTGCCAGGCCAGCCATCGTGCCAGTGGTCTGGGGGTTAGCTCTGCCAGGCCAGCCATCGTGCCTGTGGTCAGGGGGTTAGCTCTGCCAGGCCAGCCATCGTGCCTGTGGTCTAGGGGTTAGCTCTGCCAGGCCAGCCATCGTGCCTGTGGTCTAGGGGTTAGCTCTGCCAGGCCAGCCATCGTGCCTGTGGTCTAGGGGTTAGCTCTGCCAGGCCAGCCATCGTGCCTGTGGTCTGGGGGTTAGCTCTGCCAGGCCAGTCATCGTGCCTGTGGTCTGGGGGTTAGCTATGCCAGGCCAGCCATCGTGCCTGTGGTCTAGGGGTTAGCTCTGCCAGGCCAGCCATCGTGCCTGTGGTCTGGGGGTTAGCTCTGCCAGGCCAGTCATCGTGCCTGTGGTCTGGGGGTTAGCTATGCCAGGCCAGCCATCGTGCCTGTGGTCAGGGGGTTAGCTATGCCAGGTCAGCCATCGTGCCTGTGGTCTGGGGGTTAGCTCTCCCAGGCCAGTCATCGTGCCTGTGGTCAGGGGGTTAGCTATGCCAGGCCAGCCATCGTGCCTGTGGTCAGGGGGTTAGCTATGCCAGGTCAGCCATCGTGCCTGTGGTCTGGGGGTTAGCTCTGCCAGGCCAGTCATCGTGCCTGTGGTCAGGGGGTTAGCTCTGCCAGGCCAGCCATCGTGCCTGTGGTCTGGGGGTTAGCTATGCCAGGTCAGCCATCGTGCCTGTGGTCAGGGGGTTAGCTCTGCCAGGCCAGCCATCGTGCCTGTGGTCTGGGGGTTAGCTATGCCAGGTCAGCCATCGTGCCTGTGGTCTGGGGGTTAGCTCTGCCAGGCCAGCCATCGTGCCTGTGGTCAGGGGGTTAGCTCTGCCAGGCCAGCCATCGTGCCTGTGGTCAGGGGGTTAGCTCTGCCAGGCCAGCCATCGTGCCTGTGGTCTGGGGGTTAGCTCTGCCAGGCCAGCCATCGTGCCTGTGGTCCAGGGGTTAGCTCTGCCAGGCCAGCCATCGTGCCTGTGGTCTGGGGGTTAGCTCTGCCAGGCCAGCCATCGTGCCAGTGGTCTGGGGGTTAGCTCTGCCAGGCCAGCCATCGTGCCTGTGGTCTGGGGGTGAGCTCTGCCGGCCAGCCATCGTGCCAGTGGTCTGGGGGTTAGCTCTGCCAGGCCAGCCATCGTGCCTGTGGTCTGGGGTTGAGCTCTGCCAGGCCAGCCATCGTGCCTGTGGTCTGGGGGTTAGCTATGCCAGGTCAGCCATCGTGCCTGTGGTCTGGGGGTTAGCTCTGCCAGGCCAGCCATCGTGCCTGTGGTCAGGGGGTTAGCTCTGCCAGGCCAGCCATCGTGCCTGTGGTCAGGGGGTTAGCTCTGCCAGGCCAGTCATCGTGCCTGTGGTCTGGGGGTTAGCTCTGCCAGGCCAGCCATCGTGCCTGTGGTCCAGGGGTTAGCTCTGCCAGGCCAGCCATCGTGCCAGTGGTCTGGGGTTGAGCTCTGCCAGGTCAACCATCGTGCCTGTGGTCTGGGGGTGAGCTATGCCAGGTCAGCCATCGTGCCTGTGGTCAGGGGGTTAGCTCTGCCAGGCCAGCCATCGTGCCTGTGGTCTGGGGGTTAGCTATGCCAGGTCAGCCATCGTGCCTGTGGTCTGGGGGTTAGCTCTGCCAGGCCAGCCATCGTGCCTGTGGTCAGGGGGTTAGCTCTGCCAGGCCAGCCATCGTGCCTGTGGTCTAGGGGTTAGCTCTGCCAGGCCAGCCATCGTGCCTGTGGTCTGGGGGTTAGCTCTGCCAGGCCAGCCATGGTGCCTGTGGTCCAGGGGTTAGCTCTGCCAGGCCAGCCATCGTGCCTGTGGTCTGGGGGTTAGCTCTGCCAGGCCAGCCATCGTGCCAGTGGTCTGGGGGTTAGCTCTGCCAGGCCAGCCATCGTGCCTGTGGTCTGGGGGTGAGCTCTGCCGGCCAGCCATCGTGCCAGTGGTCTGGGGGTTAGCTCTGCCAGGCCAGCCATCGTGCCTGTGGTCTGGGGTTGAGCTCTGCCAGGCCAGCCATCGTGCCTGTGGTCTGGGGGTTAGCTATGCCAGGTCAGCCATCGTGCCTGTGGTCTGGGGGTTAGCTTTGCCAGGCCAGCCATCGTGCCTGTGGTCAGGGGGTTAGCTCTGCCAGGCCAGCCATCGTGCCTGTGGTCAGGGGGTTAGCTCTGCCAGGCCAGTCATCGTGCCTGTGGTCTGGGGGTTAGCTCTGCCAGGCCAGCCATCGTGCCTGTGGTCCAGGGGTTAGCTCTGCCAGGCCAGCCATCGTGCCAGTGGTCTGGGGTTGAGCTCTGCCAGGTCAACCATCGTGCCTGTGGTCTGGGGGTGAGCTCTGCCAGGCCAGTCATCGTGCCTGTGGTCAGGGGGTTAGCTCTGCCAGGCCAGCCATCGTTCCTGTGGTCAGGGGGTTAGCTCTGCCAGGCCAGCCATCGTGCCAGTGGTCTGGGGGTGAGCTCTGCCAGGCCAGCCATCGTGCCTGTGGTCTGGGGGTTAGCTCTGCCAGGCCAGCCATCGTGCCTGTGGTCTGGGGGTTAGCTCTGCCAGGCCAGCCATCGTGCCTGTGGTCTGGGGGTTAGCTCTGCCAGGCCAGCCATCGTGCCTGTGGTCAGGGGGTTAGCGCTGCCAGGCCAGCCATCGTGCCTGTGGTCTGGGGGTGAGCTCTGTCAGGCCAGCCATCGTGCCTGTGGTCTAGGGGTTAGCTCTGCTAGGCCAGCCATCGTGCCTGTGGTCTAGGGGTTAGCTCTGCCAGGCCAGCCATCGTGCCTGTGGTCCAGGGGTTAGCTCTGCCAGGCCAGCCATCGTGCCTGTGGTCAGGGGGTGAGCTCTGCCAGGCCAGCCATCGTGCCAGTGGTCTGGGGGTTAGCTCTGCCAGGCCAGCCATCGTGCCTGTGGTCTGGGGGTTAGCTCAGCCAGGCCAGCCATCGTGCCTGTGGTCAGGGGGTTAGCTCTGCCAGGCCAGCCATCGTGCCAGTGGTCTGGGGGTTAGCTCTGCCAGGCCAGCCATCGTGCCAGTGGTCTGGGGGTTAGCTCTGCCAGGCCAGCCATCGTGCCTGTGGTCTGGGGGTTAGCTCTGCCAGGCCAGCCATCGTGCCTGTGGTCTGGGGGTTAGCTCTGCCAGGCCAGCCATCGTGCCAGTGGTCTGGGGGTTAGCTCTGCCAGGCCAGCCATCGTGCCTGTGGTCTGGGGGTTAGCTCTGCCAGGCCAGCCATCGTGCCAGTGGTCTGGGGGTTAGCTCTGCCAGGCCAGCCATCGTGCCAGTGGTCTGGGGGTTAGCTCTGCCAGGCCAGCCATCGTGCCAGTGGTCTGGGGGTGAGCTCTGCCAGGCCAGCCATCGTGCCTGTGGTCTGGGGGTTAGCTCTGCCAGGCCAGCCATCGTGCCAGTGGTCTGGGGGTGAGCTCTGCCAGGCCAGCCATCGTGCCTGTGGTCTGGGGGTTAGCGCTGCCAGGCCAGCCATCGTGCCAGTGGTCTGGGGGTTAGCTCTGCCGGGCCAGCCATCGTGCCAGTGGTCTGGGGGTGAGCTCTGCCAGGCCAGCCATCGTGCCTGTGGTCTGGGGGTTAGCGCTGCCAGGCCAGCTATCGTGCCAGTGGTCTGGGGGTTAGCTCTGCCAGGCCAGCCATCGTGCCAGTGGTCTGGGGGTGAGCTCTGCCAGGCCAGCCATCGTGCCAGTGGTCTGGGGGTTAGCTCTGCCAGGCCAGCCATCGTGCCTGTGGTCTGGGGGTTAGCTCTGCCAGGCCAGCCATCGTGCCTGTGGTCAGGGGGTTAGCTCTGCCAGGCCAGCCATCGTGCCAGTGGTCTGGGGGTCAGCTCTGCCAGGCCAGCCATCGTGCCAGTGGTCTGGGGGTTAGCTCTGCCAGGCCAGCCATCGTGCCTGTGGTCTGGGGGTTAGCTCTGCCAGGCCAGCCATCGTGCCTGTGGTCAGGGGGTGAGCTCTTCCAGGCCAGCCATCGTGCCTGTGGTCAGGGGGTTAGCTCTGCCAGGCCAGCCATCGTGCCAGTGGTCTGGGGGTCAGCTCTGCCAGGCCAGCCATCGTGCCAGTGGTCTGGGGGTTATCTCTGCCAGGCCAGCCATCGTGCCAGTGGTCAGGGGTTTAGCTCTGCCAGGCCAGCCATCGTGCCAGTGGTCAGGGGGTTAGCTCTGCCAGGCCAGCCATCGTGCCTGTGGTCTGGGGTTTAGCTCTGCCAGGCCAGCCATCGTGCCAGTGGTCAGGGGGTTAGCTCTGCCAGGCCAGCCATCGTGCCAGTGGTCTGGGGGTTAGCTCTGCCAGGCCAGCCATCGTGCCTGTGGTCAGGGGGTGAGCTCTTCCAGGCCAGCCATCGTGCCTGTGGTCAGGGGGTTAGCTCTGCCAGGCCAGCCATCGTGCCAGTGGTCTGGGGGTCAGCTCTGCCAGGCCAGCCATCGTGCCAGTGGTCTGGGGGTTATCTCTGCCAGGCCAGCCATCGTGCCAGTGGTCAGGGGTTTAGCTCTGCCAGGCCAGCCATCGTGCCAGTGGTCAGGGGGTTAGCTCTGCCAGGCCAGCCATCGTGCCAGTGGTCAGGGGGTTAGCTCTGCCAGGCCAGCCATCGTGCCAGTGGTCTGGGGGTTAGCGCTGCCAGGCCAGCCATCGTGCCTGTGGTCTGGGGGTTAGCTCTGCCAGGCCAGCCATCGTGCCTGTGGTCTGGGGGTTAGCTCTGCCAGGCCAGCCATCGTGCCAGTGGTCTGGGGGTTAGCTCTGCCAGGCCAGCCATCGTGCCTGGGGTCTGGGGGTTAGCTCTGCCAGGCCAGCCATCGTGCCTGTGGTCTGGGGGTTAGCTCTGCCAGGCCAGCCATCGTGCCTGTGGTCAGGGGGTTAGCTCTGCCAGGCCAGCCATCGTGCCAGTGGTCTGGGGGTTAGCGCTGCCAGGCCAGCCATCGTGCCTGTGGTCAGGGTGTTAGCTCTGCCAGGCCAGCCATCGTGCCTGTGGTCTGGGGGTTAGCTCTGCCAGGCCAGCCATCGTGCCAGTGGTCTGGGGGTGAGCTCTGCCAGGCCAGCCATCGTGCCAGTGGTCTGGGGGTTAGCTCTGCCAGGCCAGCCATCGTGCCTGTGGTCTGGGGGTTAGCTCTGCCAGGCCAGCCATCGTGCCTGTGGTCAGGGGGTTAGCTCTGCCAGGCCAGCCATCGTGCCAGTGGTCTGGGGGTCAGCTCTGCCAGGCCAGCCATCGTGCCAGTGGTCTGGGGGTTAGCTCTGCCAGGCCAGCCATCGTGCCTGTGGTCTGGGGGTTAGCTCTGCCAGGCCAGCCATCGTGCCTGTGGTCAGGGGGTGAGCTCTTCCAGGCCAGCCATCGTGCCTGTGGTCAGGGGGTTAGCTCTGCCAGGCCAGCCATCGTGCCAGTGGTCTGGGGGTCAGCTCTGCCAGGCCAGCCATCGTGCCAGTGGTCTGGGGGTGAGCTCTGCCAGGCCAGCCATCGTGCCTGTGGTCTGGGGGTTAGCGCTGCCAGGCCAGCCATCGTGCCAGTGGTCTGGGGGTTAGCTCTGCCGGGCCAGCCATCGTGCCAGTGGTCTGGGGGTGAGCTCTGCCAGGCCAGCCATCGTGCCTGTGGTCTGGGGGTTAGCGCTGCCAGGCCAGCTATCGTGCCAGTGGTCTGGGGGTTAGCTCTGCCAGGCCAGCCATCGTGCCAGTGGTCTGGGGGTGAGCTCTGCCAGGCCAGCCATCGTGCCAGTGGTCTGGGGGTTAGCTCTGCCAGGCCAGCCATCGTGCCTGTGGTCTGGGGGTTAGCTCTGCCAGGCCAGCCATCGTGCCTGTGGTCAGGGGGTTAGCTCTGCCAGGCCAGCCATCGTGCCAGTGGTCTGGGGGTCAGCTCTGCCAGGCCAGCCATCGTGCCAGTGGTCTGGGGGTTAGCTCTGCCAGGCCAGCCATCGTGCCTGTGGTCTGGGGGTTAGCTCTGCCAGGCCAGCCATCGTGCCTGTGGTCAGGGGGTGAGCTCTTCCAGGCCAGCCATCGTGCCTGTGGTCAGGGGGTTAGCTCTGCCAGGCCAGCCATCGTGCCTGTGGTCTGGGGGTTAGCGCTGCCAGGCCAGCCATCGTGCCAGTGGTCTGGGGGTTAGCTCTGCCGGGCCAGCCATCGTGCCAGTGGTCTGGGGGTGAGCTCTGCCAGGCCAGCCATCGTGCCTGTGGTCTGGGGGTTAGCGCTGCCAGGCCAGCTATCGTGCCAGTGGTCTGGGGGTTAGCTCTGCCAGGCCAGCCATCGTGCCAGTGGTCTGGGGGTGAGCTCTGCCAGGCCAGCCATCGTGCCAGTGGTCTGGGGGTTAGCTCTGCCAGGCCAGCCATCGTGCCTGTGGTCTGGGGGTTAGCTCTGCCAGGCCAGCCATCGTGCCTGTGGTCAGGGGGTTAGCTCTGCCAGGCCAGCCATCGTGCCAGTGGTCTGGGGGTCAGCTCTGCCAGGCCAGCCATCGTGCCAGTGGTCTGGGGGTTAGCTCTGCCAGGCCAGCCATCGTGCCTGTGGTCTGGGGGTTAGCTCTGCCAGGCCAGCCATCGTGCCTGTGGTCAGGGGGTGAGCTCTTCCAGGCCAGCCATCGTGCCTGTGGTCAGGGGGTTAGCTCTGCCAGGCCAGCCATCGTGCCAGTGGTCTGGGGGTCAGCTCTGCCAGGCCAGCCATCGTGCCAGTGGTCTGGGGGTTATCTCTGCCAGGCCAGCCATCGTGCCAGTGGTCAGGGGTTTAGCTCTGCCAGGCCAGCCATCGTGCCAGTGGTCAGGGGGTTAGCTCTGCCAGGCCAGCCATCGTGCCTGTGGTCTGGGGTTTAGCTCTGCCAGGCCAGCCATCGTGCCAGTGGTCAGGGGGTTAGCTCTGCCAGGCCAGCCATCGTGCCAGTGGTCTGGGGGTTAGCTCTGCCAGGCCAGCCATCGTGCCTGTGGTCAGGGGGTGAGCTCTTCCAGGCCAGCCATCGTGCCTGTGGTCAGGGGGTTAGCTCTGCCAGGCCAGCCATCGTGCCAGTGGTCTGGGGGTCAGCTCTGCCAGGCCAGCCATCGTGCCAGTGGTCTGGGGGTTATCTCTGCCAGGCCAGCCATCGTGCCAGTGGTCAGGGGTTTAGCTCTGCCAGGCCAGCCATCGTGCCAGTGGTCAGGGGGTTAGCTATGCCAGGTCAGCCATCGTGCCTGTGGTCTGGGGGTTAGCTTTGCCAGGCCAGCCATCGTGCCTGTGGTCAGGGGGTTAGCTCTGCCAGGCCAGCCATCGTGCCTGTGGTCAGGGGGTTAGCTCTGCCAGGCCAGTCATCGTGCCTGTGGTCTGGGGGTTAGCTCTGCCAGGCCAGCCATCGTGCCTGTGGTCCAGGGGTTAGCTCTGCCAGGCCAGCCATCGTGCCAGTGGTCTGGGGTTGAGCTCTGCCAGGTCAACCATCGTGCCTGTGGTCTGGGGGTGAGCTCTGCCAGGCCAGTCATCGTGCCTGTGGTCAGGGGGTTAGCTCTGCCAGGCCAGCCATCGTTCCTGTGGTCAGGGGGTTAGCTCTGCCAGGCCAGCCATCGTGCCAGTGGTCTGGGGGTGAGCTCTGCCAGGCCAGCCATCGTGCCTGTGGTCTGGGGGTTAGCTCTGCCAGGCCAGCCATCGTGCCTGTGGTCTGGGGGTTAGCTCTGCCAGGCCAGCCATCGTGCCTGTGGTCTGGGGGTTAGCTCTGCCAGGCCAGCCATCGTGCCTGTGGTCAGGGGGTTAGCGCTGCCAGGCCAGCCATCGTGCCTGTGGTCTGGGGGTGAGCTCTGTCAGGCCAGCCATCGTGCCTGTGGTCTAGGGGTTAGCTCTGCTAGGCCAGCCATCGTGCCTGTGGTCTAGGGGTTAGCTCTGCCAGGCCAGCCATCGTGCCTGTGGTCCAGGGGTTAGCTCTGCCAGGCCAGCCATCGTGCCTGTGGTCAGGGGGTGAGCTCTGCCAGGCCAGCCATCGTGCCAGTGGTCTGGGGGTTAGCTCTGCCAGGCCAGCCATCGTGCCTGTGGTCTGGGGGTTAGCTCAGCCAGGCCAGCCATCGTGCCTGTGGTCAGGGGGTTAGCTCTGCCAGGCCAGCCATCGTGCCAGTGGTCTGGGGGTTAGCTCTGCCAGGCCAGCCATCGTGCCAGTGGTCTGGGGGTTAGCTCTGCCAGGCCAGCCATCGTGCCTGTGGTCTGGGGGTTAGCTCTGCCAGGCCAGCCATCGTGCCTGTGGTCTGGGGGTTAGCTCTGCCAGGCCAGCCATCGTGCCAGTGGTCTGGGGGTTAGCTCTGCCAGGCCAGCCATCGTGCCTGTGGTCTGGGGGTTAGCTCTGCCAGGCCAGCCATCGTGCCAGTGGTCTGGGGGTTAGCTCTGCCAGGCCAGCCATCGTGCCAGTGGTCTGGGGGTTAGCTCTGCCAGGCCAGCCATCGTGCCAGTGGTCTGGGGGTGAGCTCTGCCAGGCCAGCCATCGTGCCTGTGGTCTGGGGGTTAGCTCTGCCAGGCCAGCCATCGTGCCAGTGGTCTGGGGGTGAGCTCTGCCAGGCCAGCCATCGTGCCTGTGGTCTGGGGGTTAGCGCTGCCAGGCCAGCCATCGTGCCAGTGGTCTGGGGGTTAGCTCTGCCGGGCCAGCCATCGTGCCAGTGGTCTGGGGGTGAGCTCTGCCAGGCCAGCCATCGTGCCTGTGGTCTGGGGGTTAGCGCTGCCAGGCCAGCTATCGTGCCAGTGGTCTGGGGGTTAGCTCTGCCAGGCCAGCCATCGTGCCAGTGGTCTGGGGGTGAGCTCTGCCAGGCCAGCCATCGTGCCAGTGGTCTGGGGGTTAGCTCTGCCAGGCCAGCCATCGTGCCTGTGGTCTGGGGGTTAGCTCTGCCAGGCCAGCCATCGTGCCTGTGGTCAGGGGGTTAGCTCTGCCAGGCCAGCCATCGTGCCAGTGGTCTGGGGGTCAGCTCTGCCAGGCCAGCCATCGTGCCAGTGGTCTGGGGGTTAGCTCTGCCAGGCCAGCCATCGTGCCTGTGGTCTGGGGGTTAGCTCTGCCAGGCCAGCCATCGTGCCTGTGGTCAGGGGGTGAGCTCTTCCAGGCCAGCCATCGTGCCTGTGGTCAGGGGGTTAGCTCTGCCAGGCCAGCCATCGTGCCAGTGGTCTGGGGGTCAGCTCTGCCAGGCCAGCCATCGTGCCAGTGGTCTGGGGGTTATCTCTGCCAGGCCAGCCATCGTGCCAGTGGTCAGGGGTTTAGCTCTGCCAGGCCAGCCATCGTGCCAGTGGTCAGGGGGTTAGCTCTGCCAGGCCAGCCATCGTGCCTGTGGTCTGGGGTTTAGCTCTGCCAGGCCAGCCATCGTGCCAGTGGTCAGGGGGTTAGCTCTGCCAGGCCAGCCATCGTGCCAGTGGTCTGGGGGTTAGCTCTGCCAGGCCAGCCATCGTGCCTGTGGTCAGGGGGTGAGCTCTTCCAGGCCAGCCATCGTGCCTGTGGTCAGGGGGTTAGCTCTGCCAGGCCAGCCATCGTGCCAGTGGTCTGGGGGTCAGCTCTGCCAGGCCAGCCATCGTGCCAGTGGTCTGGGGGTTATCTCTGCCAGGCCAGCCATCGTGCCAGTGGTCAGGGGTTTAGCTCTGCCAGGCCAGCCATCGTGCCAGTGGTCAGGGGGTTAGCTCTGCCAGGCCAGCCATCGTGCCTGTGGTCTGGGGTTTAGCTCTGCCAGGCCAGCCATCGTGCCAGTGGTCAGGGGGTTAGCTCTGCCAGGCCAGCCATCGTGCCAGTGGTCTGGGGGTTAGCGCTGCCAGGCCAGCCATCGTGCCTGTGGTCTGGGGGTTAGCTCTGCCAGGCCAGCCATCGTGCCTGTGGTCTGGGGGTTAGCTCTGCCAGGCCAGCCATCGTGCCAGTGGTCTGGGGGTTAGCTCTGCCAGGCCAGCCATCGTGCCTGGGGTCTGGGGGTTAGCTCTGCCAGGCCAGCCATCGTGCCTGTGGTCTGGGGGTTAGCTCTGCCAGGCCAGCCATCGTGCCTGTGGTCAGGGGGTTAGCTCTGCCAGGCCAGCCATCGTGCCAGTGGTCTGGGGGTTAGCGCTGCCAGGCCAGCCATCGTGCCTGTGGTCAGGGTGTTAGCTCTGCCAGGCCAGCCATCGTGCCTGTGGTCTGGGGGTTAGCTCTGCCAGGCCAGCCATCGTGCCAGTGGTCTGGGGGTTAGCTCTGCCAGGCCAGCCATCGTGCCAGTGGTCAGGGGGTTAGCTCTGCCAGGCCAGCCATCGTGCCAGTGGTCTGGGGGTTAGCGCTGCCAGGCCAGCCATCGTGCCTGTGGTCTCGGGGTTAGCTCTGCCAGGCCAGCCATCGTGCCTGTGGTCTGGGGGTTAGCTCTGCCAGGCCAGCCATCGTGCCAGTGGTCTGGGGGTTAGCTCTGCCAGGCCAGCCATCGTGCCAGTGGTCTGGGGGTTAGCTCTGCCAGGCCAGCCATCGTGCCTGTGGTCTGGGGGTTAGCTCTGCCAGGCCAGCCATCGTGCCAGTGGTCAGGGGGTTAGCTCTGCCAGGCCAGCCATCGTGCCTGTGGTCTGGGGGTTAGCTCTGCCAGGCCAGCCATCGTGCCAGTGGTCTGGGGGTTAGCTCTGCCAGGCCAGCCATCGTGCCTGTGGTCTGGGGGTGAGCTCTGCCAGGCCAGCCATCGTGCCAGTGGTCTGGGGGTTAGCTCTGCCAGGCCAGCCATCGTGCCTGTGGTCTAGGGGTGAGCTCTGCTAGGCCAGCCATCGTGCCAGTGGTCTGGGGGTGAGCTCTGCCAGGCCAGCCATCGTGCCTGTGGTCTAGGGGTTAGCTCTGCCAGGCCAGCCATCGTGCCTGTGGTCTGGTGGTTAGCTCTGCCAGGCCAGCCATCGGGCCTGTGGTCTAGGGGTTAGCTCTGCTAGGCCAGCCATCGTGCCTGTGGTCTGGGGTTGAGCTCTGCTAGGCCAGCCATCGTGCCTGTGGTCTAGGGGTTAGCTCTGCCAGGCCAGCCATCGTGCCTGTGGTCTGGGGGTTAGCTCTGCCAGGCCAGCCATCGTGCCTGTGGTCTAGGGGTTAGCTCTGCCAGGCCAGCCATCGTGCCTGTGGTCTGGGGGTTAGCTCTGCCAGGCCAGCCATCGTGCCTGTGGTCTGGGGGTTAGCTCTGCCAGGCCAGCCATCGTGCCAGTGGTCTGGGGGTTAGCGCTGCCAGGCCAGCCATCGTGCCTGTGGTCTGGGGGTTAGCTCTGCCAGGCCAGCCATCGTGCCTGTGGTCTGGGGGTTAGCTCTGCCAGGCCAGCCATCGTGCCAGTGGTCTGGGGGTTAGCTCTGCCAGGCCAGCCATCGTGCCTGTGGTCTGGGGGTGAGCTCTGCCAGGCCAGCCATCGTGCCAGTGGTCTGGGGGTTAGCTCTGCCAGGCCAGCCATCGTGCCTGTGGTCTGGGGGTGAGCTCTGCCAGGCCAGCCATCGTGCCTGTGGTCTGGGGGTTAGCGCTGCCAGGCCAGCCATCGTGCCAGTGGTCTGGGGGTTAGCTCTGCCGGGCCAGCCATCGTGCCAGTGGTCTGGGGGTGAGCTCTGCCAGGCCAGCCATCGTGCCTGTGGTCTGGGGGTTAGCGCTGCCAGGCCAGCTATCGTGCCAGTGGTCTGGGGGTTAGCTCTGCCAGGCCAGCCATCGTGCCAGTGGTCTGGGGGTGAGCTCTGCCAGGCCAGCCATCGTGCCAGTGGTCTGGGGGTTAGCTCTGCCAGGCCAGCCATCGTGCCTGTGGTCTGGGGGTTAGCTCTGCCAGGCCAGCCATCGTGCCTGTGGTCAGGGGGTTAGCTCTGCCAGGCCAGCCATCGTGCCAGTGGTCTGGGGGTCAGCTCTGCCAGGCCAGCCATCGTGCCAGTGGTCTGGGGGTTAGCTCTGCCAGGCCAGCCATCGTGCCTGTGGTCTGGGGGTTAGCTCTGCCAGGCCAGCCATCGTGCCTGTGGTCAGGGGGTGAGCTCTTCCAGGCCAGCCATCGTGCCTGTGGTCAGGGGGTTAGCTCTGCCAGGCCAGCCATCGTGCCAGTGGTCTGGGGGTCAGCTCTGCCAGGCCAGCCATCGTGCCAGTGGTCTGGGGGTTATCTCTGCCAGGCCAGCCATCGTGCCAGTGGTCAGGGGTTTAGCTCTGCCAGGCCAGCCATCGTGCCAGTGGTCAGGGGGTTAGCTCTGCCAGGCCAGCCATCGTGCCTGTGGTCTGGGGTTTAGCTCTGCCAGGCCAGCCATCGTGCCAGTGGTCAGGGGGTTAGCTCTGCCAGGCCAGCCATCGTGCCAGTGGTCTGGGGGTTAGCGCTGCCAGGCCAGCCATCGTGCCTGTGGTCTGGGGGTTAGCTCTGCCAGGCCAGCCATCGTGCCTGTGGTCTGGGGGTTAGCTCTGCCAGGCCAGCCATCGTGCCAGTGGTCTGGGGGTTAGCTCTGCCAGGCCAGCCATCGTGCCTGGGGTCTGGGGGTTAGCTCTGCCAGGCCAGCCATCGTGCCTGTGGTCTGGGGGTTAGCTCTGCCAGGCCAGCCATCGTGCCTGTGGTCAGGGGGTTAGCTCTGCCAGGCCAGCCATCGTGCCAGTGGTCTGGGGGTTAGCGCTGCCAGGCCAGCCATCGTGCCTGTGGTCAGGGTGTTAGCTCTGCCAGGCCAGCCATCGTGCCTGTGGTCTGGGGGTTAGCTCTGCCAGGCCAGCCATCGTGCCAGTGGTCTGGGGGTTAGCTCTGCCAGGCCAGCCATCGTGCCAGTGGTCAGGGGGTTAGCTCTGCCAGGCCAGCCATCGTGCCAGTGGTCTGGGGGTTAGCGCTGCCAGGCCAGCCATCGTGCCTGTGGTCTCGGGGTTAGCTCTGCCAGGCCAGCCATCGTGCCTGTGGTCTGGGGGTTAGCTCTGCCAGGCCAGCCATCGTGCCAGTGGTCTGGGGGTTAGCTCTGCCAGGCCAGCCATCGTGCCAGTGGTCTGGGGGTTAGCTCTGCCAGGCCAGCCATCGTGCCTGTGGTCTGGGGGTTAGCTCTGCCAGGCCAGCCATCGTGCCAGTGGTCAGGGGGTTAGCTCTGCCAGGCCAGCCATCGTGCCTGTGGTCTGGGGGTTAGCTCTGCCAGGCCAGCCATCGTGCCAGTGGTCTGGGGGTTAGCTCTGCCAGGCCAGCCATCGTGCCTGTGGTCTGGGGGTGAGCTCTGCCAGGCCAGCCATCGTGCCAGTGGTCTGGGGGTTAGCTCTGCCAGGCCAGCCATCGTGCCTGTGGTCTAGGGGTGAGCTCTGCTAGGCCAGCCATCGTGCCAGTGGTCTGGGGGTGAGCTCTGCCAGGCCAGCCATCGTGCCTGTGGTCTAGGGGTTAGCTCTGCCAGGCCAGCCATCGTGCCTGTGGTCTGGTGGTTAGCTCTGCCAGGCCAGCCATCGGGCCTGTGGTCTAGGGGTTAGCTCTGCTAGGCCAGCCATCGTGCCTGTGGTCTGGGGTTGAGCTCTGCTAGGCCAGCCATCGTGCCTGTGGTCTAGGGGTTAGCTCTGCCAGGCCAGCCATCGTGCCTGTGGTCTGGGGGTTAGCTCTGCCAGGCCAGCCATCGTGCCTGTGGTCTAGGGGTTAGCTCTGCCAGGCCAGCCATCGTGCCTGTGGTCTGGGGGTTAGCTCTGCCAGGCCAGCCATCGTGCCTGTGGTCTGGGGGTTAGCTCTGCCAGGCCAGCCATCGTGCCAGTGGTCTGGGGGTTAGCGCTGCCAGGCCAGCCATCGTGCCTGTGGTCTGGGGGTTAGCTCTGCCAGGCCAGCCATCGTGCCTGTGGTCTGGGGGTTAGCTCTGCCAGGCCAGCCATCGTGCCAGTGGTCTGGGGGTTAGCTCTGCCAGGCCAGCCATCGTGCCTGTGGTCTGGGGGTGAGCTCTGCCAGGCCAGCCATCGTGCCAGTGGTCTGGGGGTTAGCTCTGCCAGGCCAGCCATCGTGCCTGTGGTCTGGGGGTGAGCTCTGCCAGGCCAGCCATCGTGCCTGTGGTCTGGGGGTTAGCGCTGCCAGGCCAGCCATCGTGCCTGTGGTCTGGGGGTTAGCTCTGCCAGGCCAGCCATCGTGCCTGTGGTCTAGGGGTTAGCTCTGCTAGGCCAGCCATCGTGCCTGTGGTCTAGGGGTTAGCTCTGCTAGGCCAGCCATCGTGCCTGTGGTCTAGGGGTTAGCTCTGCCAGGCCAGCCATCGTGCCTGTGGTCTAGGGGTTAGCTCTGCTAGGCCAGCCATCGTGCCTGTGGTCTAGGGGTTAGCTCTGCTAGGCCAGCCATCGTGCCTGTGGTCTAGGGGTTAGCTCTGCCAGGCCACCCGTCGTGCCGGGTTTCGGGGGTTCGGGTTTACTTTTGGTAAACCAGTAAAGAACTGTAAACAGGCGGAGCTGCAGATCAACAGGTCCTGGGCTCGAACTTTGGGTCCTACAACTGGGGCAAGTTTCACTGGACTAGCGCTGGCAACTGACCTCTTAAAGCCTAGCCCCCCCCCCCTCCCCACCTTCCCCTCTGCCTCCTGGACTTCCTCTCCCGCGTAGCTCTGGCGCCACAGACCCTCCCATAGCGCTGCCAGCCTGGAGCCTCTCGTACCTTTGGTAGCATAACTCTGGAAACATGGCCTCCCGTAACTTGGGATTTGCCCTCAAATAGCTTTGGTAAGAACCCACACCTAGCTCTGGTAACAGCCTCTGCATAGCTCTAGTAATAACCCTGACATAGCTCTGGTAACAACCCTCACACAGCTCTGGTAACAACCCTCACACAGCTCTGGTAACAGCACTTACATAGCTCTGGAGACAACCCTCACACAGCTCTGGTAACAACCCTCACACAGCTCTGGTAACAACCCTCACACAGCTCTGGTAACAGCACTTACATAGCTCTGGAGACAACCCTCGCATAGCTCTGGTAACATTCACATAGCTCTTGAGACAATCCTCGCATAACTCTGGTAACCACCCCCACATAGCTATGGTAACAACCTTCGCATAGCTCTGGTAACAACACACACATGGCTCTGGTAACAACCCTCTCATAGCTCTGAAGACAACCCTCGCATAGCTCTGGTAACAACCTCTACATCGCTACGGTAACAACCTTCGCATAGCTCTGATAACAACACACACAGCTCTGGTAACAACGCCCACATAGCTCTGGAGACAACCCTCGCATAGCTCTGGTAACAAAACTCACATTTCTTTGGTAACAACGCGCACATAGCTCTGGTAGCAACCATCACATAGCTTTGGTTACAACCCCACATCGCTGCAGTGTCCATGTCGCATGTCAATTTTAAGATGAGGTCCATGTCGCATGTCGATTTTTATGAAGAGGCCCATGTCGCCTGCTGCTAAGTCTAAGGCAGCCCCAATGTCGCGTTGTCGATTTTAAAAATCGCCGTGTCGAAAAAGGGCCTCTGGGGTCCTAGCTCTATTAACAACTCTCCCATACATTTTTATTTTTACTTGTACAGCAAAAAACGAAAGGACGACAATGTAAGAATGGGTGATACGGTTTATTCACGGGGCCTGTGAACCAAAATACAACACAGAAATGTGACGGAGACCTCACACAGCTGTAGCACTGGCACAATACCGCGTCTGCTCCATACAGTCGACACATTGTTGGACATGATTTGCTGATGTCTATTTCACACATTCTAGGGGCCAGGCACTGGTTCCCACAAAGCAACGGGCGCCTCCTAGCGACGTAGTCCGCACTTGAGAGCGGCAACGAGTGGCTTGAAGCGTTTGTACCGGTACAAAGAACAGTAATGGTTTGGGAACGTCTCAAACGTTATCAGCCGCGAGGTTGCATTACCCGGTGCATTACCCAGCCAAACAATTTACATTTAAAGCTCTGTTTGTCAACCAACAGAAAGGCAAAATGCTCTGGCCGTCCGATAGCAAAGAGCAGTGCTGCCCCCTACCGACCCGATCAGCCAAAATATACTTTGCCAGCTATTCAAGTCTTTTCGGTGGAGTTCAAAGTACTACAGTCAGGAGAGGACTTTAAAAAAATAACCAATATGATGAGAGTTCCTCCCGAGACTAGGCAAGACGCAATACTCCACAGGAACGACTAGCTTCTGGCAGGAATGGAAGAGATACACGCTGATCAGGCGGGTAAGGGAACCAGCTCGCTGACCAATTAAATACATGAAACCAGCTTGCTGACCACATAGGCACAGAGAACCAGGTCGTTTGTGCCTCGTCGGCACAAAGAACCGTTTGCTGATCATGTAGAGGCAGGGAAACAACAGTTTGTAAAATGAAGAACTTGTTCGTGAACAGAACGAGCTTACTGATCTCATGGGTACAGGCAACCAGCGCGGCCTGACAGACCACGAGGAAGGGACCCAGTGCTCTGAGCGCAGATTAGGTTGGATCTACAGTCGGTAGGGGGCAGGACTGGCACTGTCTGTAATTGAAACACTCACAAAAGCAACAACAAAGACTGACATTGGTATACAAAAGCGACTCACAATTCCACTTTTGTCAAAATAAATAGCTCATGTAATACATGTAGTGGGCCAATGTGCTTTTGATCTCCTTCGTACTTGAGAAAATACGTACGAGAATGAGGTCATCAAGTGCTAAATAGCATAAAATGAATGGCTGTTTCTTGTATTTTCCCGTCGTTAACAATGCCAGATTGTGTGGTCCGATAACAGCTTTGTTCTTTCAAAGTATAATGCAGTGTGATAGTTAATTATAGCATACAAGGTCATGTCATGATACCCAAGGTCGTGTCACCAAGGTCATGTCATCATTGCCAAGGTCATGTCATCATTGCCAATGTCATGCCATCATGCCCAAGGTCATGTCATCATGCCCAAGGTCATGTCATCATGCCCAAGGTCATGTCATCATACCCAAGGTCACGTCGTCATGAACACCACCACGACGCTATTTCCAAGGTCACGTCCTCACACACAAGGTCATATCGACATATTCACCACCACGCCCTCATTTTCAAGGTCGCGTCGTCATTCTCAATGTCACGTCCTCACACACACATGAGGTGACTTTTATTGGTGTAATTATATTGGACTGAAGATGGACGAGAGAGACCATATATTGTTAACAATCGTGATATATGTTCCAGAAATAGACAATTTCACCATTTTACATTTAATTTATTAGCCAGTCCCCAGTCAATCAAAATGGAAAAAAATACAACCAATTCGACAACTGTGCAAATAGCGTAGGAGGGTGATTCGAGCCCTTGTAATGTGTGTCTTAATTCATGGTCTCCATCAATCCACACACCTTGAATAAACTCTGTAAGCAGTTTGCGAATCTAGAGTCTAAACGATGATTGATAATGATACGCGTAAACAAATACGTCAGTTTAAGGTTGACATAATGACGGGATGGGGAGATACAGGCACGGTGATGCGGTTACCACGATTTAAAATGATTTAACACGATAAATATAAATTATAAAACTTCACTTTGGAATTAAATTCGCATATAGTTATAGTGCACATTGTCGTAAACGCTCATTTTAGAGTCTAATTCATCTAGGCTAATATTGGCCATTTGTGCTGCTAGGTTTCCTGTGTCCGGGTCCCGTGCGTGGGGGTCGTCTGTCTGTGCGTCCTCGGCCGCCATGACATACGAAGGGTAGGTCTGCGCGTCGCCCTGCGCATGGTCACGCGCATGCGTATGCGCATGCGCAGAAGTCATATGAGCGCTTGGTCCCACGCCGGCCGGGTTGCTAACGGCAACGAAGACGGCTGTGTGAGGAGAGGGTGGGGTGGCGTGGAGGCGGGCGAATGCCGCGGAAAGTTGGGGCGGCGAGCCGTTGGGTATCACAAGTTTGCTGGGGCGCCGGCGATCCGGGGAAAGTTTAGTCACACGCGCCGTGACAGCGCTGGATCGGGCGCCGGGCGGTTGCCGTGGATACGGCTCCCACGGCTGAGCGTCCTCGTCCGAGGTGACCTTTCGATGACCTCTGTCGCACACGTCGCCATGGTAATCCAGCGCGCCACCTATCGGCCGAGATTCGTCGTATTCCGTCTCGTATATCGGCGTCATCGACGTTTTGCGATATGTACTCCCATTATCGTCCATGTTCCGCCTGTCACGTGACACCTCCTTGCTCCTGGCGGCAGGAATGGCGACTGGGCGGGCTACCCCGCAATGCTGACGGGTCAGAGGCACTTTCAACATAGGGAAGGGGGGCGGGTTCACTGTCGTGTGTCTGGCGTCTATATCCGCCTTGGCCGACAGCAGGTCCCACCCGCTGTGCAGAGCAGCGCCGCCTGGCGGTTGAGAATCCCCCTGGCGGGGATCCTGCGAGGGCCGGAGACGCTGGATGACTTCCGGTGCCTGGTGGCGGGGGTCGCCGCTGAAGGGGTTGTGGTGGTGGTGGTGGTGGTGGTGGGGGTTGCCATGGGAGGCGGGGTTTGGCCGCATCGACGAGCGGAGTACCTCGGCCAAGGGGGTGAAGGGAGGGGTGGTGGTCGGGGATGAGCCCAGAGAGTCGTATACGCTGTCGGGTTGGGTGGGCCACTCCCCGCTGTGGCTGCTGGTCGCCAGGGTAGCGGAGGACCCGGATGACGCGGACCCCCCCGCCGACCGGATCCCGACCCCAGACACCCTCGGGGTGGATCCGGAAAATCCGCATGACGACACTTCCGGTTCCGGTTCGGACATGGGGAAGCCGCGCGCGCGACTAGCCGCGTCCCTGGCCGTCCATTTGATGACGTAATCCGACCCGTCACGTGACTCATGACTCGGCGCCGCCGAGATGCGACATGCGCCGTCATCATCCACGCTCGCCCGCTCCGCGTCTGCGCAGTAGACCCGCTCGCCGTACATATCCGGAGCTGAGGAATCAAAAGAGACGGACCTACAGGGGCTGTGTCTGAACCCGGACTCCGCCGCGAACCTGGATTGCTCCAGAGAGCTGCCGCCCTGGAGGCTGCTCTTCATGATCCCGGTCGGCGCCAGGCTCCGGTGGCTCGCGGATGCTCTGCGCATGTCCGGACTGCTGCCGTACCCCGAGTTGGAGGACGGCTGCGCGGACATCTCGCGCGCCAAGTCCTGAGACACCCTGGTGAGGGGTGAGGGGAAGGCCGCGTCACTGGCCGGGGTAATCGTCACCGAATGCTGCGGAGTCGAGCGGATATCATACGTCATTTTGTTGGCGTCTGACCCTGAGGGCACTGAGGGCGAGGATGGCGATGACGTCATAGACGCGAGGCCGTTGGGCCCCCGCGCGGCGTCCTCCACCCCCGGCACGTGGAGCCGCCCCAGCAGCGGCGTCGTCTGCTCGTCGCCAGAGGACTTCCGGTTCCGGTTTTTCCCGTTGGAAGTCAAGTTCTTAACGCTGCGCAGCGTCCCATCCGGGTTCTGCTGGACGGCGACGTGCAGGGGGTAACGGGGGGGTCGGGCGGCGGCGGGGGAGGCGGGGGGCTGCTGCAAGGTGGCACGCCTCATGCCCCCAGGGGTGGTGTGACGCGTCACACCTGACGGACCCTGCCAAGGACATCACAGTTTCAATAAATATGCATAATATAATATGATATAAATATATAAATATTCATATTAATAAATAATAACTAATAAATAATGATAGCATACTTCAGCTGACATTGAGCACGATGTCGGTGATAATGTTCCTATTAACATCCTTGGGGTAATACAGGGTTTATTTAGATGCAATGCCAGATAGTTGGGAAATAAAATATATGATGTATTCATTAGCTTTGCATCTGTGTGGCTGCATATTGGGCGCAAAACGAGCTTATACAAGTATTGACAGTTTTTCATTTATAAAATAAAAATAAATGCAATTTGATTTATACAATTATTATATAGGCGTTGACGACAGATGTTGATGACAAATGTTGATAACAGATTCGAGTGACAGATGTTGATTACATGTGTCGAAGACAGATGCTGGTTACATGCTGATGCCAAATGTCGCTGACATATGTTGAATGTGCAAGAAGATATCTTCTTAGAGGCAATTGCCTGTTTTTCAATTGCAAATGCAATAAAAAAAAAATGACAGATGTTGCTGGTGGATTTACCCTATCGCTACAAGACACTTTCTTTCAAATAACTGCAATGACTTAATTGATATCATATTTTATAGCATTGATATTTAATATCATTACATATCCTGATTACCGGGCGATGGGCGATGAATGACGCCATATTTGATATCATTACACATGCTGATTACCGGGCGACGGGCGATGACGCCATGTTTGATATCATTACATATGCTTATAACCGGCGATGACGCAATATTTGATATCATTACATATGCTTATTACGGGCGATGACGCCATATTTGATATCATTACATATGCTGATTACCGGGCGATGACGCCATATTTGATATCATTACATATGTTGATTACCGGGCGATGGGCCTCCTCGTCGGCCACGGTGATGACGCAGTAGGCATGAAGACAGAGGATGAGGCAGACAAGGAGCAGACAAAAGCCCAGTCCCAGGCAGATGGCTCCCCATGACTTGTACAACCTGCAAACACAAACACACAACAATAAACAAAAGTTCAATTATTTGTGGTAACAGTCTGCGCGAGAGTCGTCTGGCGCGATGCAGTGTCTGTCATAGGAAGGCAGAGCTGTAAGACTAATATCGTGTCATTATCTGTCTTTTGGGGGTGTGGTGGGGGGGGGGGGGGCGGGGGGGGGTTCTTTATAGTGAATCATATTGTGAATCATAGTGTGAATCATAGTGTGAATTATAGTGAATCATAGTGTGAAGCATAGTGTGAATCATAGTGTGAAGTATAGTGTGAAGTATAGTGTGAATCATAGTGTGAAGTATAGTGTGAAGCATAGTGTGAAGCATAGTGTGAATCATAGTGTGAAGTATAGTGTGAATCATAGGGTGAAGCATAGTGTGAATCATAGTGTGAATCATAGTGTGAATCATAGTGTAAAGCGTAGTGTGAATCATAGTGTGAATCATAATGTGAAGTATAGTGTGAATCATAGTGTGAAGTATAGTGTGAATCATAGTGTGAATCATAGTGTGAACCATAGTATGAAGCATTGCGTGAAGCATAGTGTGAAGTATGGCGTGAAGCATAGTGTGAAGTATAGCATGAAGTATAGTGTGAATCATAGTGTGAAGCATAGTGTGAAGCGTAGTGTGAATCATAGTGTGAATCATAGTGTGAATCATAATGTAAAGTATAGTGTGAATCATAGGGTGAAGCATAGTGTGAATCATAGTGTGAATCCTAATGTAAAGTATAGTGTGAATCATAGGGTGAAGTATAGTGTGAATCATAGTGTGAATCATAGTGTGAATCATAGTATGAAGCATAGTGTAAAGTATGGCGTGAAGCATAGTGTGAAGTACAGCATGAAGTATAGTGTGAAGCATAGTGTGAAGTATAACATGAAGTATAGTGTGAATCATAGTGTGAATAATAGTGTGAATCATAGTGTGAAGAATAGCGTGAAGCATAGTGTGAAGTATAGCATGAAGTATAGTGTGAAGCATAGTGTGAATCATAGTGTGAATCATAGTGTGAATCATAGTGTGAAGAATAGGGTGAAGCATAGTGTGAAGTATAGCATGAAGTATAGTGTGAAGCATAGTGTGAATCATAGTGTGAAGTATAGCGTGAAGCATAGTGTGAAGTATAGTGTGAATCATAGTGTGAATCATACTGTGAATTATGGCGTGGAGCATAGCGTGAAGTATAGTGTGCAGCATAGTGTGAATCATGGTGTGAATCATAGTGTGAGATATAGTGTGAAGCATAGTGTGAAGCATTGTGTGAATCAAAGTGTGAATCATAGTGTGAAGTATAGCATGAAGTATAGTGTGAAGCATAGTGTGAATCATAGCGTGAAGTATAGTGTGAAGCATAGTGTGAATCATAGTGTGAATCATAGTGTGAAGTATAGCGTGAAGCATAGTGTGAAGTATAGTGTGAATCATAGCGTGAAGTATAGTGTGAAGCATAGTGTGAATCATAGTGTGAATCATAGTGTGAAGCATAACGTGAATCATAGTGTGAAGTATAGTGTGAAGTATAGTGTGAAGCATAGTGCGAATCATAGTGTGAAGTATAGTGTGAATCATAGTGTGAATCATAGTGTGAAGTATGGCGTGGAGCATAGTGTGAAGTATAGTGTGCAGCATGGTGTGAATCATGGTGTGAATCATAGTGTGAAGTATAGTGTAAAGCATAGTGTGAAGCATAGTGTGAATCAAAGTGTGAATCATAGTGTGAAGTATAGCATGAAGTATAGTGTGAAGCATAGTGTGAATCATAGCGTGAAGTATAGTGTGAAGCATAGTGTGAAGCATAGTGTTAATCATAGCGTGAAGTATGCTGTGAAGCATAGCGTGAAGTATAGTTCAAAGTATAGCGTGAAGTATAGTGTGAAGCGTAGTGTGAATCATAGTGTGAGGCATAGTGTGAATCATAATGTGAAGTATAGTGTGAATCATAGTGTGAAGTATAGTGTGAGGCATAGTGTGAATCATAGTGTGAAGCATAGTGTGAATCATAGTGTGAAGTATAGTGTGAATCATAGTGTGAAGTATAGTGTGAAGTATAGTGCGACGCATAGTTTGAAGTATAGTGTGAAGCATAGTGTGAATCATAGTGTGAAGTATGCTGTGAAGTATAGCGTGAAGTATAGTGTAAAGTATAGCGTATAATATAGTGTGAAGCACAGTGTGAATCATAGTGTGAAGCATAGTGTGAATCATAGTGTGAAGTATAGTGTGAATCATAGTGTGAAGTATAGTGTGAAGTATAGTGCGACGCATAGTGTGAAGTATAGTGTGAAGCATAGTGTGAATCATAGTGTGAAGTATGCTGTGAAGTATAGCGTGAAGTATAGTGTAAAGTATAGCGTAAAATATAGTGTGAAGCATAGTGTGAATCATAGTGTGAAGCATAGCGTGAATCATAGTGTGAAGTATAATATGAACCATAGTGTGAAATATAGTGTGAAGTATCGTGTAAAGCATAGTGTGAAGCATAGTGTGAATCATAGTGTGAAGTATAGTGTGAAGCATAGTGTGAATCATAGTGTGAAGCATAGTGCAAATCATAGTGTGAAGTATAGTGTGAATCATAGTGTAAAGTATAGTGTAAAGTATAGTGTGAAGCATAGTGTAAAGTACAGCGTGGAGTATAGTGTGAAGCATAGTGTGAATCATAGTGTGAAGCATAGTGTGAAGCATAGTGTGAAGTATAGTGTGAATCACAGTGTGGAGTATAGTGTGAAGCATAGTGTGAATCATAGTGTGAAGCATAGTGTGAATCATAGTGTGAAGTATTGTGTGAAGCATAGTGTGAATCATAGTGTGAATCATAGTGTGAAGTATAGCGTGAAGCATAGTGTGAAGTATAGTGTGAATCATAGCGTGAAATATAGTGTGAAGCATAGTATGAAGTATAGTGTGAATCATAGTGTGAAGCATAACGTGAATCATAGTGTGAAGTATAGTGTGAAGTATAGTGTGAAGCATAGTGTGAAGCATAGTGTGAAGTATAGCGTGAAGCATAGTGTGAAGTATAGTGTGAATCATAGTGTGAATCATAGTGTGAAGTATGGCGTGGAGCATAGTGTGAAGTATAGTGTGCAGCATAGTGTGAATCATGGTGTGAATCATAGTGTGAAGAATAGCGTGAAGCATAGTGTGAAGTATAGTGTGAATCATAGCGTGAAGTATAGTGTGAAGCACAGTGTGAATCATAGTGTGAATCATAGTGTGAAGCATAACGTGAATCATAGTGTGAAGTATAGTGTGAAGTATTGTGTGAAGCATAGTGTGAAGCATAGTGTGAAGTATAGCGTGAAGCATAGTGCAAAGTATAGTGTGAATCATAGTGTGAATCATAGTGTGAAGTATGGCGTGGAGCATAGTGTGAAGTAGAGTGTGCAGCATAGTGTGAATCATGGTGTGAATCATAGTGTAAAGTATAGTGTGAAGCATAGTGTGAAGCATAGTGTGAATCAAAGTGTGAATCATAGTGTGAAGTATAGCATGAAGTATAGTGTGAAGCATAGTGTGAATCATAGCGTGAAGTATAGTGTGAAGCATAGTGTGAAGCATAGTGTGAATCATAGTGTGAAGTATGCTGTGAAGCATAGCGTGAAGTATAGTGTAAAGTATAGCGTGAAGTATAGTGTGAAGCGTAGTGTGAATCATAGTGTGAGGCATAGTGTGAATCATAGTGTGAAGTATAGTGTGAATCATAGTGTGAAGTATAGTGTGAGGCATAGTGTGAATCATAGTGTGAAGCAGAGTGTGAATCATAGTGTGAAGTATAGTGTGAATCATAGTGTGAAGTATAGTGTGAAGTATAGTGCGACGCATAGTGTGAAGTATAGTGTGAAGCATAGTGTGAATCATAGTGTGAAGTATGCTGTGAAGTATAGCGTGAAGTATAGTGTAAAGTATAGCGTAAAATATAGTGTGAAGCATAGTGTGAATCATAGTGTGAAGCATAGTGTGAATCATAGTGTGAAGTATAATATGAATCATAGTGTGAAATATAGTGTGAAGTATCGTGTAAAGCATAGTGTGAAGCATAGTGTGAATCATAGTGTGAAGTATAGTGTGAATCATAGTGTGAATCATAGTGTGAAGCATAGTGTAAATCATAGTGTGAAGTATAGTGTGAATCATAGTGTGAAGTATAGTGTGAATCATAGTGTGAATCATAGTGTGAAGTATTGTGTGAATCATAGTGTGAAGTATAGTGTGAAGTATCGTGTGAAGCCTAGTGTGAAGTATAGCGTGAAGTATAGTGTAAAGTATAGTGTGAAGCATAGTGTGAAGTATAGTGTGAAGTATAGTGTGAAGTATAGTGTGAAGTATAGTGTGAAGTATAGTGTGAATCATAGTGTGAAGTATAGTGTGAAGTATAGTGTGTAGTATAGCATGAAGTATAGTGTGAAGCATAGTGTGAATCATAGCGTGAAGTATAGTGTGAAGCATAGTGTGAAGCATAGTGTGAATCATAGTGTGAAGTATGCTGTGAAGCATAGCGTGAAGTATAGTGTAAAGTATAGCGTGAAGTATAGTGTGAAGCGTAGTGTGAATCATAGTGTGAAGTATAGTGTGAATCATAGTGTGAAGTATAGTGTGAGGCATAGTGTGAATCATAGTGTGAAGCATAGTGTGAATCATAGTGTGAAGTATAGTGTGAATCATAGTGTGAAGTATAGTGTGAAGTATAGTGCGACGCATAGTGTGAAGTATAGTGTGAAGCATAGTGTGAATCATATTGTGAAGTATGCTGTGAAGTATAGCGTGAAGTATAGTGTAAAGTATAGCGTAAAATATAGTGTGAAGCATAGTGTGAATCATAGTGTGAAGCATAGTGTGAATCATAGTGTGAAGTATAGTGTGAAGCATAGTGTGAATCATAGTGTGAAGCATAGTGTAAATCATAGTGTGAAGTATAGTGTGAATCATAGTGTAAAGTACAGCGTGGAGTATAGTGTGAAGCATAGTGTGAATCATAGTGTGAAGCATAGTGTGAAGCATAGTGTGAAGTGTAGTGTGAATCATAGTGTGAAGTATAGTGTGAAGCATAGTGTGAATCATAGTGTGAAGCATAGTGTGAATCATAGTGTGAAGTATTGTGTGAATCATAGTGTGAAGTATAGTGTGAAGTATCGTGTGAAGCATAGTGTGAAGTATAGCGTGAAGTAAAGTGTAAAGTATAGTGTGAAGCATAGTGTGAAGTATAGTGTGAAGTATAGTGTGAGGTATAGTGTGAAGTATAGTGTGAAGTATAGTGTGAATCATAGTGTGAAGTATAGTGTGAAGTATAGTGTGAAATATCGTGTGAAGTATTGTGTGAAGTATCGTGTGAAGTATTGTGTGAATCATAGTGTGAAGTATAGTGTGAAGTATCGTGTGAAGCCTAGTGTGAAGTATAGTGTGAAGTATAGTGTGAAGTATAATGTGAAGTATAGTGTAAAGCATAGTGTAAAGTATAGTGTAAAGTATAGTGTGAAGTATAGTGTGAAGTATAGTGTGAAGTATAGTGTGAAGTATCGTGTGAAGCATAGTGTAAAGTATAGTGTGAAGTATAGTGTGAAGTATAGTGTGAAGTATAATGTGAAGTTTAGTGTGAAGCATAGTGTAAAGTATAGTGTAAAGTATAGTGTGAAGTATCGTGTGAAGTATAGTGTGAAGTATAGTGTGAAGTATCGTGTGAAGCATAGTGTGAAGTATAGTGTGAAGTATAGTGTGAAGTATAGTGTGAAGTATAGTGTGAAGTATAGTGTGAAGTATAGTGTGAAGTATCGTGTGAAGTATAGTGTGAAGTATAGTGTGAGGTATCGTGTGAAGCATAGTGTGAAGTATAGTGTGAAGTATAGTGTGAAGTATAGTGTGAAGCATAGTGTGAAGTATTGTGTGAAGTATAGTGTGAAGTATCGTGTGAAGCATAGTGTGAAGTATCGTGTGAAGCATAGTGTGAAGCATAGTGTGAAGTATAGTGTGAATCATAGTGTGAAGTATAGTGTGAAGTATAGTGTGATGTATAGTGTGAGTCATAGTGTGAAGTATAGTTTGAAGCATAGTGTGAAGTATTGTGTGAAGTATAGTGTGAAGTATCGTGTGAAGCATAGTGTGAAGTATAGTGTGAAGCATAGTGTGAAGTATAGTGTGAAGCATAATGTGAAGCATAGTGTGAAGTATCGTGTGAAGCATAGTGTGAAGCATAGTGTGAAGTATATTGTGAATCATAGTGTGAAGTATAGTGTGAAGTATAGTGTGAAGTATAGTGTGAATCATAGTGTGAAGTATAGTTTGAAGCATAGTGTGAAGTATTGTGTGAAGTATAGTGTGAAGTATCGTGTGAAGCATAGTGTGAAGTATAGTGTGAAGCATAGTGTGAAGTATAGTGTGAAGCATAATGTGAAGCATAGTGTGAAGCATAGTGTAAAGTATAGTGTGAAGTATAGTGTGAAGTATAGTGTGAAGTATAGTGTGAAGTATAGTGTGAAGCATAGTGTGAAGTATAGTGTGAAGTATAGTGTGAAGTATCGTGTGAAGCATAGTGTAAAGTATAGTGTGAAGTATAGTGTGAAGTATCGTGTGAAGTATAGTGTGAAGTATAGTGTGAAGTATCGTGTGAAGCAAAGTGTGAAGTATAGTGTGAAGTATAGTGTGAAGTATAGTGTGAAGCATAGTGTGAAGTATAGTGTGAGGTATAGTGTGAAGTATAGTGTGAAGCATAGTGTGAATCATAGTGTGAAGCATAGTGTGAAGCATAGTGTGAAGTATAGTGTGAATCATAGTGTGAAGTATAGTGTGAAGTATAGTGTGAAGTATAGTGTGAATCATAGTGTGAAGTATAGTGTGAAGCATAGTGTGAAGTATTGTGTGAAGTATAGTGTGAAGTATCGTGTGAAGCATAGTGTGAAGTATAGTGTGAAGCATAGTGTGAAGTATAGTGTGAAGCATAATGTGAAGCATAGTGTGAAGCATAGCGTGAAGCATAGCGTGAAGCATAGGGGCAAGTTCGCCCTCTTAATGGGGCAAGTTCGCCCTCTTAATGGGGCAAGTTCGCCCTCTTAATGGCGCAAGTTCGCCCGCAATAACAACGCTGCTAAGAAATGCTTGTTTTGTCCGAAAAATATTTACTTCCAGGAAATCGAGTAGAAAACATATTTGACAAAGACAAAGTAAGAAGACGAAGTTTGTAGACTTCCATATTCCTAAAGTGAGCGGCTTCGCCTTTCTCGCTGAAGTCGCAACACAAACTACACAAGGCGAACGTGCCTCATCATCGGAGGGCTAACTTGCCCCACGAGCAATTTTAGTTTGATTTCGTTTCACACAAAACCTAAACTGATTAGATTAACTGATGGGGTGAACTAAATGTCGTTGAATACGAGATTGTCTGTACTTTTGAGTGATATATATATAATATGTCTTGTCTACACCGCATATTTAGCAAATTCAACAAAATCTACAAGCGAAAAACGCAGCTTGATTTCATGTATTTGCGTCTGGTCGCGAGATAGTTTTACGGACAGCTCCTGTTTTCTCCGTGCACGCGCGGAACGAATCAAGTGACCTGCTGTTGTCAGCTGGTCGAATATTACGTAACCGAATAACATACTAATCCCCGGGGCGAACTAGCCCCGGCCTCCCCTAGTGTGAAGGATAGTGTGAAGTATAGTGTGAATAACATACTAATCCCGGGGGCGAACTAGCCTCGACCTCCCCTAGTGTGAAGGATAGTGTGAAGTATAGTGTGAATAACTTACTAATCCCGGGGGCGAACTAGCCCCGACCTCCCCTAGTGTGAAGGATAGTGTGAAGTATATTGTGAATAACATACTAATCCCGGGGGCGAACTAGCCCCGGCCTCCCCTAGTGTGAAGGATAGTGTGAAGTATAGCGTGAATAACATACTAATCCCGGGGGCGAACTAGCCCCGACCTCCCCTAGTGTGAAGGATAGTGTGAAGTATAGTGTGAATAACATACTAATCCCGGGGGCGAACTAGCCCCGGCCTCCCCTAGTGTGAAGGATAGTGTGAAGTATAGTGTGAATAACATACTAATCCCGGGGGCGAACTAGCCCCGACCTCCTCTAGTGTGAAGGATAGTGTGAAGTATATTGTGAATAACATACTAATCCCGGGGGCGAACTAGCCCCGGCCTCCCCTAGTGTGAAGGATAGTGTGAAGTATAGTGTGAATAACATACTAATCCCGGGGGCGAACTAGCCTCGACCTCCCCTAGTGTGAAGGATAGTGTGAAGTATAGTGTGAATAACTTACTAATCCCGGGGGCGAACTAGCCCCGACCTCCCCTAGTGTGAAGGATAGTGTGAAGTATATTGTGAATAACATACTAATCCCGGGGGCGAACTAGCCCCGGCCTCCCCTAGTGTGAAGGATAGTGTGAAGTATAGCGTGAATAACATACTAATCCCGGGGGCGAACTAGCCCCGACCTCCCCTAGTGTGAAGGATAGTGTGAAGTATAGTGTGAATAACATACTAATCCCGGGGGCGAACTAGCCCCGGCCTCCCCTAGTGTGAAGGATAGTGTGAAGTATAGTGTGAATAACATACTAATCCCGGGGGCGAACTGGCCCCGACCTCCTCTAGTGTGAAGGATAGTGTGAAGTATATTGTGAATAACATACTAATCCCGGGGGCGAACTAGCCCCGGCCTCCCCTAGTGTGAAGGATAGTGTGAAGTATAGTGTGAATAACATACTAATCCCGGGGGCGAACTAGCCCCGGCCTCCCCTAGTGTGGAGGATAGTGTGAAGTATAGTGTGAATAACATACTAATCCCGGGGGCGAACTAGCCCCGACCTCCCCTAGTGTGAAGGTTAGTGTGAAGTATAGTGTGAATAACATACTAATCCCGGGGGCGAACTAGCCCCGACCTCCCCTAGTGTGAAGGATAGTGTGAAGTATAGTGTGAATAACATACTAGTCCCGGGGGCGAACTAGCCCCGACCTCCCCTAGTGTGGAGGATAATGTAAAGTATAGTGTGAATAACATACTAATCCCGGGGGCGAACTAGCCCCGACCTCCCCTAGTGTGGAGGATAGTGTGAAGTATAGTGTGAATAACATACTAGTCCCGGGGGCGAACTAGCCCCGACCTCCCCTAGTGTGGAGGATAGTGTGAAGTATAGTGTGAATAACATACTAATCCCGGGGGCGAACTAGCCCCGGCCTCCCCTAGTGTGAGGGATAGTGTGAAGTATAGTGTGAATAACATACTAATCCCGGGGGCGAACTAGCCCCGGCCTCCCCTAGTGTGGTGGATAGTGTGAAGTATAGTGTGAATAACATACTAATCCCGGGGGCGAACTAGCCCCGACCTCCCCTAGTGTGGAGGATAGTGTGAAGTATAGTGTGAATAACATACTAATCCCGGGGGCGAACTAGCCCCGACCTCCCCTAGTGTGGAGGATAGTGTGAAGTATAGTGTGAATAACATACTAATCCCGGGGGCGAACTAGCCCCGACCTCCCCTAGTGTGGAGGATAGTGTGAAGTATAGTGTGAATAACATACTAATCCCGGGGGTGAACTAGCCCCGACCTCCCCTAGTGTGGAGGATAGTGTGAAGTATAGTGTGAGTAACATACTAATCCCGGGGCGAACTAGCCCCGGCCTCCCCTAGTGTGGAGGATAGTGTGAAGTATAGTGTGAATAACATACTAATCCCGGAGGCGAACTAGTCCCGACCTCCCCTAGTGTGAAGGATAGTGTGAAGTATAGTGTGAATAACATACTAATCCCGGGGACGAACTAGCCCCGACCTCCCCTAGTGTAAAGGATAGTGTGAAGTATAGTGTGAATAACATACTAATCCCGGGGGCGAACTAGCCCCGACCTCCCTAGTGTGGAGGATAGTGTGAAGTATAGTGTGAATAACATACTAATCCCGGGGGCGAACTAGCCCCGGCCTCCCCTAGTGTGAAGGATAGTGTGAAGTATAGTGTGAATAACATACTAATCCCGGGGGCGAACTAGCCCCGGCCTCCCCTAGTGTGGAGGATAGTGTGAAGTATAGTGTGAATAACATACTAATCCCAGGGGCGAACTAGCCCCGGCCTCCCCTAGTGTGGAGGATAGTGTGAAGTATAGTGTGAATAACATACTAATCCCGGGGGCGAACTAGCCCCGACCTCCCCTAGTGTGGAGGATAGTGTGAAGTATAGTGTGAATAACATACTAATCCCGGGGGCGAACTAGCCCCGACCTCCCCTAGTGTGGAGGATAGTGTGAAGTATAGTGTGCATAACATACTAATCCTGGGGGCGAACTAGCCCCGACCTCCCCTAGTGTGAAGGATAGTGTGAAGTATAGTGTGAATAATATACTAATCCCGGGGGCGAACTAGCCCCGGCCTCCCCTAGTGTGGAGGATAGTGTGAAGTATAGTGTGAATAACATACTAATCCCGGGGGCGAACTAGCCCCGACCTCCCCTAGTGTGAAGGATAGTGTGAAGTATAGTGTGAATAACATACTAATCCCGGGGGCGAACTAGCCCCGACCTCCCCTAGTGTGGAGGATAGTGTGAAGTATAGTGTGAATAACATACTAATCCCGGGGGCGAACTAGCCCCGACCTCCCCTAGTGTGGAGGATAGTGTGAAGTATAGTGTGCATAACATACTAATCCTGGGGGCGAACTAGCCCCGACCTCCCCTAGTGTGAAGGATAGTGTGAAGTATAGTGTGAATAATATACTAATCCCGGGGGCGAACTAGCCCCGGCCTTCGCTAGTGCGGAGGATCGTGTGAAGTATAGTGTGAATAACATACTAATCCCGGGGGCGAACTAGCCCCGACCTCCCTTAGTGTGAAGGATATTACTTAATACTTACGTTAATACGTTATGTTACGTTACGATATATTTCCAATTAAATTTGTCTAACTTGAATTTTCAAACGTATTAATATTTATTTAGTGCGGCTATCCCAATTTGAACATTGTGGTATCACCCATGTTGTTTTAGTACCGCTATTTAATTAGACCCAGTGGAAGCAACCCGCCACTCGCCTCCTCACCCGACTTATTCTGCCATGTGTTCGCCGCGTGGTCGCCACGTGGTCGCCACGTGCTTGCAGAACAAACATGCCCTATAGCGAGGCGTGCGGCCGGCAGAGGGCGCGGCGGGGGGCTGACTCCACTCGGATCTCAGGCCGATAGGTGGCGCTATATCATAACCAGGCGGGATCGGCGGTGTCATGCTCAGATCCGCCGGCCTCTGACATACAGTGACACATGAAGCTGTGATATACAGTGACACATGGAGCTGTGATATACAGTGACACCTGGAGCTGTGATATACAGTGACACCTGGAGCTGTGATATAGTGACACATGGAGCTGTGATACTGTGACACATGGAGCTGTGATACTGTGACACATGGAGCTGTGATATACAGTGACACGTGGAGCTGTGATATACATCGAAACGTGGAGTTGTGATATACAGTGACACAAAGAGATGTGATGTACAGTGACACATAGAGCTGTGATGTACAGTGACACATGGAGCTGTGATATACATCGACACGTGGAGTTGTGATATACAGTGACACATAGAGCTGTGATGTACAGTGACACATGGAGCTGTGATATACATCGACACGTGGAGTTGTGATATACAGTGACACATAGAGCTGTGATATACAGTGACACATGGAGCTGTGATAAAGGTATCAGTGTGACCATGTAGCTGTGATAAAGGTTCACCGTCCTCACACTATGAACCATATCCCTGGACCCCCTCTTCTGACCCCCCTCCCGTCCCCCCTCTCCCGCCCCCCTCGTACCAAGCCTCTCCATCATCGCCCAGGCTAACTCTCAATGGGGAACAACATCATCGAGAATTCCTTGCGTATTACCTTGGCTTGTTCTGTCCAGATCACCCTTGCGCCTCTGCGCCTCACCCCCTCCACCCCCGCCCCCCCCCCCCCCGGATAGCCCGGCCCGACCTCCCTTGCCGATATCATCCTCGAGCCTCGTGTACTCACGGTTTGCTGGTACTCCCCTACAACGCCCCCCCCGCCCCCGCTTCCTCTGGGAATCCAGGACATCCACACCCCCCATGGACCCCCCGCCTCACCCCTCCTACCCCCCAAACACACCCACCAGTACCACCCACAAACATCCGACTGACTGACAGACTACCTGAGGCGCCAGATTCCACGGTCCTCGCCCGGGCACACATACAGCGCAGGTAATGTGCAGGCCTGAAGCAGTCCCAGGCTACCCTAGTACCCCGTCATCCCCTCTCCTGTCCCCCCCGCCCCCGCGTACCCGAGAGCCCCCCCACCACACACACACACCACCTACAAGGAGATACAGCGAGAGTTTCCCTTCAAGCTGCCGGGTTGGTTGCGTCACCTCCGGAAGTAAATCGCAATTAAGAGAAATTAGACATGAAAAAAACAAGATGGCGGATGGAGAACAAATCGAGAGAGTACTTTCATATATTTTCAACGATTCCTCTTTGACCTGCATATTTCATAAAAAGTAATTCACATACGTTGATATATATTTAGGATTTGAATTCTATATTTGCAATATTGTAATACGGCTCATGGACGGCAGATTTATAAAATCGACAGATCTGTTGCAAGTCAGTTGTCTTTCACATGAGTAGTGCTATCATAATCATCGAAATATAAACTCACCCACTAACTATATCTATGTCTATGAACTATTACTTCTGAAACTAAAAGAATAACATTTCTTCCTCGTGCTACAATTACGATCTTGGTGAGCAGGTCTAACAATGCCTCTTAATATCATCATTAATGAAATAGGCTATCAAGTTGAAAAACGCGATTGTAGTTTTCAAGAAAAATGAAAAACAAATGTCCAGTGATGGATGCCAGCAAGTCCGTGATAATACAGCAGAAGCTAAAGCTTTATTTATTTAAAATATTAAAAGTCAATTAACATTAGCGGAAGAGTTATTGATTGACAATGACACTCCGTTGCAATGGTGATGACTTCCACAGGCATATGTTCAAGGTGTGGTCCAGGTATCACTAGAGTACAACTTAAAATTCCCTGATTACAATCACGGAACCGCATAATGGAAGTGAGGCAAGCAGGTTGTCAGGTTGTAGTGCTCGGTCCCATCAGACTGACACCTGCCATGTTTATTCTGGCAACAGACCTGGTCTTCTGCCTCTGTTGCCCGAGGCGCGGCCACTACACTGGGCCGGTGGAAGGCGTACGTGCTGGGTGATGGCAGAAGCCTGACGAAGCCTGTGACAGGGTATCGGTAACCTTTTAACCCGCCCCGCCACGGACCAGCCACGCTTCTCGCGAGACAGCGGCCGACAAGGTCAGAACCAATGGAATGCAGATATTGTAACTGACTTCCGGGGCCAAAACAATGTCGAAGTTCGTTTCGTGTGAGAACTTTTCCGCTATCCCAGCGTGGTTTACCTGATGCCCGCTAGGCGACTGCGGAAGTATGCGGAGAGAGTTCCAGCCTTTGAGTCAGTTTTGTTTTTGTTTTCATCGCGAAATAACAGCGACAAGCCTCGCGGGATCGCGTCCTTTTGTCAGCTGACCTCGCCGGCAGCTTGGGGCAGCCGGCACCATGCCTCCAGAACCCGGATGTTAGAGCGGCTCCACAGGCACCATCAATATTCAATATCTGCCTTCGACTCACTCCGCTAGGGCTCAATTATATCTCTGTTGTCGCTTACTTCCTCAATCCATTTTCACACTCGTTCGCCAGGGCAGCGCTGCACAAATTGATAGGAAAAATGTGCCGCGCATTTCTACAAATTATTGTATTTTTATGTTTTATTCTTGAACTTATAATGTTGCAAGAAATTCCAGCTGATTTGACCGTTTTTTAAGAATCTTGAAATTTGCCCCCGGCCGACAACAGCCGTAAAAGCGAAGGTTGCGTAGCGCCACCGTGCGGGGAGCTTGGTCAATATGTTTTCCATACAGCTGATGAGAAAGGGAAAAAAAACATTCCTGATGATCGCTGAGCGGCGATCACGTGATAAGGCTGGCCGCATGCGCGTCCTTGACCTTACCATTGGCGTCCTTGACCTTGCCACTCCTTCCCCGTCTCACCTGGAGGCGGGGCGTTACCCCTCCTGTCACCCTGCTGACAGTGCTTAACTCAATATAGCCGTAGCTTCCTTGGGCGGCTTGCACCGGGTGATTTGGGAGACATGCCAGCTCGCGGTCGTCAAACCCGACCCCCCCTCCCCCCCAACCGCTTATTATTTGGGTCGAGCTACCGGATAGGCCTTCGATATCTGTAGTTGCTACAATATCGGTAGCTGCTACAATATTGGTAGTTGCTACAATATCGATAGCTGCTACAATATCGATAGCTGCTACAATATCGATAGCTGCTACAATATCGGTAGTTGCTACAATATCGGTAGCTGCTACAATATCGGTATTTGCTACAATATCGGTAGTTGCTACAATATCGGTAGTTACTACAATATCGGTAGTTGCTACAATATCGGTAGTTGCTACAATATCGGTAGTTGCTACAATATCGATAGCTGCTACAATATCGATAGCTGCTACAATATCGGTAGTTGCTACAATATCGGTATTTGCTACAATATCGGTATTTGCTACAATATCGGTAGTTGCTACAACATCGGTAGTTGCTACAATATCGGTAGTTACTACAATATCTGTAGTTGCTACAATATCGGTAGCTGCTACAATATCGATAGCTGCTACAATATCGGTAGTTGCTACAATATCGGTAGCTGCTACAATATCGGTATTTGCTACAATATCGGTAGTTGCTACAATATCGGTAGTTGCTACAATATCGGTAGTTACTACTATATCTGTAGTTGCTACAATATCGGTAGTTGCTACAATATCGATAGCTGCTACAATATCGGTAGTTGCTACAATATCGGTAGTTGCTACAATATCTGTAGTTGCTTACAATATTGGTAGTTGCTACAATATTGATAGCTGCTACAATATCGGTAGTTGCCACAATCTCGATAGCTGCTACAATATCGGTATTTGCTACAATATCGGTAGTTGCTACAATATCGGTAGCTGCTACAATATCGGTAGTTGCTACAATATCGATAGCTGCTACAATATCGGTATTTGCTACAATATCGGTAGTTGCTACAATATCGGTAGCTGCTGCAATATCGGTAGTTGCTACAATATCGGTAGTTGCTACAATATCAGTAGTTGCTACAATATCGGTAGTTGCTACAATATCGGTAGTTGCTACAATATCGGCTTAGCTGTATGTTGACTCAGGGGGGATCTCCGTTTCCTGTTAGTTCCCCCGCTACTCACAGCGTGGCGCCACGTGTCGGGTTGCCTTATTAAGAAGTCTGGAGCTAGTGATATACACGAAATTAATAATTCCGCCCACTCAGAAGGCCTGGGTATCTGCTGCCTCGCCACGATAGACGGCGCGAGGAACTCATTCAGAGGAAAAAATGTCTCTACACCAGAGGTCGCTGTATACAATCCCTGGTCACGGTGGGGGGCCGGGAAGAATCTCGCCACCTGGCGGGAAATGGGGATAACGGATGAATGCCTTGACAGGGATATCGGTTTGGGCGGTGGGTGGGTAGCGGGGGGGGGGGGGGGGGGTGCTATGCCAATGGGCGTGTCTGGAGGCAAATGTAGATGAAGGGCCGGGAGGGATGGAGGGATGGAGGGGGGCCATGTCATATCGGGCTGGGGAAGGCAGCCACAAGAGAATGCTCCCCTAGGTGGCAATAGAATAGGATACTATGGGAAGAGGGACTGGTCTGATAGCAAGGGTTTGATAGGAGGGGTCTGATGGGAGGGGTCTGATAGGAGGGGTCCGATAGGAGGGTCTGATGGGAGGGGTCTGATAGGAGGGGTCTGATAGGAGGGGACTGATAGGAGGGGTCTGATAGGAGGGGTCCGATAGGAGGGTCTGATGGGAGGGGTCTGATACGAGGGGTCTGATAGGAGGGGACTGATAGGAGGGGTCTGATAGGAGGGGTCTGATAGGAGGGTCTGATGGGAGGGGTCTGATAGGAGGGGTCCGATAGGAGGGTCTGATGGGAGGGGTCTGATAGGAGGGGTCCGATAGGAGGGGTCTGATGGGAGGGGTCTGATAGGAGGGGTCCGATAGGAGGGTCTGATAGGAGGGGTCTGATAGGAGGGGTCCAATAGGAGGGGTCTGATACGAGGGGTCTGATAGGAGGGGACTGATAGGAGGGGTCTGATAGGAGGGGTCTGATCGGAGAGGTCTGATAGGAGGGGCCTGATAGGAGGGGCCTGATAGGAGGGTCTGATAGGAGGGGTCTGATAGGAGGGGTCCAATAGGAGGGGTCTGATAGGAGGGGTCTGATAGGAGGGGTCTGATAGGAGGGGTCTGATAGGAGGGGTCTGATAGGAGGGGTCTGATAGAAGGGGTCTGATAGGAGGGGTCTGATAGGAGGGGTCTGATAGGAGGGGTCTGATAGGAGGGTCTGATAGGAGGGGTCTGATAGGAGGGGCCTGATAGGAGGGGCATGATAGGAGGGGTCTGATAGGAGGGGTCTGATAGGAGGGGTCTGATAGGAGGGGTCTGATAGAAGGGGTCTGATAGGAGGGGTCTGATAGGAGGGGTCTGATAGGAGGGGTCTGATAGGAGGGGTCTGATAGGAGGGGTCTGATAGGAGGTGCCTGATAGGAGGGGCCTGATAGGAGGGGTCTGATAGGAGGGGTCTGATAGGAGGGGTCTGATAGAAGGGGTCTGATAGGAGGGGTCTGATAGGAGGGGTCTGATAGGAGGGGTCTGATAGGAGGGGTCTGATAGAAGGGGTCTGATAGGAGGGGTCTGATAGGAGGGGTCTGATAGGAGGGGCCTGATAGGAGGGGTCTGATAGGAGGGGTCTGATAGGAGGGGCCTGATAGGAGGGGTCTGATAGGAGGGGTCTGATAGGAGGGGCCTGATAGGAGGGGTCTGATAGGAGGGGTCTGATAGGAGGGGTCTGATAGGAGGGGTCTGATAGGAGGGGTCTGATAGGAGGGGTCTGATAGGAGAGGTCTGATAGGAGGGGCCTGATAGGAGGGGTCTGATAGGAGGGATCTGATAGGAGGGGCCTGATAGGAGGGGTCTGATAGGAGGGGTCTGATAGGAGGGGCCTCATAGGAGGGGTCTGATAGGAGGGGTCTGATAGGAGGGGTCTGATAGGAGGGGTCTGATAGGAGGGGTCTGATAGGAGGGGTCTGATAGGAGGGGTCTGATAGGAGGGGTCTGATAGGAGGGGTCTGATAGGAGGGGTCTGATAGGAGGGGTCTGATAGGAGGGGCCTGATAGAAGGGGTCTGATAGGAGGGGTCTGATAGGAGGGGTCTCATAGGAGGGGTCTGATAGGAGGGGTCTGATAGGAGGGGTCTGATAGGAGGGGTCTGATAGGAGGGGTCTGATAGGAGGGGTCTGATAGGAGGGGTCTGATAGGAGGGGTCTGATAGGAGGGGCCTCATAGGAGGGGTCTGATAGGAGGGGTCTGATAGGAGGGGTCTGATAGGAGGGGTCTGATAGGACTGGTCGGATATCTTACTCTGGTCTTTTCCATATATTAGACTGACCATTTCCATATTACATTCTAGCCATACCCGTATACTGACACGCATAGTCTAGCCATCCCCCTCGACTCCCCCCCCCCCACACCCACACCCACACCCATGTTTCCAAGTCCTTCAACCATCGTTCAATGGTTAGCCATCAGGGCCGGCTGGGTCGGCGCACCGAGCGTCTGGATTCATTAACTCCCGTCAACGGAATGTGACGTCACTTCTCGTACTGTTTCGTGGGCGGGTCGACCTGGCACCGGAACCGGAAGTTATTAGTGCATTCCAGCCTCATTGGTGCCGGGACACTCTCCCGCTCGCCAGGGGTCGCTGCAAGAGGGCCTCATGGCTGTTGTTGGTTGGCGTCACTGTCATCCATCCCACTGCCTAGGGTACCCCTACCCCTCCCTGCCACTCCCTGTAATACCCCCACTCCTCCCGCCCACACCCTGGCGTACCCCCACCCACTCCCTGTTATACCCCCACCTCTCTCACTCAGTCCCTGGCGTAATCCCCACCCACTCTTTGTTATACCCCCACCTCTCTCACCCACTTCCTGGCATACCCCCGCCCACTCCCTGTAATACCCCCACTCCTCCCGCCCACACCCTGGCGTACCCCCACCCACTCCCTGTTATACCCCCACCTCTCTCACTCAGTCCCTGGCGTAATCCCCACCCACTCTTTGTTATACCCCCACCTCTCTCACCCACTTCCTGGCGTACGCCCACCCACTCCCTGTTATACCCCTACCCTTCTCACCCACTTCCTGGCGTACCCCCACCCACTCCCTGTTATACCCCCACCTCTCTCACCCACTTCCTGGCGTACCCCCACCCACTCCCTGTTATACCCCTACCCTTCTCACCCACTTCCTGGCGTACCCCCACCCACTCCCTGTTACACCCCTACCCTTCTCACCCACTTCCTGGCGTACCCCCACCCACTCCCTGTTATACCCCTACCCTTCCCACCCACTTACAGGCGTACCCCATCCCTCTCTTCCCCCTCCTCTTACCCCTCCTCCCCTTCTTCCCTTCTCCTCCTCCCTCTCCCTCCCCCTCCTGTGAATATCGATGACTGTATCAAACCTCCGGTCTCATGTTGGCCAAACGACGTGCTGCCCGATAAAAACAAAGTGGAATTAAGTTTCCCAAGGCCTGCAGGAGCTCACGGTAACCAGATCAAGGAATTCCCGCCATGCTTCAGGCGGTCTAAACCACTTCTTCCCCAAAGCGCTGTACCGCTAACCGACCAGGACACTGATGGTATATAATCACCCACTCTGGTTGCACCCCCCACCTCCCTCCTCACCCTCACCCCGACCCATCTACTCTGACCCCTATGACGACCCCTGACGCCCGCCCCGCCGCCTCATCGGCCTGATACCCCATCGGGGGTGGCAGGAGGGGTGACCCGTGGCGCCCCCGCCCGGAAGGGACAGGTACTGATTGGACAATCCCCGATGTGGAGATTATGGCCGCCGCTGTCCGCACGTGACTCCGCCTAGCACGTGGTCCTGGTTAGTATGTGGGCCGCCCGCCCAGCTCTACATCTAACCCCCTCCCTCCCGTGTCGCCCTCTCTCCGTCTCCCCACCCCTCCACACCCGCCAACGTATACTCCACCCAAGTCGTAATTTATCAGCTCCACAAAACAGGAACAAAAGAGCCTGTTTTCGGTCCAACAAAAAAACAACAAATTCTTGCTATTGAAACAAACAGCGTTTCCGGGTTCGTAAACAGAGTCACTACAGGTAAGTCTGTCACGTGACTCGGTCTTGGTGGGACTCGGTCACGTGACTCGGTCTTGGTGGGACTCGGTCACGTGACTCGGTCTTGGTGGGACTCGGTCACGTGACTCGGTCTTGGTGGGACTCGGTCACGTGACTCGGTCTTGATGGGACTCGATCACGTGACTCGGTCTTGGTGGGACTCGGTCACGTGACTCGGTCTTGGTGGGACTCGGTCACGTGACTCGGTCTTGGTGGGACTCGGTCACGTGACTCGGTCTTGGTGGGACTCGGTCACGTGACTCGGTCTTGATGGGACTCGGTCACGTGACTCGGTCTTGGTGGGACTCGGTCACGTGACTCGGTCTTGGTGGGACTCGGTCGGCTTTCTCTCTCTATGCTTTGTGCTGAAGAGAACAATGTACTTTGGAGAAGGTTGACCAGTTTTGTAAGCGGCGTGGTAGCATTCCCTACATCAGAAAGGAAACATTCCCTACATCAGAAAGGAAACATTCCCTACATCAGAAAGGAAACATTCTTACATCGGAAAAGAACCCTAAATGGAGATAATTAGAAGATGGCGATCAGACGCATTGGAGTGCAGTCAGCTGGGGTTATCAGCTGGATTGCACCGATACAATTCCAACTCCAATTGATTTGGATTGTGCCCGCAAACATGATCGGAAAAAATTATATAAATGGTTTCATTTCATATCAGAGAATATGCTGTTTGAACTATATACCACAGATATCCATTTCACGACGAGGTGGATTGACCAGTCCCCATGCCGTACGCTCGCATCGTTCATAATGCCGACATGGCTTTCAAGCAAACATGGTTCATGCTAATGTCCCGTTCGAGGGCGAAATATTCGGCCCCGTCGTTTCGAACTTACCGGGCCTGGCATAGTTGTAGCAAACCTAGTCAATATGGCTGTGAATATAGGGCGCCAAGTTGGTGTGCAGAAAACCATCAAATGGTCCCCTGAATGTCTTCAATCAAGATCAGGCAAACTGTCTCAAAAGTGTTTTGGTTCTGGTCTGGTGGCAGAGAGAAGGACGTTGTGGCAGAGACAAGGACGCTGTGGCTGAGAGAAGGACGCTGTGGCTGAGAGAAGGACGTTGTGGCAAAGACAAGGACGCTGAGGCTGAGAGAAGGACGCTGTGGCTGAGAGAAGGGCGCTGTGGCTGAGAGAAGGACTCTGTGGCTGAGAGAAGGACGCTGTGGTGGGGAGAAGGACGCTGTGGCTGAGACAAGGACGCTGTGGCTGAGAGAAGGACGCTGTGGTGGGGAGAAGGACGCTGTGGCTGAGACAAGGGCGCTGTGGCTGAGAGAAGGACTCTGTGGCTGAGAGAAGGACGCTGTGGTTGAGAGAAGGGCGCTGTGGCTGAGAGAAGAACGCTGTGGTGGGGAGAAGGACGCTGTGGCTGAGACAAGGGCGCTGTGGCTGAGAGAAGGACTCTGTGGCTGAGAGAAGGACGCTGTGGTGGGGAGAAGGACGCTGTGGCTGAGACAAGGGCGCTGTGGCTGAGAGAAGGACGCTGTGGTGGGGAGAAGGACGCTGTGGCTGAGACAAGGGCGCTGTGGCTGAGAGAAGGACTCTGTGGCTGAGAGAAGGACGCTGTGGTGGGGAGAAGGACGCTGTGGCTGAGACAAGGGCGCTGTGGCTGAGAGAAGGACGCTGTGGCTGAGACAAGGACGCTGTGGCTGGGAGAAGGACGCTGTGGCCGAAACAAGGACGCTGTGGCTGAGAGAAGGGCGCTGTGGCTGAGAGAAGGGCGCTGTGGCTGGGAAAAGGACGCTGTGGCTGAGAGAAGGACGCTGTGGCTGAGAGAAGGACGCTGTGGCTGAGAGAAGGGCGCTGTGGCTGAGAGAAGGGCGCTGTGGCTGGGAAAAGGACGCTGTGGCTGAGAGAAGGACGCTGTGGCTGAGAGAAGGACGCTGTGGCTGAGAGAAGGACGCTGTGGCTGAGACAAGGACGCTGTGGCTGAGAGAAGGGCGCTGTGGCTGAGAGAAGGGCGCTGTGGCTGGGAAAAGGACGCTGTGGCTGAGAGAAGGACGCTGTAGCTGAGAGAAGGACGCTGTGGCTGAGAGAAGGACGCTGTGGCTGAGACAAGGACGCTGTGGCTGAGAGAAGGGCGCTGTGGCTGAGAGAAGGACGCTGTGGCTGAGAGAAGGGCGCTGTGGCTGAGAGAAGGACGCTGTGGTTGAGAGAAGAACGCTGTGGCTGAGAGAAGGACTCTGTGGCTGAGAGAAGGACGCTGTGGTGGGGAGAAGGACGCTGTGGCTGAGACAAGGGCGCTGTGGCTGAGAGAAGGACTCTGTGGCTGAGAGAAGGACGCTGTGGTGGGGAGAAGGACGCTGTGGCTGAGACAAGGGCGCTGTGGCTGAGAGAAGGACGCTGTGGCCGAAACAAGGACGCTGTGGCTGAGAGAAGGGCGCTGTGGCTGGGAGAAGGACGCTGTGGCTGAGAGAAGGACGCTGTGGCTGAGAGAAGGACGCTGTGGCTGAGAGAAGGACGCTGTGGTCGAGAGAAGGATGCTGTGGCTGCGAGAAGGGCGATGTGGCTGAATGAAGGACGCTGGGGCTGAGAGAAGGACGCTGTGGCTGAGAGAAGGACGCTGTGGCTGAGAGAAGGGCGCTGTGGCTGAGAGAAGGACGCTGTGGCTGAGAGAAGGACGCTGTGACTCAGAGAAGGACGCTGTGGCTGAGAGAAGGGCGCTGTGGCTGAGTGAAGGACGCTGTGGCCGAAACAAGGACGCTGTGGCTGAGAGAAGGGCGCTGTGGCTGAGAGAAGGGCGCTGTGGCTGAGTGAAGGGCGCTGTGGCTGAGAGAAAGACGTTGTGGCTGAGAGAAGGGCGCTGTGGCTGAGAGAAGGGCGCTGTGGCTGAGAGAAGGGCGCTGTGGCTGAGAGAAGGGCGCTGTGGCTGAGAGAAGGACGCTGTGGCTGAGAGAAGGGCGCTGTGGCTGAGAGAAGAACGTTGTGGCTGAGACAAGGACGCTGTGGCTGGGAAAAGGGCGCTGTGGCTGGGAGAAGGACGCTGTGGCCGAGACAAGGACGCTGTGGCTGAGAGAAGGGCGCTGTGGCTGAGAGAAGGACGCTGTGGTTGAGAGAAGGGCGCTGTGGCTGAGAGAAGAACGCTGTGGTGGGGAGAAGGACGCTGTGGCTGAGACAAGGGCGCTGTGGCTGAGAGAAGGACTCTGTGGCTGAGAGAAGGACGCTGTGGTGGGGAGAAGGACGCTGTGGCTGAGACAAGGGCGCTGTGGCTGAGAGAAGGACGCTGTGGTGGGGAGAAGGACGCTGTGGCTGAGACAAGGGCACTGTGGCTGAGAGAAGGACTCTGTGGCTGAGAGAAGGACGCTGTGGTGGGGAGAAGGACGCTGTGGCTGAGACAAGGGCGCTGTGGCTGAGAGAAGGACGCTGTGGCTGAGACAAGGACGCTGTGGCTGGGAGAAGGACGCTGTGGCCGAAACAAGGACGCTGTGGCTGAGAGAAGGGCGCTGTGGCTGAGAGAAGGGCGCTGTGGCTGGGAAAAGGACGCTGTGACTGAGAGAAGGACGCTGTGGCTGAGAGAAGGACGCTGTGGCTGAGAGAAGGACGCTGTGGCTGAGAGAAGGACGCTGTGGCTGAGAGAAGGGCGCTGTGGCTGAGAGAAGGGCGCTGTGGCTGGGAAAAGGACGCTGTGGCTGAGAGAAGGACGCTGTGGCTGAGAGAAGGACGCTGTGGCTGAGAGAAGGGCGCTGTGGCTGAGAGAAGGACGCTGTGGCTGGGAAAAGGACGCTGTGGCTGAGAGAAGGACGCTGTGGCTGAGAGAAGGACGCTGTGGCTGAGAGAAGGACGCTGTGGTCGAGAGAAGGACGCTGTGGCTGCGAGAAGGACGCTGTGGCTGAGAGAAGGACGCTGTGGCTGAGAGAAGGGCGCTGTGGCTGAGAGAAAGACGTTGTGGCTGAGACAAGGACGCTGTCACTGAGAGAAGGACGCTGTGGCTGAGAGAAGGACGCTGTGGCTGAGACAAGGACGCTGTGGCTGAGACAAGGACGCTGTGGCTGAGACAAGGACGCTGTGGCTAAGAGAAGGACGCTGTGGCTGAGACAATGACGCTGTCACTGAGAGAAGGACGCTGTGGCTGGGAGAAGGACGCTGTGGCTGAGAGAAGGACGTTGTGGCTGAGACAAGGACGCTGTGGCTGAGATAAGGGCGCTGTGGCTGAGAGAAGGACGCTGTGGCTGAGACAAGGACGCTGTCACTGAGAGAAGGACGCTGTGACTCAGAGAAGGACGCTGTGGCTGAGAGAAGGGCGCTGTGGCTGAGTGAAGGGCGCTGTGGCCGAAACAAGGACGCTGTGGCTGAGAGAAGGGCGCTGTGGCTGAGAGAAGGACGCTGTGGCTGAGAGAATGACGCTGTGGCTGAGAGAAGGACGCTGTGGCCGAGAGAAGGGCGCTGTGGCTGAGAGAAGGGCGCTGTGGCTGAGAGAAGGACGCTGTGGTCGAGAGAAGGACGCTGTGGCTGCGAGAAGGACGCTGTGGCTGAGAGAAGGACGCTGTGGCTGAGAGAAGGGCGCTGTGGCTGAGAGAAAGACGTTGTGGCTGAGACAAGGACGCTGTCACTGAGAGAAGGACGCTGTGGCTGAGAGAAGGACGCTGTGGCTGAGACAAGGACGCTGTGGCTGAGACAAGGACGCTGTGGCTGAGACAAGGACGCTGTGGCTAAGAGAAGGACGCTGTGGCTGAGACAATGACGCTGTCACTGAGAGAAGGACGCTGTGGCTGGGAGAAGGACGCTGTGGCTGAGAGAAGGACGTTGTGGCTGAGACAAGGACGCTGTGGCTGAGATAAGGGCGCTGTGGCTGAGAGAAGGACGCTGTGGCTGAGACAAGGACGCTGTCACTGAGAGAAGGACGCTGTGACTCAGAGAAGGACGCTGTGGCTGAGAGAAGGGCGCTGTGGCTGAGTGAAGGGCGCTGTGGCCGAAACAAGGACGCTGTGGCTGAGAGAAGGGCGCTGTGGCTGAGAGAAGGACGCTGTGGCTGAGAGAATGACGCTGTGGCTGAGAGAAGGACGCTGTGGCCGAGAGAAGGGCGCTGTGGCTGAGAGAAGGGCGCTGTGGCTGAGAGAAGGACGCTGTGGCTGAGAGAAGGACGCTGTGGCTGAGACAATGACGCTGTCACTGAGAGAAGGACGCTGTGGCTGAGAGAAGGACGCTGTGGCCGAGAGAAGGACGCTGTGGCTGAGACAAGGACGCTGTGGCCGAGAGAAGGGCGCTGTGGCTGAGAGAAGGACGCTGTGGCTGAGACAATGACGCTGTCACTGAGAGAAGGACGCTGTGGCTGGGAGAAGGACGCTGTGGCTGAGAGAAGGACGTTGTGGCTGAGACAAGGACGCTGTGGCTGAGATAAGGGCGCTGTGGCTGAGAGAAGGACGCTGTGGCTGAGACAAGGACGCTGTCACTGAGAGAAGGACGCTGTGACTCAGAGAAGGACGCTGTGGCTGAGAGAAGGGCGCTGTGGCTGAGTGAAGGGCGCTGTGGCCGAAACAAGGACGCTGTGACTGAGAGAAGGGCGCTGTGGCTGAGAGAAGGGCGCTGTGGCTGAGAGAAGGGCGCTGTGGCTGAGAGAAGGACGCTGTGGCTGAGAGAAGGACGCTGTGGCTGAGAGAAGGGCGCTGTGGCTGAGAGAAGGACGCTGTGGCTGAGATAAGGACGCTGTGGCTGAGACAAGAACGCTGTGGCTAAGACAAGGACGCTGTGGCTGAGAGAAGGACGCTGTGGCTGAGTGAAGGACGCTGTGGCTCAGAGAAGGACGCTCAGAGGTCGGTCCCGGTACATACACCAAGTGACTCCCGCCGGTGTTTCAGAGAAAATGATACTCGCAGTAAAGCTGACAGGTTAGTATCAGAGGCTATTGGCCTGTCTGACAGGGACCCCGGCCCGAGCACTTAACATCTCAAAGCTACTCTTGTGAGGGCCGCTGCAGCGTGCTGCCGGCGTCATAACCGACTGCTCTGACGTCACAGAAGTATGTGCTCATGTCAACAAAGTATCGAGCGTCCCTATAAAACGCGAATTCTGGTTACACGGATGTACCCCCCGCCGAGTGGCGGAGTGACAGGCGCGGTGAGTGCCCCACGTGACAGGCAAATATCGATGCCTTGTCGAGATATAAACATGCCGAATATTGCTCCCACACCTTGATGAGGGTTAATGTCAGATAGTTCTTCACTGTAGACTATAGGGTTAATGTCAGATAGTTCTTCACTGTAGACAATAGGGTTAATGTCAGATAGTTCTTCACTGTAGACTATAGGGTTAATGTCAGATAGTGAAGAACCATCTGACATTAACTCTCATCAATGCGTGGGAGAACTATCTGACATTAACCCTCATCAAGGTACGGGAGAACTATCTGACATTAACGCTCATCAAGGTGTGGGAGAACTATCTGACATTATCAAGGTGTGGAAGAACTATCTGACATTAACCCTTATCAAGGTGAGGGAGAACTATCTGACATTACGCTCATCAAGGTGTGGGAGAACTATCTGACATTATCAAGGTGTGGGAGAACTATCTGACATTATCAAGGTGTGGAAGAACTATCTGACATTAACCCTTATCAAGGTGTGGGAGAACTATCTGACATTAACCCTCATCAAGGTGTGGGAAAACTATCTGACATTATTAAGGTGTGGAAGAACTATCTGACATTATCAAGGTGTGGGAGAACTATCTGGCATTATCAAGGTGTGGAAGAACTATCTGACATTATCAAGAAGTGGGAGAACTATCTGACATTAACCCTTATCAAGGCGTGGGAGAACTATCTGTCGTGAACCCTCTTCAAGGTACGGGAGAACTATCTGACATTAACCCTCATCAAGGTACGGGAGAACTATCTGACACTAACCCTCATCAAGGTGTGGGAGAACTATCTGACATTAACGCTCATCAAGATGTGGAAGAACTATCTGACATTAACCCTCATCAAGGTGTGGGAGAACTATCTGACATTAACCCTCATCAAGGTGTGGGAGAACTATCTGACATTAACCCTCATCAAGGTACGGGAGAACTATCTGACATTAATGCTCATCAAGGTACGGGAGAATTATCTGACATTACCCTCATCAAGGTACGGGAGAACTATCTGACATTAACCCTTATCAAGGTACGGAAGAACTATCTGACATTAACGCTCATCAAGGTACGGGAGAACTATCTCACATTAACCCTTATCAAGGCGTGGGAGAACTATCTGACATTAACCCTCATCAAGGTGTGGGAGAACTATCTGACATTAACCCTCATCAAGGTGTGGGAGAACTATCTGACATTAACCCTCATCAAGGTACGGGAGAACTATCTGACATTAACGCTCATCAAGGTACGGGAGAACTATCTGACATTAACCCTCATCAAGGTGTGGGAAAACTATCTGACATTAACCCTCATCAAGGTGTGGGAGAACTATCTGACATTAACCCTCATCAAGGTGTGGGAGAACTATCTGACATTAACCCTCATCAAGGTACGGGAGAACTATCTGACATTAACGCTCATCAAGGTACGGGAGAACTATCTGACATTAACCCTCATCAAGGTGTGGGAGAACTATCTGACATTATCAAGGTGTGGGAGAACTATCTGACATTAACCCTCATCAAGGTGTGGGAGAATTGTCTGACATTAACGCTCATCAAGGTACGGGAGAACTATCTGACATTAACCCTCATCAAGGTACGGGAGAACTATCTGACATTAACCCTTATCAAGGCGTGGGAGAACTATCTGACATTAACCCTTATCAAGGCGTGGGAGAACTATCTGACATTAACGCTCATCAAGGTGTGGGAAAACTATCTGACATTATCAAGGTGTGGGAGAACTACCTGACATTAACCCTCATCAAGGTGTGGGAGAACTATCTGACATTAACCCTCATCAAGGTGTGGGAGAACTATCTGACATTAACCCTCATCAAGGTGTGGGAGAACTATCTGACATCAACCCTCATCAAGGAGTGGAAGAACTCTCTGACATTATCAAGGTGTGGAGGAACTATCTGACATTAACCCTCATCAAGGTACGGGAGAACTATCTGACATTAACCCTTATCAAGGCGTGGGAGAATTATCTGACATTAAGGCTCATCAAGGTACGGGAGAACTATCTGACATTACCCTCATCAAGGTACGGAAGAATTATCTGACATGAACCCTCATCAAGGTACGGGAGAACTATCTGACATTAACCCTTATCAAGGCGTGGGAGAACTATCTGACATTAACCCTCCTCAAGGCGTCGGAGAACTACCTGACATTAACGCTCATCAAGGTGTGGGAGAACTATCTGACATTATCAAGGTGTGGGAGAACTATCTGACATTAACCCTCATCAAGGTGTGGGAGAACTATCCGACATCAACCCTCATCAAGGTGTGGGAGAACTATCTGACATTCACGCTCATCAAGGTGTGGAAGAACTATCTGACATTATCAAGGTGTTGAAGAACTATCTGACATTATTAAGGTGTGGGAGAACTATCTGGCATTATCAAGGTGTGGAAGAACTATCTGACATTATCAAGAAGTGGGAGAACTATCTGACATTAACCCTTATCAAGGCGTGGGAGAACTATCTGTCGTGAACCCTCTTCAAGGTACGGGAGAACTATCTGACATTAACCCTCATCAAGGTACGGGAGAACTATCTGACACTAACCCTCATCAAGGTGTGGGAGAACTATCTGACATTAACGCTCATCAAGATGTGGAAGAACTATCTGACATTAACCCTCATCAAGGTGTGGGAGAACTATCTGACATTAACCCTCATCAAGGTGTGGGAGAACTATCTGACATTAACCCTCATCAAGGTACGGGAGAACTATCTGACATTAATGCTCATCAAGGTACGGGAGAATTATCTGACATTACCCTCATCAAGGTACGGGAGAACTATCTGACATTAACCCTTATCAAGGTACGGAAGAACTATCTGACATTAACGCTCATCAAGGTACGGGAGAACTATCTCACATTAACCCTTATCAAGGCGTGGGAGAACTATCTGACATTAACCCTCATCAAGGTGTGGGAGAACTATCTGACATTAACCCTCATCAAGGTGTGGGAGAACTATCTGACATTAACCCTCATCAAGGTACGGGAGAACTATCTGACATTAACGCTCATCAAGGTACGGGAGAACTATCTGACATTAACCCTCATCAAGGTGTGGGAAAACTATCTGACATTAACCCTCATCAAGGTGTGGGAGAACTATCTGACATTAACCCTCATCAAGGTGTGGGAGAACTATCTGACATTAACCCTCATCAAGGTACGGGAGAACTATCTGACATTAACGCTCATCAAGGTACGGGAGAACTATCTGACATTAACCCTCATCAAGGTGTGGGAGAACTATCTGACATTATCAAGGTGTGGGAGAACTATCTGACATTAACCCTCATCAAGGTGTGGGAGAATTGTCTGACATTAACGCTCATCAAGGTACGGGAGAACTATCTGACATTAACCCTCATCAAGGTACGGGAGAACTATCTGACATTAACCCTTATCAAGGCGTGGGAGAACTATCTGACATTAACCCTTATCAAGGCGTGGGAGAACTATCTGACATTAACGCTCATCAAGGTGTGGGAAAACTATCTGACATTATCAAGGTGTGGGAGAACTACCTGACATTAACCCTCATCAAGGTGTGGGAGAACTATCTGACATTAATCCTCATCAAGGTGTGGGAGAACTATCTGACATTAACCCTCATCAAGGTGTGGGAGAACTATCTGACATCAACCCTCATCAAGGAGTGGAAGAACTCTCTGACATTATCAAGGTGTGGAGGAACTATCTGACATTAACCCTCATCAAGGTACGGGAGAACTATCTGACATTAACCCCTATCAAGGCGTGGGAGAATTATCTGACATTAACGCTCATCAAGGTACGGGAGAACTATCTGACATTACCCTCATCAAGGTACGGAAGAATTATCTGACATGAACCCTCATCAAGGTACGGGAGAACTATCTGACATTAACCCTTATCAAGGCGTGGGAGAACTATCTGACATTAACCCTCCTCAAGGCGTCGGAGAACTACCTGACATTAACGCTCATCAAGGTGTGGGAGAACTATCTGACATTATCAAGGTGTGGGAGAACTATCTGACATTAACCCTCATCAAGGTGTGGGAGAACTATCCGACATCAACCCTCATCAAGGTGTGGGAGAACTATCTGACATTCACGCTCATCAAGGTGTGGAAGAACTATCTGACATTATCAAGGTGTTGAAGAACTATCTGACATTATTAAGGTGTGGGAGAACTATCTGACATTAACCCTTATCAAGGCGTGGGAGAACTATCTGACATTAACCCTCATCAAGGTGTGGGAAACCTATCTGACATGATCAAGGTGTGGGAGAACTATCTGACATTATCAAGGTGTGGGAGAACTATCTGACATTATTAAGGTGTGGGAAAACTATCTAACATTAACCCTCATCAAGGTGTGGAAGAACTATCTGACATTATTAAGGTGTGGGAGAACTATCTGACATTAATCATTATCAAGACGTGGAAGAACTATCTGACATTAACCCTCATCAAGGTGTGGGAGAACTATCTGACATTATCAAGGTGTGGAAGAACTATCTGACATTAGCCCTCATCAAGGTGTGGGAGAACTATCTGACATTATCAAGGTGTGGGAGAACTATCTGACATTAACCCTCATCAAGGTGTGGGAAAACTATCTGACATTAACCCTCATCAAGGTGTGGGAGAAATATCTGACATTAACCCTCACCAAGGTGTGGGAGAACTATCTGACATTATCAAGGTGTGGGAGAACTATCTGACATTATCAAGGTGTGGGAAAACTATCTGACATTAACCCTCATCAAGGTGTGGGAGAACTATCTGACATTAACCCTCATCAAGGTGTGGGAGAACTATCTGACATTAACCCTCATTAAGGTGTGGGAAAACTATCTGACATTATCCAGGTGTGGGAAAACTATCTGACATTATCAAGGTGTGGAAGAACTATCTGATATTATCAAGGTGTGGGAAAACGATCTGACATTATTAAGGTGTGCATGGGAGAACTATCTGACATTATCAAGGTGTGGAAGAACTATCTGACATTATCAAGGTGTGAGAGAACTATCTGACATTATTAAGGTGTGGGAGAACTATCTGACATTAACCCTTATCAAGGTGAGGGAGAACTATCTGACATTAACCTTCATCAAGGTGTGGGAGAACTATCTGACATTAACCCTCATCAAGGTGTGGGAGAACTATCTGACATTAACCCTCATCAAGGTGTGGGAGAACTATTTGACATTAACCCTCATCAAGGAGTGGAAGAACTATCTGACATTATCAAGGTGTGGAAGAACTATCTGACATTATTAAGGTGTGGGAGAACTATCTGACATTAACCCTCATCAAGGTGTGGGAGAACTATCTGACATTAACGCTCATCAAGGTACGGGAGAACTATCTGACATTAACCCTCATCAAGGTGTGGGAGAACTCTCTGACATTAACCCTCATCAAGGAGTGGAAGAACTATCTGACATTATCAAGGTGTGGAAGAACTATCTGACATTATCAAGGTGTGGAAGAACTATCTGACATTATTAAGGTGTGGGAGAACTATCTGACATTAACCCTTATCAAGGTGTGGGAGAACTATCTGACATTAACGCTCATCAAGGTGTGGGAGAACTATCTCACATTAACCCTCATCAAGTTGTGGGAGAACTATCTGACATTATCAAGGTGTGGAAGAACTATCTGACATTATCAAGGTGTGGGAGAACTATCTGACATTATTAAGGTGTGGGAAAACTATCTGACATTATCAAGGTGTGGGAAAACTATCTGATATTATTAAGGTGTGGGAGAACTATCTGACATTATCAAGGTTTGGAAGAACTATCTGACATTATCAAGGTGTGGGAAAACTATCTGACATTATTAAGGTGTGGGAGCACTATCTGACATTATCAAGGTGTGGAAGAACTATCTGACATTATCAAGGCGTGGGAAAACTATCTGACAGTATTAAGGTGTGGGAGAACTATCTGACATTAACCCTTATCAAGGTATGGGAGAACTATCTGACATTAACGCTCATCAAGGTGTGAAAGAACTATCTGACATTAACCCTTATCAAGGCGTGGGAGAACTATCTGACATTAACCCTCATCAAGGTGTGGGAAAACTATCTGACATGATCAAGGTGTGGGAAAACTATCTGACATTATCAAGGTGTGGGAGAACTATCTGACATTAGCCCTCATCAAGGTGTGGGAGAACTATCTGACATTATCAAGGTGTGGGAGAACTATCTGGCATTAACCCTCATCAAGGTGTGGGAGAACTATCTGACATTATCAAGGTGTGGGAGAACTATCTGACATGATCAAGGTGTGGGAAAACTATCTGACATTAACCCTCATCAAGGTGTGGGAGAACTATCTGACATTAACCCTCATCAAGGTGTGGGAGAACTATCTGACATTAACCCTCATCAAGGTGTGGGAAAACTATCTGACATTATCAAGGTGTGGGAAAACTATCTGACATTATCAAGGTGTGGGAAAACTATCTGATATTATTAAGGTGTGGGAGAACTATCTGACATTATCAAGGTTTGGAAGAACTATCTGACATTATCAAGGTGTGGGAAAACTATCTGACATTATTAAGGTGCGGGAGCACTATCTGACATTATCAAGGTGTGGAAGAACTATCTGACATTATCAAGGCGTGGGAAAACTATCTGACATTATTAAGGTGTGGGAGAACTATCTGACATTAACCCTTATCAAGGTATGGGAGAACTATCTGACATTAACGCTCATCAAGGTGTGGAAGAACTATCTGACATTATCAAGGTGTGGGAGAACTATCTGACATTATTAAGGTGTGGGAGAACTATCTGACATTAACCCTTATCAAGGTGAGGGAGAACTATCTGACATTGACCTTCATCAAGGTGTGGGAGAACTATCTGACATTAACCCTCATCAAGGTGTGGGAGAACTATCTGACATTAACCCTCATCAAGGTGTGGGAGAACTATCTGACATTAACCCTCATCAAGGAGTGGAAGAACTATCTGACATTATCAAGGTGTGGAAGAACTATCTGACATTATCAAGGTGTGGAAGAACTATCTGACATTATTAAGGTGTGGGAGAACTATCTGACATTAACCCTTATCAAGGTGTGGGAGAACTATCTGACATTAACGCTCATCAAGGCGTGGGAGAACTATCTCACATTAACCCTCATCAAGTTGTGGGAGAACTATCTGACATTATCAAGGTGTGGAAGAACTATCTGACATTATCAAGGTGTGGGAGAACTATCTGACATTATCAAGGTGTGGGAGAACTATCTGACATTATTAAGGTGTGGGAAAACTATCTAACATCAACCCTCATCAAGGTGTGGAAGAACTATCTGACATTATTAAGGTGTGGGAGAACTATCTGACATTAACCCTTATCAAGGCGTGGGAGAACTTTCTGACATTAACCCTCATCAAGGTGTGGGAGAACTATCTGACATTATCAAGGTATGGAAGAACTATCTGACATTATCAAGGTGTGGGAGAACTATCTGACATTAGCCCTTATCAAGGCGTGGGAGAACTTTCTGACATTAACCCTCATCAAGTTGTGGGAGAACTATCTGACATTATCAAGGTGTGGAAGAACTATCTGACATTATCAAGGTGTGGGAGAACTATCTGACATTATCAAGGTGTGGGAGAACTATCTGACATTATTAAGGTGTGGGAGAACTATCTGACATTATCAAGGTGTGGGAAAACTATCTGACATTAACCCTCATCAATGTGTGGGAGAAATATCTGACATTAACCCTCATCAAGGTGTGGGAGAACTTTCTGACATTAACCCTCATCAAGGTGTGGGAGAACTATCTGACATTATCAAGGTATGGAAGAACTATCTGACATTATCAAGGTGTGGGAGAACTATCTGACATTAGCCCTTATCAAGGCGTGGGAGAACTTTCTGACATTAACCCTCATCAAGGTGTGGGAGAACTATCTGACATTATCAAGGTATGGAAGAACTATCTGACATTATCAAGGTGTGGGAGAACTATCTGACATTAGCCCTCATCAAGGTGTGGGAGAACTATCTGACATTATCAACGTGTGGGAGAACTATCTGACATTAACCCTCATCAAGGTGTGGGAGAACTATCTGACATTAACCCTCATCAAGGTGTAGGAGAACTATCTGACATTAACCCTCACCAAGGTGTGGGAGAACTATCTGACATTATCAAGGTGTGGGAGAACTATCTGACATTATCAAGGTGTGGGAAAACTATCTGACATGAACCCTCATCAAGGTGTGGGAGAACTATCTGACATTAACCCTCATCAAGGTGTGGGAGAACTATCTGACATTAACCCTCATCAAGGTGTGGGAGAACTATCTGACATTAACCCTCATCAAGGAGTGGAAGAACTATCTGACATTATCAAGGTGTGGAAGAACTATCTGACATTATCAAGGTGTGGAAGAACTATCTGACATTATTAAGGTGTGGGAGAACTATCTGACATTAACCCTTATCAAGGTGTGGGAGAACTATCTGACATTAACGCTCATCAAGGTGTGGGAGAACTATCTCACATTAACCCTCATCAAGTTGTGGGAGAACTATCTGACATTATCAAGGTGTGGAAGAACTATCTGACATTATCAAGGTGTGGGAGAACTATCTGACATTATTAAGGTGCGGGAAAACTATCTAACATTAACCCTCATCAAGGTGTGGAAGAACTATCTGACATTATTAAGGTGTGGGAGAACTATCTGACATTAACCCTTATCAAGGCGTGGGAGAACTATCTGACATTAACCCTCATCAAGGTGTGGGAGAACTATCTGACATTATCAAGGTATGGAAGAACTATCTGACATTATCAAGGTGTGGGAGAACTATCTGACATTAGCCCTCATCAAGGTGTGGGAGAACTATCTAACATTATCAAGGTGTGGGAGAACTATCTGACATTATCAAGGTGTGGGAAAACTATCTGACATTAGCCCTCATCAAGGTGTGGGAGAACTATCTGACACTAACCCTCATCAAGGTGTGGGAGAACTATCTGACATTAACCCTCATCATGGTGTGGGAAAACTATCTGACATTATCAAGATGTGGGAAAACTATCTGACATTATCAAGGTGTGGGAAAACTATCTGATATTATTAAGGTGTGGGAGAACTATCTGATATTATCAAGGTGTGGAAGAACTATCTGACATTATCAAGGTGTGGGAGAACTATCTGACATTAACTCTCATCAAGGTGTGGGAGAACTATCTGACATTATCAAGGTGTGGGAGAACTATCTGGCATTAACCCTCATCAAGGTGTGGGAGAACTATCTGACATTATCAAGGTGTGGGAGAACTATCTGACATGATCAAGGTGTGGGAAAACTATCTGACATTAACCCTCATCAAGGTGTGGGAGAACTATCTGACATTAACCCTCATCAAGGTGTGGGAGAACTATCTGACATTAACCCTCATTAAGGTGTGGGAAAACTATCTGACATTATCAAGGTGTGGGAAAACTATCTGACATTATCAAGGTGTGGGAAAACTATCTGATATTATTAAGGTGTGGGAGAACTATCTGACATTATCAAGGTTTGGAAGAACTATCTGACATTATCAAGGTGTGGGAAAACTATCTGACATTATTAAGTTGTGGGAGCACTATCTGACATTATCAAGGTGTGGAAGAACTATCTGACACTATCAAGGCGTGGGAAAACTATCTGACAGTATTAAGGTGTGGGAGAACTATCTGACATTAACCCTTATCAAGGTATGGGAGAACTATCTGACATTAACGCTCATCAAGGTGTGCAAGAACTATCTGACATTAACCCTTATCAAGGCGTGGGAGAACTATCTGACATTAACCCTCATCAAGGTGTGGGAAAACTATCTGACATGATCAAGGTGTGGGAGAACTATCTGACATTATCAAGGTGTGGGAGAACTATCTGACATTAGCCCTCATCAAGGTGTGGGAGAACTATCTGACATTATCAAGGTGTGGGAGAACTATCTGGCATTAACCCTCATCAAGGTGTGGGAGAACTATCTGACATTATCAAGGTGTGGGAGAACTATCTGACATGATCAAGGTGTGGGAAAACTATCTGACATTAACCCTCATCAAGGTGTGGGAGAACTATCTGACATTAACCCTCATCAAGGTGTGGGAGAACTATCTGACATTAACCCTCATCAAGGTGTGGGAAAACTATCTGACATGATCAAGGTGTGGGAAAACTATCTGACATTATCAAGGTGTGGGAAAACTATCTGATATTGTTAAGGTGTGGGAGAACTATCTGACATTATCAAGGTTTGGAAGAACTATCTGACATTATCAAGGTGTGGGAAAACTATCTGACATTATTAAGGTGTGGGAGCACTATCTGACATTATCAAGGTGTGGAAGAACTATCTGACATTATCAAGGCGTGGGAAAACTATCTGACATTATTAAGGTGTGGGAGAACTATCTGACATTAACCCTTATCAAGGTATGGGAGAACTATCTGACATTAACGCTCATCAAGGTGTGGAAGAACTATCTGACATTATCAAGGTGTGGGAGAACTATCTGACATTATTAAGGTGTGGGAGAACTATCTGACATTAACCCTTATCAAGGTGAGGGAGAACTATCTGACATTGACCTTCATCAAGGTGTGGGAGAACTATCTGACATTAACCCTCATCAAGGTGTGGGAGAACTATCTGACATTAACCCTCATCAAGGTGTGGGAGAACTATCTGACATTAACCCTCATCAAGGAGTGGAAGAACTATCTGACATTATCAAGGTGTGGAAGAACTATCTGACATTATTAAGGTGTGGGAGAACTATCTGACATTAACCCTTATCAAGGTGTGGGAGAACTATCTGACATTAACGCTCATCAAGGCGTGGGAGAACTATCTCACATTAACCCTCATCAAGTTGTGGGAGAACTATCTGACATTATCAAGGTGTGGGAGAACTATCTGACATTATCAAGGTGTGGAAGAACTATCTGACATTATCAAGGTGTGGGAAAACTATCTGACATTATTAAGGTGTGGGAGCACTATCTGACATTATCAAGGTGTGGAAGAACTATCTGACATTATCAAGGCGTGGGAAAACTATCTGACATTATTAAGGTGTGGGAGAACTATCTGACATTAACCCTTATCAAGGTGTGGGAGAACTATCTGACATTAACGCTCATCAAGGTGTGGAAGAACTATCTGACATTATCAAGGTGTGGGAGAACTATCTGACATTATTAAGGTGTGGGAGAACTATCTGACATTAACCCTTATCAAGGTGAGGGAGAACTATCTGACATTAACCTTCATCAAGGTGTGGGAGAACTATCTGACATTATCAAGGTGTGGGAGAACTATCTGACATTATTAAGGTGTGGGAGAACTATCTGACATTATTAAGGTGTGGGAGAACTATCTGACATTAACCCTCACCAAGGTGTGGGAGAACTATCTGACATTATCAAGGTGTGGGAGAACTATCTGACATTATCAGGGTGTGGGAAAACTATCTGACATTAACCCTCATCAAGGTGTGGGAGAACTATCTGACATTAACCCTCATCAAGGTGTGGGAGAACTATCTGACATTAACCCTCATCAAGGTGTGGGAAAACTATCTGACATTATCAAGGTGTGGGAAAACTAACTGACATTATCAAGGTGTGGGAAAACTATCTGATATTATTAAGGTGTGGGAGAACTATCTGACATTATCAAGGTGTGGAAGAACTATCTGACATTATCAAGGTGTGGGAAAACTATCTGACATTATTAAGGTGTGGGAGCACTATCTGACATTATCAAGGTGTGGAAGAACTATCTGACATTATCAAGGCGTGGGAAAACTATCTGACATTATTAAGGTGTGGGAGAACTATCTGACATTATTAAGGTGTGGGAGAACTATCTGACATTAACCCTTATCAAGGTGAGGGAGAACTATCTGACATTAACCTTCATCAAGGTGTGGGAGAACTATCTGACATTATCAAGGTGTGGGAGAACTATCTGACATTATTAAGGTGTGGGAAAACTATCTAACATTAACCCTCATCAAGGTGTGGAAGAACTATCTGACATGATCAAGGTGTGGGAGAACTATCTGACATTATCAAGGTGTGGAAGAACTATCTGACATTAGCCCTCATCAAGGTGTGGGAGAACTATCTGACATTATCAAGGTGTGGGAGAACTATCTGACATTAACCCTCATCAAGGTGTGGGAAAACTATCTGACATTAACCCTCATCAAGGTGTGGGAGAAATATCTGACATTAACCCTCACCAAGGTGTGGGAGAACTATCTGACATTATCAAGGTGTGGAAGAACTATCTGACATTAACGCTCATCAAGGTGTGGGAGAACTATCTGACATTAACCCTCATCAAGGTGTGGGAAAACTATCTGACATTAACCCTCATCAAGGTGTGGGAGAAATATCTGACATTAACCCTCATCAAGGTGTGGGAGAACTATCTGACATTAACCCTCATCAAGGTGTGGGAGAACTATCTGACATTAACCCTCATCAAGGTGTGGGAAAACTATCTGACATTATCAAGGTGTGGGAAAACTAACTGACATTATCAAGGTGTGGGAAAACTATCTGATATTATTAAGGTGTGGGAGAACTATCTGACATTATCAAGGTGTGGAAGAACTATCTGACATTATCAAGGTGTGGGAAAACTATCTGACATTATTAAGGTGTGGGAGCACTATCTGACATTATCAAGGTGTGGAAGAACTATCTGACATTATCAAGGCGTGGGAAAACTATCTGACATTATTAAGGTGTGGGAGAACTATCTGACATTATTAAGGTGTGGGAGAACTATCTGACATTAACCCTTATCAAGGTGAGGGAGAACTATCTGACATTAACCTTCATCAAGGTGTGGGAGAACTATCTGACATTATCAAGGTGTGGGAGAACTATCTGACATTATTAAGGTGTGGGAAAACTATCTAACATTAACCCTCATCAAGGTGTGGAAGAACTATCTGACATGATCAAGGTGTGGGAGAACTATCTGACATTATCAAGGTGTGGAAGAACTATCTGACATTAGCCCTCATCAAGGTGTGGGAGAACTATCTGACATTATCAAGGTGTGGGAGAACTATCTGACATTAACCCTCATCAAGGTGTGGGAAAACTATCTGACATTAACCCTCATCAAGGTGTGGGAGAAATATCTGACATTAACCCTCACCAAGGTGTGGGAGAACTATCTGACATTATCAAGGTGTGGAAGAACTATCTGACATTAACGCTCATCAAGGTGTGGGAGAACTATCTGACATTAACCCTCATCAAGGTGTGGGAAAACTATCTGACATTAACCCTCATCAAGGTGTGGGAGAAATATCTGACATTAACCCTCATCAAGGTGTGGAAGAACTATCTGACATTATCAAGGTGTGGAAGAACTATCTGACATTATTAAGGTGTGGGAGAACTATCTGACATTATTAAGGTGTGGGAGAACTATCTGACATTATCAAGGTGTGGGAGAACTATCTGGCATTATCAAGGTGTGGAAGAACTATCTGACATTATTAAGGTGTGGGAGAACTATCTGACATTATTAAGGTGTGGGAGAACTATCTGACATTATCAAGGTGTGGGAGAACTATCTGACATTATTAAGGTGTGGGAGAACTATCTGACATTATTAAGGTGTGGGAGAACTATCTGACATTAACACTTATCAAGGCGTGGGAGAACTATCTGACATTACCCCTCATCAAGGTGTGGGAAAACTAACTGACATGATCAAGGTGTGGGAGCACTATCTGACATTATCAAGCTGTGGGAAAACTATCTGACATTATTAAGGTGTGGGAGCACTATCTGACATTATCAAGGTGTGGAAGAACTATCTGACATTATCAAGGCGTGGGAAAACTATCTGACATTATTAAGGTGTGGGAGAACTATCTGACATTAGCCCTCATCAAGGTGTGGGAGAACTATCTGACATTATCAAGGTGTGGAAGAACTATCTGACATTAGCCCTCATCAAGGTGTGGGAGAACTATCTGACATTATCAAGGTGTGGGAGAACTATCTGACATTAACCCTCATCAAGGTGTGGGAAAACTATCTGACATTAACCCTCATCAAGGTGTGGGAGAAATATCTGACATTAACCCTCACCAAGGTGTGGGAGAACTATCTGACATTATCAAGGTGTGGAAGAACTATCTGACATTAACACTCATCAAGGTGTGGGAGAACTATCTGACATTATCAAGGTGTGGAAGAACTATCTGACATTAGCCCTCATCAAGGTGTGGGAGAACTATCTGACATTATCAAGGTGTGGGAGAACTATCTGACATTAACCCTCATCAAGGTGTGGGAAAACTATCTGACATTAACCCTCATCAAGGTGTGGGAGAAATATCTGACATTAACCCTCATCAAGGTGTGGGAGAAATATCTGACATTAACCCTCACCAAGGTGTGGGAGAACTATCTGATATTATTAAGGTGTGGGAGAACTATCTGACATTATCAAGGTGTGGAAGAACTATCTGACATTATCAAGGTGTGGGAAAACTATCTGACATTATTAAGGTGTGGGAGCACTATCTGACATTATCAAGGTGTGGAAGAACTATCTGACATTATCAAGGCGTGGGAAAACTATCTGACATTATTAAGGTGTGGGAGAACTATCTGACATTATTAAGGTGTGGGAGAACTATCTGACATTAACCCTTATCAAGGTGAGGGAGAACTATCTGACATTAACCTTCATCAAGGTGTGGGAGAACTATCTGACATTATCAAGGTGTGGGAGAACTATCTGACATTATTAAGGTGTGGGAAAACTATCTAACATTAACCCTCATCAAGGTGTGGAAGAACTATCTGACATGATCAAGGTGTGGGAGAACTATCTGACATTATCAAGGTGTGGAAGAACTATCTGACATTAGCCCTCATCAAGGTGTGGGAGAACTATCTGACATTATCAAGGTGTGGGAGAACTATCTGACATTAACCCTCATCAAGGTGTGGGAAAACTATCTGACATTAACCCTCATCAAGGTGTGGGAGAAATATCTGACATTAACCCTCACCAAGGTGTGGGAGAACTATCTGACATTATCAAGGTGTGGAAGAACTATCTGACATTAACGCTCATCAAGGTGTGGGAGAACTATCTGACATTAACCCTCATCAAGGTGTGGGAAAACTATCTGACATTAACCCTCATCAAGGTGTGGGAGAAATATCTGACATTAACCCTCATCAAGGTGTGGAAGAACTATCTGACATTATCAAGGTGTGGAAGAACTATCTGACATTATTAAGGTGTGGGAGAACTATCTGACATTATTAAGGTGTGGGAGAACTATCTGACATTATCAAGGTGTGGGAGAACTATCTGGCATTATCAAGGTGTGGAAGAACTATCTGACATTATTAAGGTGTGGGAGAACTATCTGACATTATTAAGGTGTGGGAGAACTATCTGACATTATCAAGGTGTGGGAGAACTATCTGACATTATTAAGGTGTGGGAGAACTATCTGACATTATTAAGGTGTGGGAGAACTATCTGACATTAACACTTATCAAGGCGTGGGAGAACTATCTGACATTACCCCTCATCAAGGTGTGGGAAAACTAACTGACATGATCAAGGTGTGGGAGAACTATCTGACATTATCAAGCTGTGGGAAAACTATCTGACATTATTAAGGTGTGGGAGCACTATCTGACATTATCAAGGTGTGGAAGAACTATCTGACATTATCAAGGCGTGGGAAAACTATCTGACATTATTAAGGTGTGGGAGAACTATCTGACATTAGCCCTCATCAAGGTGTGGGAGAACTATCTGACATTATCAAGGTGTGGAAGAACTATCTGACATTAGCCCTCATCAAGGTGTGGGAGAACTATCTGACATTATCAAGGTGTGGGAGAACTATCTGACATTAACCCTCATCAAGGTGTGGGAAAACTATCTGACATTAACCCTCATCAAGGTGTGGGAGAAATATCTGACATTAACCCTCACCAAGGTGTGGGAGAACTATCTGACATTATCAAGGTGTGGAAGAACTATCTGACATTAACACTCATCAAGGTGTGGGAGAACTATCTGACATTATCAAGGTGTGGAAGAACTATCTGACATTAGCCCTCATCAAGGTGTGGGAGAACTATCTGACATTATCAAGGTGTGGGAGAACTATCTGACATTAACCCTCATCAAGGTGTGGGAAAACTATCTGACATTAACCCTCATCAAGGTGTGGGAGAAATATCTGACATTAACCCTCACCAAGGTGTGGGAGAACTATCTGACATTATCAAGGTGTGGAAGAACTATCTGACATTAACGCTCATCAAGGTGTGGGAGAACTATCTGACATTAACCCTCATCAAGGTGTGGGAAAACTATCTGACATTAACCCTCATCAAGGTGTGGGAGAAATATCTGACATTAACCCTCACCAAGGTGTGGGAGAACTATCTGACATTATCAAGGGATGGAAGAACTATCTGACATTAACCCTCATCAAGGTGTGGAAGAACTATCTGACATTATCAAGGTGTGGAAGAACTATCTGACATTATTAAGGTGTGGGAGAACTATCTGACATTATTAAGGTGTGGGAGAACTATCTGACATTAACACTTATCAAGGCGTGGGAGAACTATCTGACATTACCCCTCATCAAGGTGTGGGAAAACTAACTGACATGATCAAGGTGTGGGAGAACTATCTGACATTATCAAGCTGTGGGAAAACTATCTGACATTATTAAGGTGTGGGAGCACTATCTGACATTATCAAGGTGTGGAAGAACTATCTGACATTATCAAGGCGTGGGAAAACTATCTGACATTATTAAGGTGTGGGAGAACTATCTGACATTATTAAGGTGTGGGAGAACTATCTGACATTAACCCTTATCAAGGTGAGGGAGAACTATCTGACATTAACCTTCATCAAGGTGTGGGAGAACTATCTGACATTATCAAGGTGTGGGAGAACTATCTGACATTATTAAGGTGTGGAAGAACTATCTGACATTAACCCTTATCAAGGTGAGGGAGAACTATCTGACATTATCAAGGTGTGGGAGAACTATCTGACATTATCAAGGTGTGGGAGAACTATCTGACATTATTAAGGTGTGGGAAAACTATCTAACATTAACCCTCATCAAGGTGAGGGAGAACTATCTGACATTAACCCTCATCAAGGTGAGGGAGAACTATCTGACATTAACCTTCATCAAGGTGTGGAAGAACTATCGGACATTATTGAGGTGTGGGAGAACTATCTGACATTATTAAGGTGTGGGAGAACTATCTGACATTAACCCTTATCAAGGTGAGGGAGAACTATCTGACATTAACCTTCATCAAGGTGTGGGAGAACTATCTGACATTATCAAGGTGTGGGAGAACTATCTGACATTATTAAGGTGTGGGAAAACTATCTAACATTAACCCTCATCAAGGTGTGGAAGAACTATCTGACATTATTAAGGTGTGGGAGAACTATCTGACATTAATCATTATCAAGACGTGGGAGAACTATCTGACATTAACACTCATCAAGGTGTGGGAGAACTATCTGACATTATCAAGGTGTGGAAGAACTATCTGACATTAGCCCTCATCAAGGTGTGGGAGAACTATCTGACATTATCAAGGTGTGGGAGAACTATCTGACATTAACCCTCATCAAGGTGTGGGAAAACTATCTGACATTAACCCTCATCAAGGTGTGGGAGAAATATCTGACATTAACCCTCACCAAGGTGTGGGAGAACTATCTGACATTAACGCTCATCAAGGTGTGGAAGAACTATCTGACATTAACGCTCATCAAGGTGTGGGAGAACTATCTGACATTATCAAGGTGTGGAAGAACTATCTGACATTATTAAGGTGTGGGAGAACTATCTGACATTATTAAGGTGTGGGAGAACTATCTGACATTATCAAGGTGTGGGAGAACTATCTGACATTATCAAGGTGTGGAAGAACTATCTGACATTATTAAGGTGTGGGAGAACTATCTGACATTATTAAGGTGTGGGAGAACTATCTGACATTAACCCTCATCAAGGTGCGGGAGAACTATCTGGCATTATCAAGGTGTGGAAGAACTATCTGACATTATCAAGGTGTGGAAGAACTATCTGACATTATTAAGGTGTGGGAGAACTATCTGACATTATTAAGGTGTGGGAGAACTATCTGACATTAACCCTCATCAAGGTGCGGGAGAACTATCTGGCATTATCAAGGTGTGGAAGAACTATCTGACATTATTAAGGTGTGGGAGAACTATCTGACATTATTAAGGTGTGGGAGAACTATCTGACATTAACACTTATCAAGGCGTGGGAGAACTATCTGACATTACCCCTCATCAAGGTGTGGGAAAACTAACTGACATGATCAAGGTGTGGGAGAACTATCTGACATTATCAAGCTGTGGGAGAACTATCTGACATTAGCCCTCATCAAGGTGTGGGAGAACTATCTGACATTATCAAGGTGTGGGAGAACTATCTGACATTAACCCTCATCAAGGTGTGGGAGAACTATCTGACATTAACCCTCACCAAGGTGTGGGAGAACTATCTGACATTATCAAGGTGTGGGAGAACTATCTGACATTATCAAGGTGTGGGAAAACTATCTGACATTAACCCTCATCAAGGTGTGGGAGAACTATCTGACATTAACCCTCATCAAGGTGTGGGAGAACTATCTGACATTAACCCTCATCAAGGTGTGGGAAAACTATCTGACATTATCAAGGTGTGGGAAAACTAACTGACATGATCAAGGTGTGGGAAAACTATCTGATATTATTAAGGTGTGGGAGAACTATCTGACATTATCAAGGTGTGGAAGAACTATCTGACATTATCAAGGTGTGGGAAAACTATCTGACATTATTAAGGTGTGGGAGCACTATCTGACATTATCAAGGTGTGGAAGAACTATCTGACATTATCAAGGCGTGGGAAAACTATCTGACATTATTAAGGTGTGGGAGAACTATCTGACATTAACCCTTATCAAGGTGTGGGAGAACTATCTGACATTAACGCTCATCAAGGTGTGGAAGAACTATCTGACATTATCAAGGTGTGGAAGAACTATCTGACATTATTAAGGTGTGGGAGAACTATCTGACATTAACCCTTATCACGGTGTGGGAGAACTATCTGACATTATCAAGGTGTGGGAGAACTATCTGACATTATTAAGGTGTGGGAGAACTATCTGACATTAACCCTTATCAAGGTGAGGGAGAACTATCTGACATTAACCTTCATCAAGGTGTGGGAGAACTATCTGACATTATCAAGGTGTGGGAGAACTATCTGACATTAACCCTTATCAAGGTGTGGAAGAACTATCTGACATTATCAAGGTGTGGGAGAACTATCTGACATTATTAAGGTGTGGGAGAACTATCTGACATTAACCCTTATCAAGGTGAGGGAGAACTATCTGACATTAACCTTCATCAAGGTGTGGGAGAACTATCTGACATTATCAAGGTGTGGGAGAACTATCTGACATTAACCCTTATCAAGGTGTGGAAGAACTATCTGACATTATCAAGGTGTGGGAGAACTATCTGACATTATTAAGGTGTGGGAGAACTATCTGACATTAACCCTTATCAAGGTGAGGGAGAACTATCTGACATTAACCTTCATCAAGGTGTGGGAGAACTATCTGACATTATCAAGGTGTGGGAGAACTATCTGACATTATTAAGGTGTGGGAGAACTATCTGACATTATTAAGGTGTGGGAGAACTATCTGACATTATCAAGGTGTGGGAGAACTATCTGACATTATCAAGGTGTGGGAAAACTATCTGACATTAACCCTCATCAAGGTGTGGGAGAACTATCTGACATTAACCCTCATCAAGGTGTGGGAGAACTATCTGACATTAACCCTCATCAAGGTGTGGGAAAACTATCTGACATTATCAAGGTGTGGGAAAACTATCTGACATTATCAAGGTGTGTGAAAACTATCTGATATTATTAAGGTGTGGGAGAACTATCTGACATTATCAAGGTGTGGAAGAACTATCTGATATTATCAAGGTGTGGGAAAACGATCTGACATTATTAAGGTGTGCATGGGAGAACTATCTGACATTATCAAGGTGTGGAAGAACTATCTGACATTATCAAGGTGTGGGAGAACTATCTGACATTATTAAGGTGTGGGAGAACTATCTGACATTAACCCTTATCAAGGTGAGGGAGAACTATCTGACATTAACCTTCATCAAGGTGTGGGAGAACTATCTGACGTTAACGCTCATCAAGGTACGGGAGAACTATCTGACATTAACCCTCATCAAGGTACGGGAGAACTATCTGACATTAACCCTTATCAAGGCGTGGGAGAACTATCTGACATTAACGCTCATCAAGGTACGGGAGAACTATCTGACATTACCCTCATCAAGGTACGGAAGAACTATCTGACATGAACCCTCATCAAGGTACGGAAGAACTATCTGACCTTAACCCTTATCAAGGCGTGGGAGAACTATCTGACATTAACGCTCATCAAGGTGTGGGAGAACTATCTGACATTAACCCTCATCAAGGTGTGGGAGAACTATCTGACATTAACCCTCATCAAGGTGTGGGAGAACTATCTGACATTAACCCTCATCAAGGTGTGGGAGAACTATCTGACATTAACCCTCATCAAGGTGTGGGAGAACTATCTGACATCAACCCTCATCAAGGAGTGGAAGAACTCTCTGACATTATCAAGGTGTGGAGGAACTATCTGACATTAACCCTCATCAAGGTACGGGAGAACTATCTGACATTAACCCTTATCAAGGCGTGGGAGAATTATCTGACATTAACGCTCATCAAGGTACGGGAGAACTATCTGACATTACCCTCATCAAGGTACGGAAGAATTATCTGACATGAACCCTCATCAAGGTACGGGAGAACTATCTGACATTAACCCTTATCAAGGCGTGGGAGAACTATCTGACATTAACCCTCATCAAGGCGTCGGAGAACTACCTGACATTAACGCTCATCAAGGTGTGGGAGAACTATCTGACATTATCAAGGTGTGGGAGAACTATCTGACATTAACCCTCATCAAGGTGTGGGAGAACTATCTGACATCAACCCTCATCAAGGTGTGGAAGAACTATCTGACATTATCAAGGTGTGGAAGAACCATCTGACATTATCAAGGTGTGGAAGAACTATCTGACATTATTAAGGTGTGGGAGAACTATCTGACATTAACCCTTATCAAGGCGTGGGAGAACTATCTGACATTAACCCTCATCAAGGTGTGGGAAAACTGTCTGACATGATCAAGGTGTGGGAGAACTATCTGACATTATCAAGGTGTGGGAGAACTATCTGACATTATTAAGGTGTGGGAAAACTATCTAACATTAACCCTCACCAAGGTGTGGGAGAACTATCTGACATTATTAAGGTGTGGGAGAACTATCTGACATTAATCATTATCAAGACGTGGGAGAACTATCTGACATTAACCCTCATCAAGGTGTGGGAGAACTATCTGACATTATCAAGGTGTGGAAGAACTATCTGACATTAGCCCTCATCAAGGTGTGGGAGAACTATCTGACATTATCAGGGTGTGGGAGAACTATCTGACATTAACCCTCATCAAGGTGTGGGAAAACTATCTGACATTAACCCTCATCAAGGTGTGGGAGAAATATCTGACATTAACCCTCACCAAGGTGTGGGAGAACTATCTGACATTATCAAGGTGTGGGAGAACTATCTGACATTATCAAGGTGTGGGAAAACTATCTGACATTAACCCTCATCAAGGTGTGGGAGAACTATCTGACATTAACCCTCATCAAGGTGTGGGAGAACTATCTGACATTAACCCTCATCAAGGTGTGGGAAAACTATCTGACATTATCCAGGTGTGGGAAAACTATCTGACATTATCAAGGTGTGTGAAAACTATCTGATATTATTAAGGTGTGGGAGAACTATCTGACATTATCAAGGTGTGGAAGAACTATCTGACATTATCAAGGTGTGAGAGAACTATCTGACATTAATAAGGTGTGGGAGAACTATCTGACATTAACCCTTATCAAGGTGAGGGAGAACTATCTGACATTAACCTTCATCAAGGTGTGGGAGAACTATCTGACATTAACCCTCATCAAGGTGTGGGAGAACTATCTGACATTAACCCTCATCAAGGTGTGGGAGAACTATTTGACATTAACCCTCATCAAGGAGTGGAAGAACTATCTGACATTATCAAGGTGTGGAAGAACTATCTGACATTATTAAGGTGTGGGAGAACTATCTGACATTAACGCTCATCAAGGTACGGGAGAACTATCTGACATTACCCTCATCAAGGTACGGAAGAACTATCTGACATGAACCCTCATCAAGGTACGGGAGAACTATCTGACCTTAACCCTTATCAAGGCGTGGGAGAACTATCTGACATTAACGCTCATCAAGGTGTGGGAGAACTATCTGACATTAACCCTCATCAAGGTGTGGGAGAACTATCTGACATTAACCCTCATCAAGGTGTGGGAGAACTATCTGACATTAACCCTCATCAAGGTGTGGGAGAACTATCTGACATTAACCCTCATCAAGGTGTGGGAGAACTATCTGACATCAACCCTCATCAAGGAGTGGAAGAACTCTCTGACATTATCAAGGTGTGGAGGAACTATCTGACATTAACCCTCATCAAGGTACGGAAGAACTATCTGACATTAACCCTTATCAAGGCGTGGGAGAATTATCTGACATTAACGCTCATCAAGGTACGCGAGAAGTATCTGACATTAACCCTCCTCAAGGCGTGGGAGAACTACCTGACATTAACGCTCATCAAGGTGTGGGAGAACTATCTGACATTATCAAGGTGTGGGAGAACTATCTGACATTAACCCTCATCAAGGTGTGGGAGAACTATCTGACATCAACCCTCATCAAGGTGTGGGAGAACTATCTGACATTAACGCTCATCAAGGTGTGGAAGAACTATCTGACATTAACCCTTATCAAGGTGTGGGAGAACTATCTGACATCAACCCTCATCAAGGTGTGGGAAAACTATCTGACATTATCAAGGTGTGGAAGAACTATCTGACATTATCAAGGTGTGGAAGAACCATCTGACATTATCAAGGTGTGGAAGAACTATCTGACATTATCAAGGTGTGGGAGAACTATCTGACATTATTAAGGTGTGGAAGAACCATCTGACATTATCAAGGTGTGGAAGAACTATCTGACATTATCAAGGTGTGGGAGAACTATCTGACATTATTAAGGTGTGGGAGAACTATCTGACATTAACCCTTATCAAGGCGTGGGAGAACTATCTGACATTAACCCTCATCAAGGTGTGGGAAAACTATCTGACATGATCAAGGTGTGGGAGAACTATCTGACATTATCAAGGTGTGGGAGAACTATCTGACATTAGCCCTCATCAAGGTGTGGGAGAACTATCTGACATTATCAAGGTGTGGGAGAACTATCTGGCATTAACCCTCATCAAGGTGTGGGAGAACTATCTGACATTATCAAGGTGTGGGAGAACTATCTGACATGATCAAGGTGTGGGAAAACTATCTGACATTAACCCTCATCAAGGTGTGGGAAAACTATCTGACATTATCAAGGTGTGGGAGAACTATCTGACATTATCAAGGTTTGGAAGAACTATCTGACATTATCAAGGTGTGGGAAAACTATCTGACATTATTAAGGTGTGGGAGCACTATCTGACATTATCAAGGTGTGGAAGAACTATCTGACATTATCAAGGCGTGGGAAAACTATCTGACATTATTAAGGTGTGGAAGAACTATCTGACATTATCAAGGTGTGGGAGAACTATCTGACATTATTAAGGTGTGGGAGAACTATCTGACATTAACCCTCATCAAGCTGTGGGAGAACTATCTGACATTAACCCTCATCAAGGTGTGGGAGAACTATCTGACATTAACCCTCATCAAGGAGTGGAAGAACTATCTGACATTATCAAGGTGTGGAAGAACTATCTGACATTATCAAGGTGTGGAAGAACTATCTGACATTATTAAGGTGTGGGAGAACTATCTGACATTAACCTTATCAAGGTGTGGGAGAACTATCTGACATTAACGCTCATCAAGGTGTGGGAGACCTATCTCACATTAACCCTCATCAAGTTGTGGGAGAACTATCTGACATTATCAAGGTGTGGAAGAACTATCTGACATTATCAAGGTGTGGGAGAACTATCTGACATTATTAAGGTGTGGGAAAACTATCTAACATCAACCCTCATCAAGGTGTGGAAGAGCTATCTGACATTATTAAGGTGTGGGAGAACTATCTGACATTAACCCTTATCAAGGCGTGGGAGAACTATCTGACATTAACCCTCATCAAGGTGTGGGAGAACTATCTGACATTATCAAGCGATAGAAGAACTATCTGACATTATCAAGGTGTGGGAGAACTATCTGACATTAGCCCTCATCAAGGTGTGGGAGAACTATCTGACATTATCAAGGTGTGGGAGAACTATCTGACATTAACCCTCATCAAGGTGTGGGAGAACTATCTGACATTAACCCTCATCAAGGTGTGGGAGAACTATCTGACATTAACCCTGACCAAGGTGTGGGAGAACTATCTGACATTATCAAGGTGTGGGAGAACTATCTGACATTATCAAGGTGTGGGAAAACTATCTGACATTAACCCTCATCAATGTGTGGGAGAACTATCTGACATTAACCCTCATCAAGGTGTGGGAGAACTATCTGACATTAACCCTCATCAAGGTGTGGGAGAACTCTCTGACATTAACCCTCATCAAGGTGTGGGAGAACTATCTGACATTATCAAGGTGTGGGAGAACTATCTGGCATTAACCCTCATCAAGGTGTGGGAGAACTATCTGACATTATCAAGGTGTGGGAGAACTATCTGACATGATCAAGGTGTGGGAAAACTATCTGACATTAACCCTCATCAAGGTGTGGGAGAACTATCTGACATTAACCCTCATCAAGGTGTGGGAGAACTATCTGACATTAACCCTCATTAAGGTGTGGGAAAACTATCTGACATTATCAAGGTGTGGGAAAACTATCTGACATTATCAAGGTGTGGGAAAACTATCTGATATTATTAAGGTGTGGGAGAACTATCTGACATTATCAAGGTTTGGAAGAACTATCTGACATTATCAAGGTGTGGATAAACTATCTGACATTATTAAGGTGTGGGAGCACTATCTGACATTATCAAGGTGTGGAAGAACTATCTGACATTATCAAGGCGTGGGAAAACTATCTGACAGTATTAAGGTGTGGGAGAACTATCTGACATTAACCCTTATCAAGGTATGGGAGAACTATCTGACATTAACGCTCATCAAGGTGTGAAAGAACTATCTGACATTAACCCTTATCAAGGCGTGGGAGAACTATCTGACATTAACCCTCATCAAGGTGTGGGAAAACTATCTGACATGATCAAGGTGTGGGAGAACTATCTGACATTATCAAGGTGTGGGAGAACTATCTGACATTAGCCCTCATCAAGGTGTGGGAGAACTATCTGACATTATCAAGGTGTGGGAGAACTATCTGGCATTAACCCTCATCAAGGTGTGGGAGAACTATCTGACATTATCAAGGTGTGGGAGAACTATCTGACATGATCAAGGTGTGGGAAAACTATCTGACATTAACCCTCATCAAGGTGTGGGAAAACTATCTGACATTATCAAGGTGTGGGAAAACTATCTGACATTATCAAGGTGTGGGAAAACTATCTGATATTATTAAGGTGTGGGAGAACTATCTGACATTATCAAGGTTTGGAAGAACTATCTGACATTATCAAGGTGTGGGAAAACTATCTGACATTATTAAAGTGTGGGAGCACTATCTGATATTATCAAGGTGTGGAAGAACTATCTGACATTATCAAGGCGTGGGAAAACTATCTGACATTATTAAGGTGTGGGAGAACTATCTGACATTAACCCTTATCAAGGTATGGGAGAACTATCTGACATTAACGCTCATCAAGGTGTGGAAGAACTATCTGACATTATCAAGGTGTGGGAGAACTATCTGACATTATTAAGGTGTGGGAGAACTATCTGACATTAACCCTTATCAAGGTGAGGGAGAACTATCTGACATTGACCTTCATCAAGGTGTGGGAGAACTATCTGACATTAACCCTCATCAAGGTGTGGGAGAACTATCTGACATGAACCCTCATCAAGGTGTGGGAGAACTATCTGACATTATTAAGGTGTGGGAGAACTATCTGACATTATCAAGGTGTGGGAGAACTATCTGACATTAACCCTCATCAAGGTGTGGGAGAACTATCTGACATGAACCCTCATCAAGGTGTGGGAGAACTATCTGACATTAACCCTCATCAAGGAGTGGAAGAACTATCTGACATTAACCCTCATCAAGGTGTGGGAGAACTATCTGACATGAACCCTCATCAAGGTGTGGGAGAACTATCTGACATTAACCCTCATCAAGGTGTGGAAGAACTATCTGACATTATCAAGGTGTGGGAGAACTATCTGACATTATTAAGGTGTGGGAGAACTATCTGACATTATTAAAGTGTGGGAGCACTATCTGATATTATCAAGGTGTGGAAGAACTATCTGACATTATCAAGGCGTGGGAAAACTATCTGACGTTATTAAGGTGTGGGAGAACTATCTGACATTAACCCTTATCAAGGTATGGGAGAACTATCTGACATTAACGCTCATCAAGGTGTGGGAGAACTATCTGACATTAACCCTCATCAAGGTGTGGGAGAACTATCTGACATGAACCCTCATCAAGGTGTGGGAGAACTATCTGACATTATCAAGGTGTGGAAGAACTATCTGACATTATCAAGGTGTGGGAGAACTATCTGACATTATCAAGGTGTGGGAGAACTATCTGACATTATTAAGGTGTGGGAGAACTATCTGACATTAACCCTTATCAAGGTGAGGGAGAACTATCTGACATTGACCTTCATCAAGGTGTGGGAGAACTATCTGACATTAACCCTCATCAAGGTGTGGGAGAACTATCTGACATGAACCCTCATCAAGGTGTGGGAGAACTATCTGACATTATCAAGGTGTGGAAGAACTATCTGACATTATTAAGGTGTGGGAGAACTATCTGACATTATTAAGGTGTGGGAGAACTATCTGACATTATTAAGGTGTGGGAGAACTATCTGACATTAACCCTTATCAAGGTATGGGAGAACTATCTGACATTAACCCTTATCAAGGTGTGGAAGAACCATCTGACATTATCAAGGTGTGGGAGAACTATCTGACATTATTAAGGTGTGGGAGAACTATCTGACATTAACCCTTATCAAGGTGAGGGAGAACTATCTGACATTGACCTTCATCAAGGTGTGGGAGAACTATCTGACATTAACCCTCATCAAGGTGTGGGAGAACTATCTGACATGAACCCTCATCAAGGTGTGGGAGAACTATCTGACATTATCAAGGTGTGGAAGAACTATCTGACATTATTAAGGTGTGGGAGAACTATCTGACATTAACCCTTATCAAGGTGTGGGAGAACTATCTGACATTAACGCTCATCAAGGCGTGGGAGAACTATCTCACATTAACCCTCATCAAGGTACGGGAGAACTATCTGACATTATCAAGGTGTGGAAGAACTATCTGACATTATTAAGGTGTGGGAGAACTATCTGACATTAACCCTCATCAAGGTGTGGAAGAACTATCTGACATTAACCCTCATCAAGGTGTGGGAGAACTATCTGACATTATTAAGGTGTGGGAGAACTATCTGACATTAACCCTTATCAAGGTGTGGGAGAACTATCTGACATTAACGCTCATCAAGGCGTGGGAGAACTATCTAACATTATCAAGGTGTGGGAGAACTATCTGACATTATTAAGGTGTGGGAAAACTATCTGACATTAACCCTTATCAAGGTGTGGGAGAACTATCTGACATTAACCATCATCAAGGTGTGGAAGAACTATCTGACATTATCAGTGTAGATATAGGTGAGAGGTAAAGGCATACTCACTGCCCCTTGTGCTCGCTAATTCCCTGTCCAGTATGTCTAGATATAGGTGGGAGGTAAAGGCATACTCACTGCCCATTGTGCTCGCTAATTCCCTGTCCAGTGTGTCTAGATATAGGTGGGAGGTAAAGGAATACTCACTGCCCCTTGTGCTTGCTAATTCCCTGTCCAGTGTGTGTAGATATAGGTGGGAGGTAAAGGCATAATCACTGCCCCTTGTGCTCGCTAATACCCTGTCCAGTATGTCTAGATATAGGTGGGAGGTAAATACATACTCACTCCTCCTTGTGCTCGCTAATTCACTGTCCAGTATGTCTAGATATAGGTGGGAGGTAAAGGCATACTCATTGCCCCTTGTGCTCGCTAATTCCCTGTCCAGTGTGTGTAGATATAGGTGAGAGGTAAAGGAATACTCACTGCCCCTTGTCCTCGCTAATTCCCTGTCCAGTGTGTGTAGATATAGGTGGGAGGTAAAGGAATACTCACTGCCCCTTGTGCTTGCTAATTCCCTGTCCATTATTAAGGTGTGGCAGAACTATCTGACATTATTAAGGTGTGGAAGAACTATCTGACATTATTAAGGTGTGGGAGAACTATCAGACATTATCAAGGTGTGGGAGAACTATCGGAAAATTATCAAGGTGTGGAAGAACTACTGCCCCTTGTGCTCGCTAATTCCCTGTCCAGTGTGTGTAGATATAGGTGGGAGGTAAAGGAATACTCACTGCCCCTTGTGCTTGCTAATTCCCTGTCCAGTATGTGTAGATATAGGTGGGAGGTAAAGGAATACTCACTGCCCCTTGTGCTTGCTAATTCCCTGTCCAGTGTGTGTAGATATAGGTGGGAGGTAAAGGAATACTCACTGCCCCTTGTGCTTGCTAATTCCCTGTCCAGTATGTGTAGATATAGGTGGGAGGTAAAGGAATACTCACTGCCCCTTGTGCTTGCTAATTCCCTGTCCAGTGTGTGTAGATACAGGTGGGAGGTAAAGGAATACTCACTGCCCATTGTGCTCGCTAATTCCCTGTCCAGTATGTCTAGATATAGGTGGGAGGTAAATACATACTCACTCCTCCTTGTGCTCGCTAATTCACTGTCCAGTATGTCTAGATATAGGTGGGAGGTAAAGGCATACTTATTGCCCCTTGTGCTCGCTAATTCCCTGTCCAGTGTGTGTAGATATAGGTGAGAGGTAAAGGAATACTCACTGCCCCTTGTCCTCGCTAATTCCCTGTCCAGTATGTGTAGATATAGGTGGGAGGTAAAGGAATACTCACTGCCCCTTGTGCTTGCTAATTCCCTGTCCAGTATGTGTAGATATAGGTGGGAGGTAAAGGAATACTCACTGCCCCTTGTGCTTGCTAATTCCCTGTCCAGTGTGTGTAGATACAGGTGGGAGGTAAAGGAATACTCACTGCCCATTGTGCTCGCTAATTCCCTGTCCAGTGTGTGTAGATATAGGTGGGAGGTAAAGGAATACTCACTGCCCCTTGTGCTTGCTAATTCCCTGTCCAGTATGTGTAGATATAGGTGGGAGGTAAAGGAATACTCACTGCCCCTTGTGCTTGCTAATTCCCTGTCCAGTGTGTGTAGATACAGGTGGGAGGTAAAGGAATACTCACTGCCCATTGTGCTCGCTAATTCCCTGTCCAGTATGTCTAGATATAGGTGGGAGGTAAATACATACTCACTCCTCCTTGTGCTCGCTAATTCACTGTCCAGTATGTCTAGATATAGGTGGGAGGTCAAGGAATACTCACTGCCCCTTGTGCTTGCTAATTCCCTGTCCAGTGTGTGTCGATACAGGTGGGAGGTAAAGGAATACTCACTGCCCATTGTGCTCGCTAATTCCCTGTCCAGTGTGTGTAGATATAGGTGGGAGGTCAAGGAATACTCACTGCCCCTTGTGCTTGCTAATTCCCTGTCCAGTGTGTGTAGATACAGGTGGGAGGTAAAGGAATACTCACTGACCCTTGTGCTTGCTAATTCCCTGTCCAGTGTGTGTAGATACAGGTGGGAGGTAAAGGAATACTCACTGCCCATTGTGCTCGCTAATTCCCTGTCCAGTGTGTCTAGATATAGGTGAGAGGTAAAGGAATACTCACTGCCCCTTGTGCTTGCTAATTCCCTGTCCAGTATGTGTAGATATAGGTGGGAGGTAAAGGAATACTCACTGCCCCTTGTGCTTGCTCATTCCCTGTCCCGTGTGTGTAGATACAGGTGGGAGGTAAAGGAATACTCACAGCCCCTTGTGCTCGCTAATTCCCTGTCCAGAGTGTGTAGATATAGGTGGGAGGTAAAGGCATACTCACTGCCCCTTGTGCTCGCTAATTCCCTGTCCAGTGTGTGTAGATATAGGTGAGAGGTAAAGGAATACTCACTGCCCCTTGTGCTTGCTAATTCCCTGTCCAGTATTTGTAGATATAGGTGAAAGGTAAAGGCATACTCACTGCCCCTTGTGCTCGCTAATTCCCTGTCCAGTATGTGTAGATATAGGCGAAAGGTAAAGGCATACTCACTGCCCCTTGTGCTCGCTAATTCCCTGTCCAGTATGTGTAGATATAGGTGAGAGGTAAAGGCATATTCACTGCCCCTTGTGCTCGCTTATTCCCTGTCCAGTATGTGTAGATATAGGTGAAAGGTAAAGGCATACGCACTGCCCCTTGTGCTCGCTAATTCCCTGTCCAGTGTGTGTAGATACAGATGAGAGGTACAGGAATACTCACTGCCCCTTGTGCTCGCTAATTCCCTGTCCAGTGTGTGTAGATATAGGTGAGAGGTAAAGGAATACTCACTGCCCCTTGTGCTTGCTAATTCCCTGTCCAGTATGTGTAGATATAGGTGAGAGGTAAAGGCATACTCACTGCCCCTTGTGCTCGCTAATTCCCTGTCCAGTGTGTGTAGATACAGGTGAGAGGTAAAGGAATACTCACTGCCCCTTGTGCTCGCTAATTCCCTGTCCAGTATGTCTAGATATGGGTGAGAGGTAAGGCATACTCACTCCCCCTTGTGCGCGCTAATTCCCTGTCCAGTATGTCTAGATATAGGTGGGAGGTAAAGGCATACTCACTGCCCCTTGTGCTCGCTAATTCCCTGTCCAGTATGTCTAGATATAGGTGGGAGGTAAAGGCATACTCACTGCCCCCTGTGCTCGCTAATTCCCTGTCCAATATGTCTAGATATAGGTGGGACGTAAAGGAATACTCACAGCCCCTTGTGCTCGCTAACTCCCTGTCCAGTGTGTGTAGATATAGGTGGGAGGTAAAGGCATACTCACTGCCCCTTGTGCTTGCTAATACCCTGTCCAGTGTGTGTAGATATAGGTGAAAGGTAAAGGAATACTCACAGCCCCTTGTGCTCGCTAATTCCCTGTCCAGTGTGTGTAGATATAGATGGGAGGTAAAGGCATATTCACTGCCCCTTGTGCTCGCGAATTGCCTGTCCAGTGTGTGTAGATATAGGTGAGAGGTAAAGGAATACTCACTGCCCCTTGTGCTTGCTAATTCCCTGTCCAGTGTGTGTAGATATAGGTGAAAGGTAAAGGCATACTCACTGCCCCTTGTGCTCGCTAATTCCCTGTCCAGTGTGTGTAGATTTAGGTGAGAGGCAAAGGAATACTGACTGCCCCTTGTGCTTGCTAATTCCCTGTCCTGTATGTGTAGAAATAGGTAAGAGGTAAAGGAATACTCACTGCCCCTTGTGCTCGCTAATTCCCTGTCCAGTGTGTGTAGATATAGGTGAGAGGTAAAGGAATACTCACTGCCCCTTGTGCTCGCTAATTCCCTGTCCAGTGTGTGTAGATATAGGTGAGAAGTAAAGGAATACTCACTGCCCCTTGTGCTTGCTAATTCCCTGTCCAGTATGTGTAGATATAGGTGAGAGGTAAAGGCATATTCACTGCCCCTTGTGCTTGCTAATTCCCTGTCCAGTGTGTGTAGATACAGGTGAGAGGTAAAGGAATACTCACTGCCCCTTGTGCTCGCTAATTCCCTGTCCAGTATGTCTAGATATAGGTGAGAGGGAAAGGCATACTCACTGCCCCTTGTGCTCGCTAATTCCCTGTCCAGTATGTCTACATATAGGTGGGAGGTAAAGGCATACTCACTGCCCCTTGTGATCGCTAATTCCCTGTCCAGTATGTCTAGATATAGGTGGGAGGTAAAGGCATACTCACTGCCCCTTGTGCTCGCTAATTCCCTGTCCAGTATGTCAAGATATAGGTGGGAGGTAAAGGCATACTCACTGCCCCTTGTGCTCGCTAATTCCCTGTCCAGTATGTCTAGATATAGGTGGGAGGTAAAGGCATACTCACTGCCCCTTGTGCTCGCTAATTCCCTGTCAGTATGTCTAGATATAGGTGGGAGGTAAAGGCATACTCACTGCCCCTTGTGCTCGCTAATTCCCTGTCAGTATGTCTAGATAGAGGTGAGAGGTAAAGGCATACTCACTGCCCCTTGTGCTCGCTACTTCCCTGTCCAGTATGTCTAGATATAGGTGGGAGGTAAAGGCATACTCACTGCCCCTTGTGCTCGCTAATTCCCTGTCCAGTATGTCCAGATATAGGTGAGAGGTAAAGGCATACTCACTGCCCTTTGTGCATGCTAATTCCCTGTCCAGTGTGTGTAGATACAGGTGAGAGGTAAAGGCATACTCACTGCCCCTAGTGCTCGCTAATTCCCTGTCCAGTGTGTGTAGATACAGGTGGGAGGTAAAGGCGTACTCACTGCCTCTTGTGCTTGCTAATTCCCTGTCCAGTGTGTGTAGATATAGGTGAGAGGTAAAGGAATACTCACTGCCCCTTGTGCTTGCTAATTCCCTGTCCAGTATGTGTAGATATAGGTGGGAGGTAAAGGAATACTCACTGCCCCTTGTGCTTGCTCATTCCCTGTCCCGTGTGTGTAGATACAGGTGGGAGGTAAAGGAATACTCACAGCCCCTTGTGCTCGCTAATTTCCTGTCCAGTGTGTGTAGATATAGGTGGGAGGTAAAGGCATACTCACTGCCCCTTGTGCTCGCTAATTCCCTGTCCAGTGTGTGTAGATATAGGTGAGAGGTAAAGGAATACTCACAGCCCCTTGTTCTTGCTAATTCCCTGTCCAGTATGTGTAGATATAGGTGAAAGGTAAAGGCATACTCACGGCCCCTTGTGCTCGCTAATTCCCTGTCCAGTATGTCTAGATATAGGTGGGAGGTAAAGGCATACTCACTGCCCCTTGTCCTTGCTAATTCCCTGTCAGTATGTGTAGATGCAGGTGAGAGGTAGAGGAATACTCACTGCCCCTTGTGCTCGCTAATTCCCTGTCCAGTGTGTGTAGATATAGGTGAGAGGTAAAGGAATACTCACTGCCCCTTGTGCTTGCTAATTCCCTGTCCAGTATGTGTAGATATAGGTGAGAGGTAAAGGCATACTCACTGCCCCTTGTGCTTGCTAATTCCCTGTCCAGTGTGTGTAGATACAGGTGAGAGGCAAAGGAATACTCACTGCCCCTTGTGCTCGCTAATTCCCTGTCCAGTATGTCTAGATATAGGTGAGAGGTAAAGGCATACTCACTCCCCCTTGTGCTCGCTAATTCCCTGTCCAGTATGTCTAGATATAGGTGAGAGGAAAAGGCATACTCACTGCCCCTTGTGCTCGCTAATTCCCTGTCCAGTGTGTGTAGATACAGGATGGAGGTAAAGGCATACTCACTGCGCCTTGTGCTCGCTAATTCCCTGTCCAGTGTGTGTAGATACAGGTGGGAGGTAAAAGCATACTCACTGCCCCTTGTGCTTGCTAATTCCCTGTCCAGTGTGTGTAGATACCGGTGGAAGGTCAAGGCATACTCACTGCCCCTTGTGCTTGCTAATTCCCTGTCCAGTGTGTGTAGATATAGGTGAGAGGTAAAGGCATACTCACTGCCCCTTGTGCTCGCTAATTCCCTGTCCAGTGTGTGTAGATATAGGTGAGAGGTAAAGGAATACTCACTGCCCCTTGTGCTCGCTAATTCCCTGTCCAGTGTGTGTAGATATAGGTGAGAGTTAAAGGAATACTCAATACCCCTTGTGCTCGCTAATTCCCTGTCCAGTGTGTGTAGATATAGGTGAGAGGTAAAGGAATACTCACTGCCCCTTGCGCTTGCTAATTCCCTGTCCAGTGTGTGTTGATACAGGTGGGAGGTAAAGGCATACTCACTGCCCCTTGTGCTCGCTAATTCCCTGTCCAGTGTGTGTAGATACAGGTGAGAGGTAAAGCCATACTCACTGCCCCTTGTGCTCGCTAATTCCCTGTCCAGTGTGTGTAGATACAGGTCCTAGGTAAAGGCATACTCACTGCCCCTTGTGCTCGCTAATTCCCTGTCCAGTATGTCTAGATATAGGTGAGAGGTAAAGGCATATTCACTGCCCCTTGTGCTCGCTAATTCCCTGTCCAGTATGTCCAGATATAGGTGAGAGGTAAAGGCATACTCACTGCCCCTTGTGCTCGCTAATTCCCTGTCCAGTGTGTGTAGATACAGGTGGGAGGTAAAGGCATACTCACTGCCCCTTGTGCTTGCTAATTCCCTGTCCAGTGTGTGTAGATACAGGTGGGAGGTAAAGGCATACTCACTGCCCCTTGTGCTTGCCAATTCCCTGTCCAGTGTGTGTAGATATAGGTGAGAGGTAAAGGCATACTCACTGCCCCTTGTGCTCGCTAATTCCCTGTCCAATGTGTGTAGATATAGGTGAGATGTAAAGGCATAATCACTGCCCCTTGTGCTCGCTACTTCCCTGTCCAGTATGTCTAGATATAGGTGGGAGGTAAAGGCATACTCACTGCCCCTTGTGCTTGCTAATTCCCTGTCCAATGTGTGTAGATACAGGTGGGAGGTAAAGGCATACTCACTCCCCCTTGTGCTCGCTAATTCCCTGTCCAGTGTGTGTAGATATAGGTGAGAGGTAAAGGCATACTCACTGCCCCTTGTGCGCGCTAATTCCCTGTCCAGTGTGTGTAGATATAGGTGAGAGGTAAAGGCATACTCACTGCCCCTTGTGCTCGCTAATTCCCTGTCCAGTGTGTGTAGATATAGGTGAGAAGTTATGGAATACTCACTGCCCTTTGTGCTCGCTAATTCCCTGTCCAGTGTGTGTAGATACAGGTGGGAGGTAAAGGTATACTCACTGCCCCTTGTGCTCGCTAATTCCCTGTCCAGTGTGTGTAGATATAGGTGAGAGAAAAAAGGGCATACTCACTGCCCCTTGTGCTCGCTAATTCCCTGTCCAGTGTGTGTAGATATAGGTGAGAGGTAAAGGTATACTCACTGCCCCTTGTGCTCGCTAATTCCCTGTCCAGTGTGTGTAGATATAGGTGAGAGGTAAAGGAATACTCACTGCCCCTTGTGCTCGCTAATTCCCTGTCCAGTATGTGTAGATACAGGTGGGAGGTAAAGGCATACTCACTGCCCCTTGTGCTTGCTAATTCCCTGTCCAGTGTGTGTAGATACAGGTGGGAGGTAAAGGCATACTCACTGCCCCTTGTGCTTGCTAATTCCCTGTCCAGTGTGTGTCGATACAGGTGGGAGGTAAAGGCATACTCACTGCCCCTTGTGCGCGCTAATTCCCTGTCCAGTATGTGTAGATATAGGTGGGAGGTAAAGGCATACTCACTGCCCCTTGTGTTCGCTAATTCCCTGTCTAGTGTGTGTACATACAGGTGAGAGGTAAAGGCATACTCACTGCCCCTTGTGCTCGCTAATTCCCTGTCCAGTGTGTGTAGATACAGGTGAGAGGTAAAGGCATACTCACTGCCCCTTGTGCTCGCTAATTCCCTGTCCAGTATGTCTAGATATAGATGAAAGGTAAAGGCACACTCACTGCCCCTTGTGCTCGCTAATTCCCTGTCCAGTATGTCTAGATATAGGTGAGAGGTAAAGGCATACTCACTGCCCCTTGTGCTCGCTAACTCCCTGTCCAGTATGTCTAGATATAGGTGAGAGGTAAAGGCATACTCACTGCCCCTTGTGCTCGCTAATTCCCTGTCCAGTATGTCTAGATATAGGTGAGAGGTAAAGGCATACTCACTGCCCCTTGTGCTCGCTAATTCCCTGTCCAGTATGTGCAGATATAGGTGAGAGGTAAAGGCATACTCACTGCCCCCTGTGCTCACTAATTCCCTGTCCAGTATGTCTCGATATAGGCGGGAGGTAAAGGCATACTCACTGCCCCTTGTGCTCGCTAATTCCCTGTCCAGTGTGTGCAGATATAGGTGGGAGGTAAAGGCATACTCACTGCCGTTTGTGCTCGCTAATTCCCTGTCCAGTGTGTGTAGATATAGGTGAGAGGTAAAGGCACACTCACTGCCCCTTGTGCTCGCTACTTCCCTGTCCAATATGTCTAGATATAGGTGGGAGGTAAAGGCATACTCACTGCCCCTTGTGCTCGCTAATTCCCTGTCCAGTATGTGCAGATATAGGTGGGAGGTAAAGGCATACTCACTCCCCCTTGTGCTCGCTAATTCCCTGTCCAGTGTGTGTAGATATAGGTGAGAGGTAAAGGCATACTCACTGCCCCTTGTGCTCGCTAATTCCCTGTCCAGTATGTGTAGATATAGGTGAGAGGTAAAGGAATATTCACTGCCCCTTGTGCTCGCTAATTCCCTGTCCAGTATGTCTCGATATAGGCGGGAGGTAAAGGCATACTCACTGCTCCTTGTGCTCGCTACTTCCCTGTCCAGTATGTCTAGATATAGGTGGGAGGTAAAGGCATACTCACTGCCCCTTGTGCTCGCTAATTCCCTGTCCAGTGTGTGTACATACAGGTGAGAGGTAAAGGCATACTCACTGCCACTTGTGCTCGCTAATTCCCTGTCCAGTGTGTGTAGATACATGTGAGAGGTTAAGGCATACTCACTGCCCCTTGTGCTCGCTAATTGCCTGTCCAGTATGTCTAGATATTGATGAAAGGTAAAGGCATACTCACTGCCCCTGGTGCTCGCTAATTCCCTGTCCAGTATGTCTAGATATAGGTGAGAGGTAAAGGCATACTCACTGCCCCTTGTGCTCGCTAATTCCCTGCCCAGTATGTCTAGATATAGGTGAGAGGTAAGGGCATACTCACTGCCCCTTGTGCTCGCCAATTCCCTGTCCAGTATGTCTAGATATAGGTGAGAGGTAAAGGCATACTCACTGCCCCTTGTACTCGCTAATTCCCTGTCCAGTATGTCTAGATATAGGTGAGAGGTAAAGGCATACTCACTGCCCCTTGTGCTCGCTAATTCCCTGTCCAGTATGTCTCGATATAGGCGGGAGGTAAAGGCATACTCACTGCCCCTTGTGCTCGCTAATTCCCTGTCCAGTGTGTGCAGATATAGGTGGGAGGTAAAGGCATACTCACTGCCGTTTGTGCTCGCTAATTCCCTGTCCAATGTGTGTAGATATAGGTGAGAGGTAAAGGCATACTCACTGCCCCTTGTGCTCGCTACTTCCCTGTCCAGTATGTCTAGATATAGGTGGGAGGTAAAGGCATACTCACTGCCCCTTGTGCTCGCTAATTCCCTGTCCAGTATGTGCAGATATAGGCGGGAGGTCAAGGCATACTCAGTCCCCCTTGTGCTCGCTAATTCCCTGTCCAGTGTGTGTAGATATAGGTGAGAGGTAAAGGTATACTCACTGCCCCTTGTGCTCGCTAATTCCCTGTCCAGTATGTGTAGATATAGGTGAGAGGTAAAGGAATATTCACTGCCCCTTGTCCTCGCTAATTCCCTGTCCAGTGTGTGTAGATATAGGTGGGAGGTAAAGGCATACTCACTGCCCCTTGTGCATGCTAATTCCCTGTCCAGTATGTCTAGATATAGGTGAGAGGTAAAGGCATACTCACTGCCCCTTGTGCTCGCTAATTCCCTGTCCAGTGTGTGTAGATACAGGTGGGAGGTAAAGGCATACTCACTGCCCCTTGTGCTCGCTAATTCCCTGTCCAGTGTGTGTAGATATAGGTGAGAGGTAAAGGAATACTCACTGCCCCTTGTGCTTGCTAATTCCCTGTCCAGTGTGTGTAGATACAGGTGGGAGGTAAAGGCATACTCACTGCCCCTTGTGCTCGCTAATTCCCTGTCCCGTGTGCGTAGATACAGGTGGGAGGTAAAGGCATACTCACTGCCCCTTGTGCTTGCTAATTCCCTGTCCAGTGTGTGTAGATACAGGTGGGAGGTAAAGGCATACTCACTGCCCCTTGTGCTCGCTAATTCCCTGTCCAGTGTGTGTAGATACAGGTGGGAGGTAAAGGCATACTCACTGCCCCTTGTGCTCGCTAATTCCCTGTCCAGTGTGTGTAGATATAGGTGAGAGGTAAAGGAATACTCACTGCCCCTTGTGCATGCCAATTCCCTGTCCAGTGTGTGTAGATATAGGTGAGAGGTAAAGGCATACTCACTGCCCCTTGTGCTCGCTAATTCCCTGTCCAATGTGTGTAGATATAGGTGAGAGGTAAAGGCATAATCACTGCCCCTTGTGCTCGCTACTTCCCTGTCCAGTATGTCTAGATATAGGTGGGAGGTAAAGGCATACTCACTGCCCCTTGTGCTTGCTAATTCCCTGTCCAATGTGTGTAGATACAGGTGGGAGGTAAAGGCATACTCACTCCCCCTTGTGCTCGCTAATTCCCTGTCCAGTGTGTGTAGATATAGGTGAGAGGTAAAGGCATACTCACTGCCCCTTGTGCGCGCTAATTCCCTGTCCAGTGTGTGTAGATATAGGTGAGAGGTAAAGGCATACTCACTGCCCCTTGTGCTCGCTAATTCCCTGTCCAGTGTGTGTAGATATAGGTGAGAAGTTATGGAATACTCACTGCCCTTTGTGCTCGCTAATTCCCTGTCCAGTGTGTGTAGATATAGGTGAGAGGTAAAGGAATACTCACTGCCCCTTGTGCTTGCTAATTCCCTGTCCAGTGTGTGTAGATATAGGTAAGAGGTAACGGAATACTCACTGCCCCTTGTTCTCGCTAATTCCCTGTCCAGTGTGTGTAGATATAGGTGAGAAGTAATGGAATACTCACTGCCCCTTGTGCTCGCTAATTCCCTGTCCAGTGTGTGTAGATATAGGTGGGAGGTAAAGGAATACCCACTGCCCCTTGTGCTTGATAATTTCCTGTCCAGTATTTGTAGATATAGGTGGGAGGCAAAGGCATACTCACTGCCCCTTGTGCTTGCTAATTCCCTGTCCAGTGTGTGTAGATATAGGTGAGAGGTAAAGGCATACTCACTGCCCCTTGTGCTCGCTAATTCCCTGTCCAGTGTGTGTAGCTATAGGTGAGAGGTAAAGGCATACTCACTGCCCCTTGTGCTCGCTAATTCCCTGTCCAGTGTGTGTAGATATAGGTGGGAGGTAAAGGCATACTCACTCCCCCTTGTGCTTGCTAATTCCCTGTCAGTGTGTGTAGGTACAGGTGGGAGCTAAAGGCATACTCACTCCCCTTTGTGCTTGCTAATTCCCTGTCCAGTGTGTGTAGATATAGGTGAGAGGTAAAGGCATACTGACTCCCCTTTGTCCTCGCTAATTCCCTGCCCAGTGTGTGTAGATACAGGTGGGAGGTAAAGGCATACTCACTACCCCTTGTGCTCGCTAATTCCCTGTCCAGTATGTCTAGATATAGGTGGGAGGTAAAGGCATACTCACTGCCCCTTGTGCTCGCTAATTCCCTGTCCAGTATGTGCAGATATAGGTGGGAGGTAAAGGCATACTCACTCCCCTTGTGCTCGCTAATTCCCTGTCCAGGTTGTGTAGATATAGGTGAGAGGTAAAGGCATACTCACTGCCCCTTGTGCTCGCTAATTCCCTGTCCAGTATGTGTAGATATAGGTGGGAGGTAAAGGAATATTCACTGCCCCTTGTCCTAGCTAATTCCCTGTCCAGTGTGTGTAGATATAGGTGGGAGGTAAAGGCATACTCACTGCCCCTTGTGCATGCTAATTCCCTGTCCAGTATGTCTTGATATAGGTGAGAGGTAAAGGCATACTCACTGGCCCTTGTGCTCGCTAATTCCCTGTCCAGTGTGTGTAGATACAGGTGGGAGGTAAAGGTATACTCACTGCCCCTTGTGCTCGCTAATTCCCTGTCCAGTGTGTGTAGATATAGGTGAGAGAAAAAAGGGCATACTCACTGCCCCTTGTGCTCGCTAATTCCCTGTCCAGTGTGTGTAGATATAGGTGAGAGAAAAGGGCATACTCACTGCCCCTTGTGCTCGCTAATTCCCTGTCCAGTGTGTGTAGATATAGGTGAGAGGTAAAGGAATACTCACTGCCCCTTGTGCTCGCTAATTCCCTGTCCAGTATGTGTAGATACAGGTGGGAGGTAAAGGCATACTCACTGCCCCTTGTGCTTGCTAATTCCCTGTCCAGTGTGTGTAGATACAGGTGGGAGGTAAAGGCATACTCACTGCCCCTTGTGCTTGCTAATTCCCTGTCCAGTGTGTGTCGATACAGGTGGGAGGTAAAGGCATACTCACTGCCCCTTGTGCGCGCTAATTCCCTGTCCAGTATGTGTAGATATAGGTGGGAGGTAAAGGCATACTCACTGCCCCTTGTGTTCGCTAATTCCCTGTCTAGTGTGTGTACATACAGGTGAGAGGTAAAGGCATACTCACTGCCCCTTGTGCTCGCTAATTCCCTGTCCAGTGTGTGTAGATACAGGTGAGAGGTAAAGGCATACTCACTGCCCCTTGTGCTCGCTAATTCCCTGTCCAGTATGTCTAGATATAGATGAAAGGTAAAGGCACACTCACTGCCCCTTGTGCTCGCTAATTCCCTGTCCAGTGTGTGTAGCTATAGGTGAGAGGTAAAGGCATACTCACTGCCCCTTGTGCTCGCTAATTCCCTGTCCAGTGTGTGTAGATATAGGTGGGAGGTAAAGGCATACTCACTCCCCCTTGTGCTTGCTAATTCCCTGTCAGTGTGTGTAGGTACAGGTGGGAGCTAAAGGCATACTCACTCCCCTTTGTGCTTGCTAATTCCCTGTCCAGTGTGTGTAGATATAGGTGAGAGGTAAAGGCATACTGACTCCCCTTTGTCCTCGCTAATTCCCTGCCCAGTGTGTGTAGATACAGGTGGGAGGTAAAGGCATACTCACTACCCCTTGTGCTCGCTAATTCCCTGTCCAGTATGTCTAGATATAGGTGGGAGGTAAAGGCATACTCACTGCCCCTTGTGCTCGCTAATTCCCTGTCCAGTATGTGCAGATATAGGTGGGAGGTAAAGGCATACTCACTCCCCTTGTGCTCGCTAATTCCCTGTCCAGGTTGTGTAGATATAGGTGAGAGGTAAAGGCATACTCACTGCCCCTTGTGCTCGCTAATTCCCTGTCCAGTATGTGTAGATATAGGTGGGAGGTAAAGGAATATTCACTGCCCCTTGTCCTAGCTAATTCCCTGTCCAGTGTGTGTAGATATAGGTGGGAGGTAAAGGCATACTCACTGCCCCTTGTGCATGCTAATTCCCTGTCCAGTATGTCTTGATATAGGTGAGAGGTAAAGGCATACTCACTGCCCCTTGTGCTCGCTAATTCCCTGTCCAGTGTGTGTAGATACAGGTGGGAGGTAAAGGTATACTCACTGCCCCTTGTGCTCGCTAATTCCCTGTCCAGTGTGTGTAGATATAGGTGAGAGAAAAAAGGGCATACTCACTGCCCCTTGTGCTCGCTAATTCCCTGTCCAGTGTGTGTAGATATAGGTGAGAGAAAAGGGCATACTCACTGCCCCTTGTGCTCGCTAATTCCCTGTCCAGTGTGTGTAGATATAGGTGAGAGGTAAAGGAATACTCACTGCCCCTTGTGCTCGCTAATTCCCTGTCCAGTATGTGTAGATACAGGTGGGAGGTAAAGGCATACTCACTGCCCCTTGTGCTTGCTAATTCCCTGTCCAGTGTGTGTAGATACAGGTGGGAGGTAAAGGCATACTCACTGCCCCTTGTGCTTGCTAATTCCCTGTCCAGTGTGTGTCGATACAGGTGGGAGGTAAAGGCATACTCACTGCCCCTTGTGCGCGCTAATTCCCTGTCCAGTATGTGTAGATATAGGTGGGAGGTAAAGGCATACTCACTGCCCCTTGTGTTCGCTAATTCCCTGTCTAGTGTGTGTACATACAGGTGAGAGGTAAAGGCATACTCACTGCCCCTTGTGCTCGCTAATTCCCTGTCCAGTGTGTGTAGATACAGGTGAGAGGTAAAGGCATACTCACTGCCCCTTGTGCTCGCTAATTCCCTGTCCAGTATGTCTAGATATAGATGAAAGGTAAAGGCACACTCACTGCCCCTTGTGCTCGCTAATTCCCTGTCCAGTATGTCTAGATATAGGTGAGAGGTAAAGGCATACTCACTGCCCCTTGTGCTCGCTAACTCCCTGTCCAGTATGTCTAGATAGAGGTGAGAGGTAAAGGCATACTCACTGCCCCTTGTGCTCGCTAATTCCCTGTCCAGTATGTCTAGATATAGGTGAGAGGTAAAGGCATACTCACTGCCCCTTGTGCTCGCTAATTCCCTGTCCAGTATGTGCAGATATAGGTGAGAGGTAAAGGCATACTCACTGCCCCCTGTGCTCACTAATTCCCTGTCCAGTATGTCTCGATATAGGCGGGAGGTAAAGGCATACTCACTGCCCCTTGTGCTCGCTAATTCCCTGTCCAGTGTGTGCAGATATAGGTGGGAGGTAAAGGCATACTCACTGCCGTTTGTGCTCGCTAATTCCCTGTCCAGTGTGTGTAGATATAGGTGAGAGGTAAAGGCACACTCACTGCCCCTTGTGCTCGCTACTTCCCTGTCCAATATGTCTAGATATAGGTGGGAGGTAAAGGCATACTCACTGCCCCTTGTGCTCGCTAATTCCCTGTCCAGTATGTGCAGATATAGGTGGGAGGTAAAGGCATACTCACTGCCCCTTGTGCTCGCTAATTCCCTGTCCAGTATGTGCAGATATAGGTGAGAGGTAAAGGCATACTCACTGCCCCTTGTGCTCGCTAATTCCCTGTCCAGTATGTGTAGATATAGGTGAGAGGTAAAGGAATATTCACTGCCCCTTGTGCTCGCTAATTCCCTGTCCAGTATGTCTCGATATAGGCGGGAGGTAAAGGCATACTCACTGCTCCTTGTGCTCGCTACTTCCCTGTCCAGTATGTCTAGATATAGGTGGGAGGTAAAGGCATACTCACTGCCCCTTGTGCTCGCTAATTCCCTGTCCAGTGTGTGTACATACAGGTGAGAGGTAAAGGCATACTCACTGCCACTTGTGCTCGCTAATTCCCTGTCCAGTGTGTGTAGATACATGTGAGAGGTTAAGGCATACTCACTGCCCCTTGTGCTCGCTAATTGCCTGTCCAGTATGTCTAGATATTGATGAAAGGTAAAGGCATACTCACTGCCCCTGGTGCTCGCTAATTCCCTGTCCAGTATGTCTAGATATAGGTGAGAGGTAAAGGCATACTCACTGCCCCTTGTGCTCGCTAATTCCCTGCCCAGTATGTCTAGATATAGGTGAGAGGTAAGGGCATACTCACTGCCCCTTGTGCTCGCCAATTCCCTGTCCAGTATGTCTAGATATAGGTGAGAGGTAAAGGCATACTCACTGCCCCTTGTACTCGCTAATTCCCTGTCCAGTATGTCTAGATATAGGTGAGAGGTAAAGGCATACTCACTGCCCCTTGTGCTCGCTAATTCCCTGTCCAGTATGTCTCGATATAGGCGGGAGGTAAAGGCATACTCACTGCCCCTTGTGCTCGCTAATTCCCTGTCCAGTGTGTGCAGATATAGGTGGGAGGTAAAGGCATACTCACTGCCGTTTGTGCTCGCTAATTCCCTGTCCAATGTGTGTAGATATAGGTGAGAGGTAAAGGCATACTCACTGCCCCTTGTGCTCGCTACTTCCCTGTCCAGTATGTCTAGATATAGGTGGGAGGTAAAGGCATACTCACTGCCCCTTGTGCTCGCTAATTCCCGGTCCAGTATGTGCAGGTATAGGTGGGAGGTCAAGGCATACTCAGTCCCCCTTGTGCTCGCTAATTCCCTGTCCAGTGTGTGTAGATATAGGTGAGAGGTAAAGGTATACTCACTGCCCCTTGTGCTCGCTAATTCCCTGTCCAGTATGTGTAGATATAGGTGAGAGGTAAAGGAATATTCACTGCCCCTTGTCCTCGCTAATTCCCTGTCCAGTGTGTGTAGATATAGGTGGGAGGTAAAGGCATACTCACTGCCCCTTGTGCATGCTAATTCCCTGTCCAGTATGTCTAGATATAGGTGAGAGGTAAAGGCATACTCACTGCCCCTTGTGCTCGCTAATTCCCTGTCCAGTGTGTGTAGATACAGGTGGGAGGTAAAGGCATACTCACTGCCCCTTGTGCTCGCTAATTCCCTGTCCAGTGTGTGTAGATATAGGTGAGAGGTAAAGGAATACTCACTGCCCCTTGTGCTTGCTAATTCCCTGTCCAGTGTGTGTAGATACAGGTGGGAGGTAAAGGCATACTCACTGCCCCTTGTGCTCGCTAATTCCCTGTCCCGTGTGCGTAGATACAGGTGGGAGGTAAAGGCATACTCACTGCCCCTTGTGCTTGCTAATTCCCTGTCCAGTGTGTGTAGATACAGGTGGGAGGTAAAGGCATACTCACTGCCCCTTGTGCTCGCTAATTCCCTGTCCAGTGTGTGTAGATACAGGTGGGAGGTAAAGGCATACTCACTGCCCCTTGTGCTCGCTAATTCCCTGTCCAGTGTGTGTAGATATAGGTGAGAGGTAAAGGAATACTCACTGCCCCTTGTGCTTGCTAATTCCCTGTCCAGTGTGTGTAGATACAGGTGGGAGGTAAAGGCATACTCACTGCCCCTTGTGCTCGCTAATTCCCTGTCCCGTGTGCGTAGATACAGGTGGGAGGTAAAGGCATACTCACTGCCCCTTGTGCTCGCTAATTCCCTGTCCAGTGTGTGTAGATATAGGTGAGAGGTAAAGGAATACTCACTGCCCCTTGTGCTTGCTAATTCCCTGTCCAGTGTGTGTAGATACAGGTGGGAGGTAAAGGCATACTCACTGCCCCTTGTGCTCGCTAATTCCCTGTCCCGTGTGCGTAGATACAGGTGGGAGGTAAAGGCATACTCACTGCCCCTTGTGCTTGCTAATTCCCTGTCCAGTGTGTGTAGATACAGGTGGGAGGTAAAGGAATACTCACTGCCCCTTGTGCTTGCTAATTCCCTGTCCAGTGTGTGTAGATACAGGTGGGAGGTAAAGGCATACTCACTGCCCCTTGTGCGCGCTAATTCCCTGTCCAGTATGTGTAGATATAGGTGGGAGGTAAAGGCATACTCACTGCCCCTTGTGCTCGCTAATTGCCTGTCCAGTATGTCTAGATATAGATGAAAGATAAAGGCATACTCACTGCCCCTTGTGCTCGCTAATTCCCTGTCCAGTACGTCTAGATATAGGTGAGAGGTAAAGGCATACTCACTGCCCCTTGTGCTCGCTAATTCCCTGTCCAGTATGTCTAGATATAGGTGAGAGGTAAAGGCATACTCACTGCCCCTTGTGCTCGCTAATTCCCTGTCCAGTATGTCTAGATATAGGTGAGAGGTAAAGGCATACTCACTGCCCCTTGTGCTCGCTAATTCCCTGTCCAGTGTGTGTAGCTATAGGTGGGAGGTAAAGGCATACTCACTGCCCCTTGTGCTTGCTAATTCCCTGTCCAGTGTGTGTAGCCATAGGTGAGAGGTAAAGGCATACTCACTGCCCCTTGTGCTCGCTAATTCCCTGTCCAGTGTGTGTAGCTATAGGTGAGAGGTAAAGGCATACTCACTGCCCCTTGTGCTCGCTAATTCCCTGTCCAGTGTGTGTAGCTATAGGTGGGAGGTAAAGGCATACTCACTGCCCCTTGGGCTCGCTAATTCCCTGTCCAGTGTGTGTAGCTATAGGTGGGAGGTAAAGGCATACTCACTGCCCCTTGTGCTTGCTAATTCCCTGTCCAGTGTGTGTAGCTATAGGTGAGAGGTAAAGGCATACTCACTGCCCCTTGTGCTCGCTAATTCCCTGTCCAGTGTGTGTAGATATAGGTGGGAGGTAAAGGCATACTCACTCGCCCTTGTGCTCGCTAATTCCCTGTCCAGTATGTGTAGAAATAGGTGGGAGGTAAAGGCATACTCACGGCCCCTTGTGCTTGCTAATTCCCTGTCCAGTGTGTGTAGATATAGGTGAGAGGTAAAGGCATACTCACTGCCCCTTGTGCTCGCTAATTCCCTGTCCAGTGTGTGTAGCTATAGGTGGGAGGTAAAGGCATACTCACTGCCCCTTGTGCTTTGTAATTCCCTGTCCAGTGTGTGTAGCTATAGGTGAGAGGTAAAGGCATACTCACTGCCCCTTGTGCTCGCTAATTCCCTGTCCAGTGTGTGTAGCTATAGGTGAGAGGTAAAGGCATACTCACTGCCCCTTGTGCTCGCTAATTCCCTGTCCAGTGTGTGTAGCTATAGGTGGGAGGTAAAGGCATACTCACTGCCCCTTGTGCTCGCTAATTCCCTGTCCAGTGTGTGTAGCTATAGGTGGGAGGTAAAGGCATACTCACTGCCCCTTGTGCTTGCTAATTCCCTGTCCAGTGTGTGTAGCTATAGGTGGGAGGTAAAGGCATACTCACTGCCCCTTGTGCTCGCTAATTCCCTGTCCAGTGTGTGTAGCTATAGGTGAGAGGTAAAAGCATACTCACTGCCCCTTGTGCTCGCTAATTCCCTGTCCAGTGTGTGTAGCTATAGGTGGGAGGTAAAGGCATACTCACTGCCCCTTGTGCTCGCTAATTCCCTGTCCAGTGTGTGTAGATATAGGCGGGAGGTAAAGGCATACTCACTGCCCCTTGTGCTTGCTAATTCCCTGTCCAGTGTGTGTAGCTATAGGTGGGAGGTAAAGGCATACTCACTGCCCCTTGTGCTTGCTGGTGACGAGCAGGATGATTCCGGTAAACATCAGGATGATTCCGATCCAGAAGAGAGCGCACATGACCCTTCGCGGGACGATCCAGTCCTGCCCCTGGCGCGCGTCTACCGTCACGGGCTTGTCCGCCATCTTGTCGCAGCGGCCGGCGTCAGGGGGCGCCCCGCCGGCTCAGCCATCAAGCACACACCACGTGACCACGCAGTCAGCCTCGATGTGGACAGTCAGCCTCGATGTGGTCGGTCCCCGCGCGTCCTTAACAGCGACACCTGGCGACGTAGGTTTGTGGAGATTGGCTTCGGCAATGGCGGCGGGGGGCCTGGGTACCAGCTCCTGTGACTTTACCCACAACCCACAGCGCGCGATGTTTTTTTATCCTAGCGTGTTTCATGGAGTAGACGCACTTTCGATGAAGTGATCCTCAACTTGACAAATCCGAGGTTTGATCCGAGTATCGAGTCTCGGGTTCTCAGGACGCCAGAGCGATAAGCGCTATAAACGCTCGGCATAACGACAGTTTTAACGATTTGCCAGGCCGTTCTGACGTCATATCCGCCTATCAGCGGCCGCCATTGCCCGCAGCGACGGCGCGGATGGCCGGTGGTAGTAACAAGCGCTAAATGGCGGACCCCTCGCAGGTGGCTGGCAGCCCATCGTATTATCTAATCCCACGATATCGGACACTCATACGGCACTTGTCGACTGGCTGCTATCAGCTGTTGATGATAGGTGATGGCGGCCCGGGGGTGGAGGCCGGTGGGGGCCGGAGGTGTGTGTGTGTGTGGGGGGGGGGGGAGCCTCTTCACACAGCCTCCCTCGAGTACGGCGCCGACCACGTGATCTCTCCACACTCACCGCATCCGGATCCTGCAACAAAGGGAAAAAGTCACAGTCAAGTCTTTCTAATGAATCCCCGGCGATGAGGGAAGCCCGGACAGACAGTGATATAGCTACGCGCCGCTGATCCCGAGACGCCGCTCGCTATCCGGATCACCCTGGCGGACGGCTGTTCTGCTAGCGGCAAACCACCCAATTATCGCCCACACCGTCACTCGCCACGCTTCAGACGTTCAGATAGATAGAACGCAATCATCAGTTAAATCCACGGCGTCTGGAAAATACCAAAATCGGGGCAATTTGGCTACAACGGTACCGCTGGCAGTCGTTCTACGGGGGGCTGCGGGAGGGGAGGGCTGCATTGTAACCCTCTCCTCTCTCCTCCCAAACTGTCTGACCTTACTCAAGTTACCTCTTGTGCCCTCTCCTTCCCCCCCCCACTCCCTATATCTTTAACCCAGCACCTTTCTCTTATCCATGGCTTCACTTCTTCCACACATATACCCGATCGCTTTTTACTCACAGCCATCAGCCGTTGCACCAAGGAGAACGTACTCATTTTTTACCTGCGCGGTTTGTTTGTTAATGTGACGGAATGCTGCGCGCGCAGGCGGGCTGCCGTCTCCTCAATGGCCCCGCTGCAATGCCATGTTTTAACCCCGCCTCACCAAACGGCAGCACCGTATTTCTCGGACCATCCTCTCTGGAGAAACGCCAGTTTTTGCTGGAAACGCAGTAGACTGAAAATTACCCGCTACGTCTAACTAGTCAAAAACGCATGCTTCCCGTACCCTACCCAGTCACCCCCATCCCTCACTCCACCCCTCCCCATTCTATCACTCCCCTGAAATTCGTACCTGCTCATTTTCCTCCCCCGCTACACCTCTCCCCGATGCCACCCCTCTCCCTGATGCCACCCCTCTCCCTGATGCCACCCCTCTCCCTGATGCCACCCCTCTCCCTGATGTCACCCCTCTCCCTGATGCCACCCCTCTCCCTGATGCCACTTCTCTCCCTGATGCCACCCCTCTCCCTGATGCCACTTCTCTCCCTGATGCCACCCCTCTCCCTGATGCCACCCCTCTCCCTGATGCCACCCCTCTCCCTGATCCCACCCCTCTCCCTGACGCCACCCCTCTCCCTGATGCCATCCCTCTCCCTGACGCCACCCCTCTCCCTGATGCCACCCCTCTCCCTGATGCCACCCCTCTCCCTGATGCCACCCCTCTCCCTGATCCCACCCCTCTCCCTGATCCCACCCCTCTCCCTGATGCCACCCCTCTCCCTGATGCCACCCCTCTCCCTGATGCCACCCCTCTCCCTGATGCCACCCCTCTCCCTGATGCCACCCCTCTCCCTGACGCCACCCCTCTCCCTGACGCCACCCCTCTCCCTGATGCCACCCCTCTCCCTGACGCCACCCCTCTCCCTGACGCCACCCCTCTCCCTGATGCCACCCCTCTCCCTGATGCCACCCCTCTCCCTGATCCCACCCCTCTCCCTGATCCCACCCCTCTCCCTGATGCCACCCCTCTCCCTGATGCCACCCCTCTCCCTGATGCCACCCCTCTCCCTGATGCCACCCCTCTCCCTGATGCCACCCCTCTCCCTGACGCCACCCCTCTCCCTGACGCCACCCCTCTCCCTGACGCCACCCCTCCCCCTGATGCCACCCCTCTCCCTGATGCCACCCCTCTCCCTGATACCACCCCTCTCCCCGACGCCACCCCTCTCCCTGATGCCACCCCTCTCCCTTATGCCACCCTTCTCCCTGATCCCACCCCTCTCCCTGATGCCACCCCTCTCCCTGACGCCACCCCTCTCCCTGATGCCACCCCTCTCCCTGATGCCACCCCTCTCCCTGATGCTACCCCTCTCCCTGATCCCACCCCTCTCCCTGATGCCACCCCTCTCCCTGACGCCACCCCTCTCCCTGATCCCATCCCTCTCCCTGATGCCACCCCTCTCCCTGATGCCACCCCTCTCCCTGATGCCACCCCTCTCCCTGATGCCACCCCTCTCCCTGATGCTACCCCTCTCCCTGATGCCACCCCTCTCCCGGAGGCCACCCCTCTCCCTGATGCCACCCCTCTCCCTGACGCCACCCCTCTCCCTGATGCCACCCCTCTCCCTGATGTCACCTCTCTCCCTGATGTCACCCCTCTCCCTGATGCCACCCCTCTCCCTGATGCCACCCCTCTCCCTGATGCCACCCCTCTCCCTGATGCCACCCCGCTCCCTGATGTCACCCCTCTCCCTGATGCCACCCCTCTCCCTGATGCCACCCCTCTCCCTGATGCCACCCTTCTCCCGGACGCCACCCCTCTCCCTGATGCCACCCTTCTCCCGGACGCCACCCCTCTACCTGATGCCACCCCTCTCCCTGATGTCACCCCTCTCCCTGATGTCAACCCTCTCCCTGATGCCACCCCTCTCCCTGATGCCACCCCTCTCCCTGATGCCACCCCTCTCCCTGATGCCACCCCTCTCCCTGATGCCACCCCTCCCCCTGATGCCACGCCGCTAGCTGATGTCACCCCTCTCCCTGATGCCACCCCTCTCCCTGATGCCACCCCTCTCCCTGATGCCACCCCGCTCCCTGATGTCACCCCTCTCCCTGATGTCACCCCTCTCCCTGATGCCACCCCTCTCCCTGATGCCACCCCTCTCCCTGATGCCACCCCTCTCCCGGACGCCACCCCTCTCCCTGATGCCACCCCTCTCCCTGACGCCACCCTTCTCCCTGACGCCACCCCTCTCCCTGATGTCACCCCTCTCCCTGATGTCAACCCTCTCCCGGACGCCACCCCTCTCCCTGATGCCACCCCTCTCCCTGACGCCACCCCTCTCCCTGACGCCACCCCTCTCCCTGATGCCACCCCTCTCCCTGATGTCACCCCTCTCCCTGATGTCAACCCTCTCCCGGACGCCACCCATCTCCCTGATGCCACCCCTCTCCCTGACGCCACCCTTCTCCCTGACGCCACCCCTCTCCCTGATGTCACCCCTCTCCCTGATGTCAACCCTCTCCCTGATGCCACCCCTCTCCCTGATGCCACCCCTCTCCCTGACGCCACCCCTCTCCCTGATGCCACCCTTCTCCCGGACGCCACCCCTCTACCTGATGCCATCCCTCTCCCTGATGTCACCCCTCTCCCTGATGTCAACCCTCTCCCTGATGCCACCCCTCTCCCTGACGCCACCCCTCTCCCTGATGCCACCCCTCTCCCTGACGCCACCCCTCTCCCTGATGCCATCCCGCTAGCTGATATCACCCCTCTCCCTGATGCCACCCCTCTCCCTGATGCCACCCCTCTCCCTGATGCCACCCCGCTCCCTGATGTCACCCCTCTCCCTGATGCCACCCCTCTCCCTGATGCCACCCCTCTCCCTGATGCCACCCCTCTCCCTGACGCCACCCCTCTCCCTCATGCCACGCCGCTAGCTGATGTCACCCCTCTCCCTGATGCCACCCCTCTCCCTGATGCCACCCCTCTCCCTGATGCCACCCCGCTCCCTGATGTCACCCCTCTCCCTGATGCCACCCCTCTCCCTGATGCCACCCCTTTCCCTGATGCCACCCCTCTCCCGGACGCCACCCCTCTCCCTGATGCCACCCCTCTCCCTGACGCCACCCTTCTCCCTGACGCCACCCCTCTCCCTGATGCCACCCCGCTCCCTGATGTCACCCCTCTCCCTGATGTCACCCCTCTCCCTGATCCCACCCCTCTCCCTGATGTCACCCCTCTCCCTGATGTCAACCCTCTCCCGGACGCCACCCCTCTCCCTGATGCCACCCCTCTCCCTGACGCCACCCTTCTCCCTGACGCCACCCCTCTCCCTGATGTCACCCCTCTCCCTGATGTCAACCCTCTCCCTGATGCCACCCCTCTCCCTGACGCCACCCATCTCCCTGATGCCACCCCGCTCCCTGATGTAACCCCTCTCCCTGATGCCATCCCTCTCCCTGATCCCACCCCTCTCCCTGATGCCACCCCTCTCCCTGACGTCACCCCTCTCCCTGATGCCACCCCTCTCCCTGATCCCACCCCTCTCCCTGATGCCACCCCTCTCCCTGATGCCATCCCTCTCCCTGATGCCACCCCTCTCCCTGATGCCACCCCTCTCCCTGACGCCACCCCTCTCCCTGATGCTACCCCTCTCCCTGATGCCACCCCTCTCCCTGACGCCACCCCTCTCCCTGATGCCACCCCTCTCCCTGACGCCACCCCTCTCCCTGACGCCACCCCTCTCCCTGATGCCATCCCTCTCCCTGATGCCACCCCTCTCCCTGAAGCCACGCCTCTCCCTGATGCCACCCCTCTCCTGATGCCACCCCTCTCCCTGATGCCACCCCTCTCCCTGATGCCATCCCTCTCCCTGATGTCACCCATCTCCCTGATGCTACCCCTCTCCCTGATGCCACCGCTCTCCTTGATGCCACCCTTCTCCCTGATGTCACCCCTCTCCCTTATGCCACCCCTCTCCCTGACGCCACCCTTCTCCCTGATGCTACCCATCTCCCTGACGCCACCCCTCTCCCTGACACCACCCCTCTCCCTGATGCCACCCCTCTCCCTGACGCCACCCTTCTCCCTGATGCTACCCATCTCCCTGACGCCACCCCTCTCCCTGACTCCACCCCTCTCCCTGACGCCACCCCTCTCCCTGACGCCACCCCTCTCCCTGATGCCACCCCTCTCCCTGATCCCACCCCTCTCCCTGATGCCACCCCTCTCCCTGATCCCACCCCTCTCCCTGATCCCACCCCTCTCCCTGATCCCACCCCTCTCCCTGATCCCACCCCTCTCCCTGATGCCACCCCTCTCCCTGATCCCACCCCTCTCCCTGATTCCACCCCTCTCCCTGATCCCACCCCTTTCCCTGATCCCACCCCTCTCCCTGATGCCACCCCACTCCCTGATGTCACCCCTCTCCCTGATGCCACCCCTCTCCCTGATGCCACCCCTCTCCCTGACGCCACCCCTCTCCCTGATGCCACCCCTCTCCCTGATGCTACCCCTCTCCCTGACGCCAGCCCTCTCCCTGATGCCACCCCTCTCCCTGATGCCACCCCTCTCCCTGATGCCACCCCTCTCCCTGACCCCTCTCCCTGATGCCACCCCTCTCCCTGACGCCACCCCTCTCCCTGACGCCACCCCTCTCCCTGATGCTACCCCTCTCCCTGATGCCACCCCTCTCCCTGACGCCACCCCTCTCCCTGATGCCACCCCTCTCCCTGATGCTACCCCTCTCCCTGACGCCACCCCTCTCCCTGACGCCATCCCTCTCCCTGACGCCACCCCTCTCCCTGATGCCACCCCTCTCCCTGATGCCACCCCTCTCCCTGATGCCACCCCTCTCCCTGACGCCACCCCTCTCCCTGACGCCATCCCTCTCCCTGACGCCACCCCTCTCCCTGATGCCACCCCTCTCCCTGACGCCACCCCTCTCCCTGACGCCACCCCTCTCCCTGATGCCACCCCTCTCCCTGACGCCACCCCTCTCCCTGATGCCACCCCTCTCCCTGATGCCATCCCTCTCCCTGACGCCACCCCTCTCCCTGATGCCACCCCTCTCCCTGACGCCATCCCTCTCCCTGACGCCACCCCTCTCCCTGATGCCACCCCTCTCCCTGATGCCACCCCTCTCCCTGACGCCATCCTCTCCCTGACGCCACCCCTCTCCCTGATGCCACCCCTCTCCCTGATGCCACCCCTCTCCCTGACGCCACCCCTCTCCCTGATGCCACCCCTCTCCTGATGCCACCCCTCTCCCTGATGCCACCCCTCTCCCTGATGCTACCCCTCTCCCTGACGCCACCCCTCTCCTTGATGCCACCCTTCTCCCTGATGCCACCCCTCTCCCTGATCCCACCCCTCTCCCTGATGCCACCCCTCTCCCTGATGCCACCCCTCTCCCTGACGCCACCCCTCTCCCTGATGCCACCCGGCTCCCTGATGTCACCCCTCTCCCTGATCCCACCCCTCTCCCTGATGCCACCCCTCTCCCTGATGCCACCCCTCTCCCTGATGCCACCCCTCTCCCTGATGCTACCCCTCTCCCTGATCCCACCCCTCTCCCTGATGCCACCCCTCTCCCTGATGCCACCCGTCTCCCTGATGCCACCCCTCTCCCTAATGCCACTTCTCTCCCTGATGCCACCCCTCTCCCTGATGCCACCCCTCTCCCTGATGCTACCCCTCTCCCTGATCCCACCCCTCTCCCTGATGCCACCCCTCTCCCTGATGCCACCCCTCTCCCTGATGCTACCCCTCTCCCTGATCCCACCCCTCTCCCTGATGCCACCCCTCTCCCTGATGCCACCCGTCTCCCTGATGCCACCCCTCTCCCTGATGCCACCCCTCTCCCTGATGCCACCCCTCTCCCTGATGCTACCCCTCTCCCTGATGCTACCCCTCTCCCTGATCCCACCCCTCTCCCTGATGCCACCCCTCTCCCTGATGCCACCCGTCTCCCTGATGCCACCCCTCTCCCTAATGCCACTTCTCTCCCTGATGCCACCCCTCTCCCTGATGCCACCCCTCTCCCTGATCCCACCCCTCTCCCTGATGTCACCCCTCTCCCTGACGCCACCCCTCTCCCTGATGTCACCCCTCTCCCTGACGCCACCCCTCTCCCTGACGCCATCCCTCTCCCTGATGCCAGCCCTCTCCCTGATGCCACCCCTCTCCCTGATCCCACCCCTCTCCCTGACGCCACCCCTCTCCCTGACGCCACCCCTCTCCCTGATGCTACCCCTCTCCTGATGCCACCCCTCTCCCTGATGCCACCCCTCGCCCTGACGCCACCCCTCTCCCTGATGCCACCATTCTCCCTGACGCCACCCCTCTCCCTGATGCCACCCCTCTCCCTGATGCCACCCCTCTCCCTGATGCCACCCCTCTCCCTGACTCCACCCCTCTCCCTGATCCCACCCCTCTCCCTGACGCCACCCTTCACCCTGATCCCACCCCTCTCCCTGACGCCACCCCTCTCCCTGATGCCACCCCTCTCCCTGATGCCACCCCTCTCCCTGATGCCACCCCTCTCCCTGATGCCACCCCTCTCCCTGATGCCACCCCTCTCCCTGACTCCACCCCTCTCCCTGATCCCACCCCTCTCCCTGATGCCACCCCTCTCCCTGATGCCATCCCTCTCCCTGAAGCCACGCCTCTCCCTGATGCCACCCCTCTCCTGATGCAACCCCTCTCACTGATGCCACCCCTCTCCCTGATGCCATCCCTCTCCCTGATGTCACCCATCTCCCTGATGCTACCCCTCTCCCTGATGCCACCGCTCTCCCTGATGCCACCCGTCTCCCTGATGCCACCCCTCTCCCTGACACCCCTCTCCCTGATGCCACCCGTCTCCCTGATGCCACCCCTCTCCCTGACACCCCTCTCCCTGATGCCACCCCTCTCCCTGATGCCACCCCTCTCCCTGATGCCACCCCTCTCCCTGATGCCACCCCTCTCCCTGATGCCACCATTCTCCCTGATGCCACCCCTCTCCTGACGCCACCCCTCTCCCTGATGCCACCCCTCTCCCTGACTCCACCCCTCTCCCTTATCCCACCCCTCTCCCTGACGCCACCCTTCTCCCTGATCCCATCCCTCTCCCTGACGCCACCCCTCTCCCTGATGCAACCCCTCTCCCTGATGCCACCCCTCTCCCTGATCCCACCCCTCTCCCTGACTCCACCCCTCTCCCTGATCCCACCCCTCTCCCTGATGCCATCCCTCTCCCTGATGCCATCCCTCTCCCTGACGCCGCCCCTCTCCCTGACGCCACCCCTCTCCCTGATGCCACCCCTCTCCCTGATGCCATCCCTCTCCCTGACGCCACCCCTCTCCCTGACTCCACCCCTCTCCCTGATCCCACCCCTCTCCCTGATGCCATCCCTCTCCCTGATGCCATCCCTCTCCCTGATGCCATCCCTCTCCCTGACGCCGCCCCTCTCCCTGACGCCACCCCTCTCCCTGATGTCACCCCTCTCCCTGATCCCACCCCTCTCCCTGATGCTACCCCTCTCCCTGATGTCACCCCTCTCCCTGATGCCACCCCTCTCCCTGATGCCATCCCTCTCCCTGATGCCATCCCTCTCCCTGACGCCACCCCTCTCCCTGACGCCATCCCTCTCCCTGATCCCACCCCTCTCCCTGATGTCACCCCTCTCCCTGATGTTACCCCTCTCCCTGATCCCACCCCTCTCCCTGATGCCATCCCTCTCCCTGACGCCGCCCCTCTCCCTGATGCCATCCCTCTCCCTGACGCCACCCCTCTCCCTGATGCCACCCCTCTCCCTGACGCCGCCCTTCTCCCTGATGCCACCCCTCTCCCTGATGCTACCCCTCTCCCTGATGCCACCCCTCTCCCTGACGTCACCCCTTTCCCTGATGCCACCCCTCTCAGTGATGCCACCCCTCTCCCTTATGCTACCCCACTCCCTGATCCCACCCCTCTCCCTGATGCCACCTCTCTCCCTGATGCCACCCCTCTCCCTGATGCCATCCCTCTCCCTGACGCCATCCCTGTCCCTGATCCCACCCCTCTCCCTGACGCCACCCCTCTCCCTGATGCCACCCCTCTCCCTGATGCTACCCCTCTCCCTGATGCCATCCCTCTCCCTGACGCCATCCCTCTCCCTGATCCCACCCCTCTCCCTGATGCCATCCCTCTCCCTGACGCCGCCCCTCTCCCTGATGCCACCCATCTCCCTGATGTCACCCCTCTCCCTGATCCCACCCCTCTCCCTGATGCTACCCCTCTCCCTGACGCCACCCCTCTCCCTGATGCCACCCCTCTCCCTGATGCCACCCCTCTCCCTGATGCCATCCCTCTCCCTGACGCCACCCCTCTCCCTGATGCCACCCCTCTCCCTGACGCCGCCCTTCTCCCTGATGCTACCCATCTCCCTGATCCCACCCCTCTCCCTGATGCCACCCCTCTCCCTGATGCTACCCCTCTCCCTGACGCCACCCCTCTCCCTGATGCCACCCGTCTCCCTGACGCCACCCCTCTCCCTGATGCCACCCCTCTCCCTGATGCCATCCCTCTCCCTGACGCCACCCCTCTCCCTGATGCCACCCCTCTCCCTGACGCCGCCCTTCTCCCTGATCCCACCCCTCTCCCTGATGCCACCCCTCTCCCTGATGCTACCCCTCTCCCTGACGCCACCCATCTCCCTGATCCCACCCCTCTCCCTGATGCTACCCCTCTCCCTGACGCCACCCCTCTCCCTGATGCCACCCCTCTCCCTGACGCCACCCTTCTCCCTGATGCTACCCATCTCCCTGATCCCACCCCTCTCCCTGATGCTACCCCTCTCCCTGACGCCACCCCTCTCCCTGACGCCAGCCCTCTCCCTGATGCCACCCCTCTCCCTGATGCCACCCCTCTCCCTGATGCCACCCCTCTCCCTGACCCCTCTCCCTGATGCCACCCCTCTCCCTGATGCCACCCCTCTCCCTGATGCCACCCCTCTCCCTGACGCCACCCCTCTCCCTGATGCCATCCCTCTCCCTGACGCCGCCCCTCTCCCTGACGCCACCCCTCTCCCTGATGCCACCCCTCTCCCTGAAGCCGCCCTTCTCCCTGATGCTACCCATCTCCCTGATCCCACCCCTCTCCCTGATGCCACCCCTCTCCTTGATGCCATCCCTCTCCCTGATGTCAACCCTCTCCCTGACACCCCTCTCCCTGATGCCACCCCTCTCCCTGATGCAACCCCTCTCCCTGACACCCCTCTCCCTGATGCCACCCCTCTCCCTGATGCCACCCCTCTCCCTGATGCAACCCCTCTCCCTGATGCCACCCCTCTCCCTGATCCCAACCCTCTCCCTGATCCCACCCCTCTCCCTGATCCCACCCCTCTCCCTGATGCCATCCCTCTCCCTGATGCCACCCCTCTCCCTGATGTCAACCCTCTCCCTGATGCCACCCCTCTCCCTGATGCCACCCCTCTCCCTGATGCCACCCCTCTCCCTGATGCCACCATTCTCCCTGATGCCACCCCTCTCCCTGATGCCACCCCTCTCCCTGACACCCCTCTCCCTGATGCCACCCCTCTCCCTGATGCAACCCCTCTCCCTGACACCCCTCTCCCTGATGCCACCCCTCTCCCTGATGCCACCCCTCTCCCTGATGCAACCCCTCTCCCTGATGCCACCCCTCTCCCTGATCCCACCCCTCTCCCTGATCCCACCCCTCTCCCTGATCCCACCCCTCTCCCTGATGCCATCCCTCTCCCTGATGCCACCCCTCTCCCTGATCCCACCCCTCTCCCTGACTCCACCCCTCTCCCTGATGCCATCCCTCTCCCTGATGCCAACCCTCTCCCTGATCCCACCCCTCTCCCTGATCCCACCCCTCTCCCTGATCCCACCCCTCTCCCTGATGCCACCCCTCTCCCTGATCCCACCCCACTCCCTGACGTCACCCCTCTCCCTGATCCCACCCCTCTCCCTGATACCACCCCTCTCCCTGATCCCACCCCTCTCCCTGATCCCACCCCTCTCCCTGATCCCACCCCTCTCCCTGATCCCACCCCTGTCCCTGATGCCACCCCTCTCCCTGATGCCACCCCTCTCCCTGATGCCACCCCTCTCCCTGATGCCATCCCTCTCCCTGATCCCACCCCTCTCCCTGATGCCACCCCTCTCCCTGATGCCACCCCTCTCCCTGATCCCACCCCTCTCCCTGATCCCACCCCTCTCCCTGATCCCACCCCTCTCCCTGATGCCACCCCTCTCCCTGATGCCACCCCTCTCCCTGATCCCACCCCTCTCCCTGATCCCACCCCTCTCCCTGATCCCACCCCTCTCCCTGATCCCACCCCTCTCCCTGATCCCACCCCTCTCCCTGATGCCACCCCTCTCCCTGATGCCACCCCTCTCCCTGATGCCACCCCTCTCCCTGATCCCACCCCTCTCCCTGATCCCACCCCTCTCCCTGATGCCACCCCTCTCCCTGATCCCACCCCTCTCCCTGATCCCACCCCTCTCCCTGATGCCACCCCTCTCCCTGATGCCACCCCTCTCCCTGATGCCACCCCTCTCCCTGATGCCACCCCTCTCCCTGATGCCACTTCTCTCCCTGACTCCACCCCTCTCCCTGATGCCACCCCTCTCCCTGATCCCACCCCTCTCCCTGATGCTACCCATCTCCCTGATCCCACCCCTCTCCCTGATGCCACCCCTCTCCCTGATGCCACCCCTCTCCCTGATGCCACCCGTCTCCCTGATGCCACCCCTCTCCCTGATCCCACCCCTCTCCCTGATCCCACCCCTCTCCCTGATCCCACCCCTCTCCCTGATGCCACCCCTCTCCCTGATGCCACCCCTCTCCCTGATCCCACCCCTCTCCCTGATCCCACCCCTCTCCCTGATCCCACCCCTCTCCCTGATCCCACCCCTCTCCCTGATCCCACCCCTCTCCCTGATGCCACCCCTCTCCCTGATGCCACCCCTCTCCCTGATCCCACCCCTCTCCCTGATCCCACCCCTCTCCCTGATCCCACCCCTCTCCCTGATGCCACCCCTCTCCCTGATGCCACCCCTCTCCCTGATCCCACCCCTCTCCCTGATGCCACCCCTCTCTCTGATGCCACCCCACTCCCTGATGCCACTTCTCTCCCTGACTCCACCCCTCTCCCTGATCCCACCCCTCTCCCTGATCCCACCCCTCTCCCTGATGCCACCCCTCTCCCTGATGCCACCCCTCTCCCTGATGCCACCCCTCTCCCTGATGCCACCCCTCTCCCTGATGCCACTTCTCTCCCTGACTCCACCCCTCTCCCTGATGCCACCCCTCTCCCTGATCCCACCCCTCTCCCTGATGCTACCCATCTCCCTGATCCCACCCCTCTCCCTGATGCCACCCCTCTCCCTGATGCCACCCCTCTCCCTGATGCCACCCGTCTCCCTGATGCTACCCCTCTCCCTGATGCCACCCGTCTCCCTGATGCTACCCCTCTCCCTGATCCCACCCCTCTCCCTGATGCTACCCTTCTCCCTGACGCCACCCCTCTCCCTGATGCCACCCCTCTCCCTGATCCCACCCCTCTCCCTGATGCCACCCCTCTCCCTGATGCCACCCCTCTCCCTGATCCCACCCCTCTCCCTGATGCCACCCCTCTCCATGATCCCACACCTCTCCCTGATGCCACCCCTCTCCCTGAGGCCACCCCTCTCCCTGATGCCACCCCTCTCCCTGATGCCACCCCTCTCCCTGATGCCACCCGTCTCCCTGATGCTACCCCTCTCCCTGATCCCACCCCTCTCCCTGATGCTACCCTTCTCCCTGACGCCACCCCTCTCCCTGATGCCACCCCTCTCCCTGATGCCACCCTTCTCCCTGATGCCAGCCCTCTCCCTGATGCCACCCCTCTCCCTGATGCCACCCCTCTCCCTGATGCCACCGCTCTCCCTGATGCCACCCCTCTCCCTGATCCCACCCCTCTCCCTGATGCCACCCCTCTCCCTGACGCCACCCCTCTCCCTGATGCCATCCCTCTCCCTGATGCCACCATTCTCCCTGATGCCACCCCTCTCCCTGATGCCACCCCTCTCCCTGATGCCACCCCTCTCCCTGATCCCACCCCTCTCCCTGACGCCACCCCTCTCCCTGATGCCACCCCTCTCCCTGATCCCACCCCTCTCCCTGATGCCACCCCTCTCCCTGATGCCACCCCTCTCCCTGATGCCACCCCTCTCCCTGATGCCAACCCTCTCCCTGATGTCACCCCTCTCCCTGATGCTACCCGTCTCCCTGATGCCACCCCTCTCCCTGATGCCACCCCTCTCCCTGATCCCACCCCTCTCCCTGATGCCACCCCTCTCCCTGATGCCACCCCTCTCCCTGATGCCACCCCTCTCCCTGACGCCACCCCTCTCCCTGATGCCACCCCTCTCCCTGATGCCACCCCTCTCCCTGATGCCACCCCTCTCCCTGATGCCACCCCTCTCCCTGACGCCACCCCTCTCCCTGATGCCACCCTTCTCCCGGACGCCACCCCTCTCCCTGATGCCACCCCTCTCCCTGATCCCACCCCTCTCCCTGATGCCGCCCCTCTCCCTGATGCCACCCCTCTCCCTGACGCCACCCCTCTCCCTGATCCCACCCCTCTCCCTGATCCCACCCCTCTCCCTGATCCCACCCCTCTCCCTGATGCTACCCTTCTCCCTGATCCCACCCCTCTCCCTGATGCCATCCCTCTCCCTGATGCCATCCCTCTCCCTGATGCCACCCCTCTCCCTGATGCCACCCCTCTCCCTGATGCCACCCCTCTCCCTGACGCCACCCCTCTCCCTGATGCCACCCCTCTCCCTGACGCCACCCCTCTCCCTGATGCCACCCCTCTCCCTGACGTCACCCCTCTCCCTGATGCCACCCCTCTCCCTGATCCCACCCCTCTCCCTGATCCCACCCCTCTCCCTGACGCCACCCCTCTCCCTGATGCCACTTCTCTCCCTGATGCCACCCCTCTCCCTGATCCCACCCCTCTCCCTGATGCCACCCCTCTCCCTGACGCCACCCCTCTCCCTGATGCCATCCCTCTCCCTGATGCCACCATTCTCCCTGATGCCACCCCTCTCCCTGATGCCACCCCTCTCCCTGATGCCACCCCTCTCCCTGATCCCACCCCTCTCCCTGATCCCACCCCTCTCCCTGATGCCACCCCTCTCCCTGATGCCACCCCTCTCCCTGATGCCACCCCTCTCCCTGACGCCACCCCTCTCCCTGATGCCATCCCTCTCCCTGATGCCACCATTCTCCCTGATGCCACCCCTCTCCCTGATGCCACCCCTCTCCCTGATCCCACCCCTCTCCCTGATCCCACCCCTCTCCCTGATGCCACCCCTCTCCCTGATGCCACCCCTCTCCCTGATCCCACCCCTCTCCCTGATCCCACCCCTCTCCCTGAAGCTACCCTTCTCCCTGATCCCACCCCTCTCCCTGATGCCACCCGTCTCCCTGATGCCATCCCTCTCCCTGATGCCACCCCTCTCCCTGATGCCACCCCTCTCCCTGATGCCACCCCTCTCCCTGATCCCACCCCTCTCCCTGATCCCACCCCTCTCCCTGATGCTACCCTTCTCCCTGATCCCACCCCTCTCCCTGATGCCACCCCTCTCCCTGATGCCACCCCTCTCCCTGATCCCACCCCTCTCCCTGATGCCACCCCTCTCCCTGATGCCACCCCTCTCCCTGATGCCATCCCTCTCCCTGATGCCACCATTCTCCCTGATGCCACCCCTCTCCCTGATGCCACCCCTCTCCCTGACGCCACCCCTCTCCCTGATGCCATCCCTCTCCCTGATGCCACCATTCTCCCTGATGCCACCCCTCTCCCTGATGCCACCCCTCTCCCTGATGCCACCCCTCTCCCTGATCCCACCCCTCTCCCTGATCCCACCCCTCTCCCTGATGCCACCCCTCTCCCTGATGCCACCCCTCTCCCTGATGCCACCCCTCTCCCTGATCCCACCCCTCTCCCTGATCCCACTCCTCTCCCTGATCCCACCCCTCTCCCTGATGCCACCCCTCTCCCTGATCCCACCCCACTCCCTGACGTCACCCCTCTCCCTGATCCCACCCCTCTCCCTGATGCCACCCCTCTCCCTGATCCCACCCCTCTCCCTGATCCCACCCCTCTCCCTGATCCCACCCCTGTCCCTGATGCCACCCCTCTCCCTGATGCCACCCCTCTCCCTGATGCCACCCCTCTCCCTGATGCCATCCCTCTCCCTGATCCCACCCCTCTCCGTGATGCCACCCCTCTCCCTGATGCCACCCCTCTCCCTGATCCCACCCCTCTCCCTGATCCCACCCCTCTCCCTGATCCCACCCCTCTCCCTGATCCCACCCCTCTCCCTGATCCCACCCCTCTCCCTGATCCCACCCCTCTCCCTGATGCCACCCCTCTCCCTGATCCCACCCCTCTCCCTGATCCCACCCCTCTCCCTGATCCCACCCCTCTCCCTGATGCCACCCCTCTCCCTGATGCCACCCCTCTCCCTGATCCCACCCCTCTCCCTGATGCCACCCCTCTCTCTGATGCCACCCCTCTCCCTGATGCCACTTCTCTCCCTGACTCCACCCCTCTCCCTGATCCCACCCCCTCCCTGATCCCACCCCTCTCCCTGATGCCACCCCTCTCCCTGATGCCACCCCTCTCCCTGATGCCACCCCTCTCCCTGATGCCACTTCTCTCCCTGACTCCACCCCTCTCCCTGATGCCACCCCTCTCCCTGATCCCACCCCTCTCCCTGATGCTACCCATCTCCCTGATCCCACCCCTCTCCCTGATGCCACCCCTCTCCCTGATGCCACCCCTCTCCCTGATGCCACCCGTCTCCCTGATGCTACCCCTCTCCCTGATCCCACCCCTCTCCCTGATGCTACCCTTCTCCCTGACGCCACCCCTCTCCCTGATGCCACCCCTCTCCCTGATCCCACCCCTCTCCCTGATGCCACCCCTCTCCCTGATCCCACCCCTCTCCCTGATGCCACCCCTCTCCCTGATCCCACCCCTCTCCCTGATCCCACCCCTCTCCCTGATCCCACCCCTCTCCCTGATCCCACCCCTCTCCCTGATCCCACCCCTCTCCCTGATGCCACCCCTCTCCCTGATGCCACCCCTCTCCCTGACGCCACCCCTCTCCCTGATGCCACCCCTCTCCCTGATCACACCCCTCTCCCTGATCCCACCCCTCTCCCTGATGCCACCCCTCTCCCTGATGCCACCCCTCTCCCTGATCCCACCCCTCTCCCTGATCCCACCCCTCTCCCTGATGCCACCCCTCTCCCTGATGCCACCCCTCTCCCTGATCCCACCCCTCTCCCTGATGCCACCCCTCTCCCTGATGCCACCCCTCTCCCTGATGCCACTTCTCTCCCTGACTCCACCCCTCTCCCTGATCCCACCCCTCTCCCTGATCCCACCCCTCTCCCTGATGCCACCCCTGTCCCTGATGCCACCCCTCTCCCTGATGCCACCCCTCTCCCTGATGCCACCCCTCTCCCTGATGCCACCCCTCTCCCTGATGCCACCCCTCTCCCTGATGCCACCCCTCTCCCTGATGCCACCCCTCTCCCTGACTCCACCCCTCTCCCTGATGCCACCCCTCTCCCTGATCCCACCCCTCTCCCTGATGCCATCCCTCTCCCTGATGCCACCCCTCTCCCTGATGCCACCCCTCTCCCTGATGCCACCCCTCTCCCTGATGCCACCCTTCTCCCTGATGCCACCCCTCTCCCTGATGCCACCCGTCTCCCTGATGCTACCCCTCTCCCTGATCCCACCCCTCTCCCTGATGCTACCCTTCTCCCTGACGCCACCCCTCTCCCTGATGCCACCCCTCTCCCTGATGCCAGCCCTCTCCCTGATGCCAGCCCTCTCCCTGATGCCACCCCTCTCCCTGATGCCACCCCTCTCCCTGATGCCACCGCTCTCCCTGATGCCACCCCTCTCCCTGATCCCACCCCTCTCCCTGATGCCACCCCTCTCCCTGACGCCACCCCTCTCCCTGATGCCATCCCTCTCCCTGATGCCACCATTCTCCCTGATGCCACCCCTCTCCCTGATGCCACCCCTCTCCCTGATGCCACCCCTCTCCCTGATCCCACCCCTCTCCCTGACGCCACCCCTCTCCCTGATGCCACCCCTCTCCCTGATGCCACCCCTCTCCCTGATGCCACCCCTCTCCCTGATGCCACCCCTCTCCCTGATGCCACCCCTCTCCCTGATGCCAACCCTCTCCCTTATGTCACCCCTCTCCCTGATCCCACCCCTCTCCCTGATGCCACCCCTCTCCCTGATGCCACCCCTCTCCCTGATGCCATCCCTCTCCCTGATGCCACCCCTCTCCCTGATGCTACCCGTCTCCCTGATGCCACCCCTCTCCCTGATGCCACCCCTCTCCCTGATGCCACCCCTCTCCCTGATGCCACCCCTCTCCCTGATCCCACCCCTCTCCCTGATGCCACCCCCCTCCCTGATGCTACCCGTCTCCCTGATGCCACCCCTCTCCCTGATGCCAACCCTCTCCCTGATGCCACCCCTCTCCCTGATGCTACCCTTCTCCCTGATGCCACCCCGCTCCCTGATGTCACCCCTCTCCCTGATGCCACCCCTCTCCCTGATGCCACCCCTCTCCCTGATGCCACCCCTCTCCCTGATCCCACCCCTCTCCCTGATGCCACCCCTCTCCCTGATGCTACCCGTCTCCCTGATGCCACCTTTCTCCCTGATGCCACCCCTCTCCCTGATGCCACCCCTCTCCCTGATGCCACCCCTCTCCCTGATGCCAGCCCTCTCCCTGACGCCACCCCTCTCCCTGATCCCACCCCTCTCCCTGATGCCACCCCTCTCCCTGACGCCACCCCTCTCCCTGACGCCACCCCTCTCCCTGATGCCACCCTTCTCCCGGACGCCACCCCTCTCCCTGATGCCACCCCTCTCCCTGATCCCACCCCTCTCCCTGATGTCGCCCCTCTCCCTGATGCCACCCCTCTCCCTGACGCCACCCCTCTCCCTGATCCCACCCCTCTCCCTGATCCCACCCCTCTCCCTGATCCCACCCCTCTCCCTGATGCTACCCTTCTCCCTGATCCCACCCCTCTCCCTGATGCCATCCCTCTCCCTGATGCCATCCCTCTCCCTGATGCCACCCCTCTCCCTGATGCCACCCCTCTCCCTGATGCCACCCCTCTCCCTGACGCCACCCCTCTCCCTGATGCCACCCCTCTCCCTGACGCCACCCCTCTCCCTGATGCCACCCCTCTCCCTGATGCCACCCCTCTCCCTGATCCCACCCCTCTCCCTGACGCCACCCCTCTCCCTGATCCCACCCCTCTCCCTGATGCCACCCCTCTCCCTGATGCCACCCCTTTCCCTGATGCCACCCCTCTCCCGGACGCCATCCCTCTCCCTGATGCCACCCCTTTCCCTGATGTCACCCCTCTCCCTGATGCCACCCCTCTCCCTGATGCCACCCCTCTCCCTGACGCCACCCCTCTCCCTGATGCCACCCCTCTCCCTGACGCCACCCCTCTCCCTGACGCCATCCCTCTCCCTGATGCCATCCCTCTCCCTGATGCCACCATTCTCCCTGATGCCACCCCTCTCCCTGATGCCACCCCTCTCCCTGATGCCACCCCTCTCCCTGATCCCACCCCTCTCCCTGATCCCACCCCTCTCCCTGATGCCACCCCTCTCCCTGATGCCACCCCTCTCCCTGATGCCACCCCTCTCCCTGACGCCACCCCTCTCCCTGATGCCATCCCTCTCCCTGATGCCACCATTCTCCCTGATGCCACCCCTCTCCCTGATGCCACCCCTCTCCCTGATCCCACCCCTCTCCCTGATCCCACCCCTCTCCCTGATGCCACCCCTCTCCCTGATGCCACCCCTCTCCCTGATCCCACCCCTCTCCCTGATCCCACCCCTCTCCCTGATGGTACCCTTCTCCCTGATCCCACCCCTCTCCCTGATGCCATCCCTCTCCCTGATGCCATCCCTCTCCCTGATGCCACCCCTCTCCCTGATGCCATCCCTCTCCCTGATCCCACCCCTCTCCCTGACGCCACCCCTCTCCCTGATGCCACCCCTCTCCCTGACGCCACCCCTCTCCCTGACTCCACCCCTCTCCCTGATGCCACCCCTCTCCCTGATGCCACCCCTCTCCCTGATGCCACCCCTCTCCCTGATGCCACCCCTCTCCCTGATCCCACCCCTCTCCCTGATCCCACTCCTCTCCCTGATGCTACCCTTCTCCCTGATCCCACCCCTCTCCCTGATGCCATCCCTCTCCCTGATGCCATCCCTCTCCCTGATGCCACCCCTCTCCCTGATGCCACCCCTCTCCCTGATGCCACCCCTCTCCCTGACGCCACCCCTCTCCCTGATGCCACCCCTCTCCCTGATGCCACCCCTCTCCCTGATCCCACCCCTCTCCCTGATGCCACCCCTCTCCCTGATGCCACCCCTCTCCCTGATGCCATCCCTCTCCCTGATGCCACCATTCTCCCTGATGCCACCCCTCTCCCTGATGCCACCCCTCTCCCTGACGCCACCCCTCTCCCTGATGCCATCCCTCTCCCTGATGCCACCATTCTCCCTGATGCCACCCCTCTCCCTGATGCCACCCCTCTCCCTGATGCCACCCCTCTCCCTGATCCCACCCCTCTCCCTGATCCCACCCCTCTCCCTGATCCCACCCCTCTCCCTGATGCCATCCCTCTCCCTGATGCCACCCCTCTCCCTGATGCCACCCCGCTCCCTGATGCCACCCCTCTCCCTGATGCCACCCCTCTCCCTGATGCCACCCCTCTCCCTGATGCCACGCCTCTCCCTGATCCCACCCCTCTCCCTGATCCCACCCCTCTCCCTGATGCCACCCCTCTCCCTGATGCAACCCCTCTCCCTGATGCCACCCCTCTCCCTGATGCCACCCCGCTCCCTGATGCCACCCCTCTCCCTGATCCCACCCCTCTCCCTGATGCCACCCCTCTCCCTGATGCCACCCCTCTCCCTGATGCCACCCCTCTCCCTGATGCCACCCCTCTCCCTGATCCCACCCCTCTCCCTGATCCCACCCCTCTCCCTGATCCCACCCCTCTCCCTGATGCCATCCCTCTCCCTGATGCCACCCCTCTCCCTGATGCCACCCCGCTCCCTGATGCCACCCCTCTCCCTGATCCCACCCCTCTCCCTGATGCCACCCCTCTCCCTGATGCCACCCCTCTCCCTGATGCCACCCCTCTCCCTGATGCCACCCCTCTTCCTGATGCCACCCCTCTCCCTGATGCCACCCCTCTCCCTGATGCCACCCCTCTCCCTGACGCCACCCCTCTCCCTGATGCCACCCCTCTCCCTGATCCCACCCCTCTCCCTGATGCCACCCCGCTCCCTGATGTCACCCCTCTCCCTGATGCCACCCCTCTCCCTGATGCCACCCCTCTCCCTGATGCCACCCCTCTCCCTGACGCCAGCCCTCTCCCTGACGCCACCCCTCTCCCTGATGCCACCCCTCTCCCTGATGCCACCCCTCTCCCTGATGCCACCCCTCTCCCTGATGCCACCCCTCTCCCTGATGCCATCCCTCTCCCTGATCCCACCTCTCTCCCTGATGCCACCCCTCTCCCTGATCCCACCCCTCTCCCTGATGCCACCCCTCTCCCTGATGCCATCCCTCTCCCTGATCCCACCCCTCTCCCTGATGCCACCCCTCTCCCTGATGCCACCCCTCTCCCTGATGCCACCCCTCTCCCTGATGCCACCCCTCTCCCTGATCCCACCCCTCTCCCTGATGCCACCCCTCTCCCTGATGCCATCCCTCTCCCTGATGCCACCCCTCTCCCTGATGCCATCCCTCTCCCTGATGCCACCCCTCTCCCTGATGCCACCCCTCTCCCTGATGCCATCCCTCTCCCTGATCCCACCCCTCTCCCTGATGCCACCCCTCTCCCTGATCCCACCCCTCTCCCTGATGCCACCCCTCTCCCTGATGCCACCCCTCTCCCTGATCCCACCCCTCTCCCTGATGCCACCCCTCTCCCTGATGCCACCCCTCTCCCTGATGCCACCCCTCTCCCTGACGCCACCCCTCTCCCTGATGCCACCCCTCTCCCTGATGCCACCCCTCTCCCTGATGCCATCCCTCTCCCTGATGCCACCCCTCTCCCTGATGCCACCCCTCTCCCTGATGCCACCCCTCTCCCTGATGCCACCCCTCTCCCTGATGCCATCCCTCTCCCTGATGCCACCCCTCTCCCTGATGCCACCCCTCTCCCTGATGCCACCCCTCTCCCTGATGCCACCCCTCTCCCTGATGCCACCCCTCTCCCTGATCCCACCCCTCTCCCTGATCCCACCCCTCTCCCTGATGCCACCCCTCTCCCTGATGCCACCCCTCTCCCTGATGCCACCCCTCTCCCTGACGCCACCCCTCTCCCTGATGCCACCCCTCTCCCTGATGCCACCCCTCTCCCTGATGCCACCCCTCTCCCTGATGCCACCCCTCTCCCTGATGCCACCCCTCTCCCTGATGCCACCCCTCTCCCTGATGCCACCCCTCTCCCTGATGCCACCCCTCTCCCTGATGCCACCCCTCTCCCTGATGCCACCCCTCTCCCTGATGCCACCCCTCTCCCTGATGCCACCCCTCTCCCTGATCCCACCCCTCTCCCTGATCCCACCCCTCTCCCTGATGCCACCCCTCTCCCTGATGCCACCCCTCTCCCTGATCCCACCCCTCTCCCTGATGCCACCCCTCTCCCTGATGCCACCCCTCTCCCTGATGCCACCCCTCTCCCTGATGCCATCCCTCTCCCTGATCCCACCCCTCTCCCTGATGCCACCCCTCTCCCTGATGCTACCCGTCTCCCTGATGCCACCCCTCTCCCTGACGCCACCCCTCTCCCTGATCCCACCCCTCTCCCTGATGCCACCCCTCTCCCTGATGCCACCCCTCTCCCTGATCCCACCCCTCTCCCTGATGCCACCCTTCTCCCTGATGCCATCCCTCTCCCTGATCCCACCCCTCTCCCTGATGCCACCCGTCTCCCTGATGCTACCCTTCTCCCTGATCCCACCCCTCTCCCTGATCCCACCCCTCTTCCTGATCCCACCCCTCTCCCTGATCCCACCCCTCTCCCTGATGCTACCCTTCTCCCTGATCCCACCCCTCTCCCTGATGCCATCCCTCTCCCTGATCCCACCCCTCTCCCTGATCCCACCCCTCTCCCTGATGTCACCCCTCTCCCTGATGTCACCCTTCTCCCTGACGCCACCCCTCTCCCTGATGCCATCCCTCTCCCTGATGCCACCCCTCTCCCTGATGCCACCCCTCTCCCTGATGCCACCCCTCTTCCTGATGCCACCCCTCTCCCTGATGCCACCCCTCTCCCTGACGCCACCCCTCTCCCTGATCCCACCCCTCTCCCTGACGCCACCCCTCTCCCTGATGCCACCCCTCTCCCTGATGCCACCCCTCTCCCTGATGCCAACCCTCTCCCTGATGCTACCCTTCTCCCTGACGCCACCCCTCTCCCTGATGCCACCCCTCTCCCTGATGCCACCCCTCTCCCTGACGCCACCCCTCTCCCTGATGCCACCCCTCTCCCTGATGCCACCCCTCTCCCTGATGCCACCATTCTCCCTGATGCTACCCCTCTCCCTGACGCCACCCCTCTCCCTGACTCCACCCCTCTCCCTGATCCCACCCCTCTCCCTGATGCCACCCCTCTCCCTGATGCCACCCCTCTCCCTGACGCCACCCCTCTCCCTGATGCCACCCCTCTCCCTGACGCCACCCCTCTCCCTGATGCCATCCCTCTCCCTGATGCCACCCCTCTCCCTGATGCCACCCCTCTCCCTGATCCCACCCCTCTCCCTGATGCCACCCCTCTCCCTGATGCCACCCCTCTCCCTGATCCCACCCCTCTCCCTGATCCCACCCCTCTCCCTGATCCCATCCCTCTCCCTGATGCCACCCCTCTCCCTGATGCCACCCCTCTCCCTGATCCCACCCCTCTCCCTGACGTCACCCCTCTCCCTGATGCCACCCCTCTCCCTGACGTCACCCCTCTCCCTGATGCTACCCCTCTCCCTGACGTCACCCCTCTCCCTGATGCTACCCCTCTCCCTGACGCGCCTCCTATCCATTTCCCTGCATCGTTCACTCTTTTACGTACCCCCTCCCCTGCCACCCTCGCACCCTCACACCCGCAAGTTCCGGTTTCTCCGTTTGTTGCCGAGCTTTGAATGATAAATGTTGAGGGGCCTCAGTTTTAGGGCGGAAACGTCTGATGGAAGATGTGCCTGGATGTGCGACTGGAGCTTTCACTACAACTCTACCCCAGACCTATCACTGAAGCCTCGCGCTTCCGGCTTAGCGTTGAAATAATAGTTTTTCTACGCAATTGACGAGAGATTACGTGTCTGTGATGACCACACCGTGAAGTGTTTGTGATGACCACACCGTGAAGTGTCTGTGATGACCACACCGTGAAGTGTCTGATGACCACACCGTGAAGTGTTTGTGATGACCACATCGTGAAGTGTCAGTGATGACCACACCGTGAAGTGTCTCTGATGACCACACCGTGAATTGTGTGTGATGACCACACCGTGAAGTGTTTGTTATGACCACACCGTGAAGTGTTTGTGATGACCACATCGTGAAGTGTCAGTGATGACCACACCGTGAAGTGTCTCTGATGACCACACCGTGAATTGTGTGTGATGACCACACCGTGAAGTGTTTGTTATGACCACACCGTGAAGTGTTTGTGATGACCACATCGTGAAGTGTCAGTGATGACCACACCGTGAAGTGTCTCTGATGACCACACCGTGAATTGTGTGTGATGACCACACCGTGAAATGACAAATGGGGAAAAACCGCACTCTTTCGAATGAAGACGGTGTGGCATGTTTATCCCGCATAAACATCGGCGAAGTTCGACTCACGCACCAGCCACAGATGACACTCGACAATATCCGGGGGCGGTAGTTATAAACCGCACCGAAGCTACGCCAATAGACTTAGCGCTAAGTGGAACACTTGTCGTGTGATTATCGGGTTCAAAATACAACAGTCTTCCCCGAAGAAGCGTATTTCCTAAGCTAAGAAAGTGACAAAGGTATATTGAATATGATTTCTTGACCATGAGCACCGCCACAACGAGCTGAGGAGGCCACACGTGCAAATGCTACGTGTGATTTATAAATGCCGCCCCAGGCTTATTACCTGCAATAAAGTTATTATTGCCTCTATACGTTTATCGTATGGCATAGACGATAAAGTTATCCTTCAAACCCATTAGAGAACTTCATGATATCGAGATATGGATAGCTGTATCCAGAGACACAAGGAATGAGAGAGGGCGAGGGGGAGAGAGAGAGGGGAAGAGAGAGGGCGAGGAGGAGAGAGAGAGGGGAAGAGAGAGAGGGGAAGAGAGAGGGCGAGAGTGAAAACACCGGTGTAAGCCGACCCCAATAATTCACACCAGAGCTCTGTGGACACGTGGTTCGGTCATGTTACCAGAGGGGGGGGGGGTAGGGCCTCTTCCTCCTCCCAGAGTGCATTGCGCCCAAGCGGCTGATCCAGGCGAGAAGACAGGATGAGGGAAGCGCTTGGGGAGATAACGGTTTCGCCCGACGGGTGCGCGTGTAACAGATTTACCTATGCAACTTGACCGGGTGGTGTGGGGGCTGGGGCTGGGGGCTGGGGCTGTGGCAGATGCTGGAGCAGGGTGGGGGTGAGGTGGGTGGGTGGCGTGGGTGTTTAGCCGACTGATGGCTGCCGTAGCTGAGTCTGGCTCAGCGGGGTCCTGTCATAACAGGGGTCAGTGTTGTGTTTCTGGGGATGCAACGACCAGACTTCTTCCCGACCTGAGTGCTGACATAAGCCGGGTGACGGTAGGGGTGGCGGGGCGCAAGGGGGTCTCTGCGTGGTGTCTGCAGTGGACGGGGGGGGGGCTATTGGGGGGAAGAGGTGACGTAAGTACCACGACGGAATGTGATGTTGGGACGTGTTGGGGGCTCTGGGGTGGAGTGGGGTGGGGTTGGTTGTGGAGTGGGGTGGGGTTGGTTGTGGAGTAGGGTGGGGTTGTTTGTGGAGTGGGGTGGGGTTGGTTGTGGAGTGGTGGTGGGGTGCGGCGTTTGCTCCGGTCATTCTTGGTGGTGTCAGTATCGACGGGATGGACAGGGAGGGTGCGGGTGGTTGGCAGGGGCCGTGGGGGGAGGGGTGATGGACCATCATACGCTGATGATGTGTCAGGAATGCAGATGTGTCAGCCCCTTGCCGACCGCGACAGCCTGCCTGTTACACCCTCCCACCTCCTCCCTCCCTCCTCCCCCACAGTCTCCCTGTTACACCCTCTCCCCCTCCCCCCAACTCCCCCCACTCGCCAGGTGGGCACGCCCCATGCTCACAGCGTCCTCTGTGATCCTGTGTATGTCTTGTATTGTGGGTAGGCGTAACCTCCAACCATACCACGCTTCGCTCATCGCCTTAACCACAGTGAGAGCCTTAACAAGGTCAGCCTGAACCACAGTGACAGCCTTACCCGCAATCACAGGCTTAACCGCAATAACGGCCTTAACCGCAATCACAGCCTGAACCTCAATAACGGCCTTAACCGCAATCGCAGCCTTACCCGCAATCACAGCCTTACCCGCAATCGCAGCCTTACCCGCAATCGCGGCCTTACCCGCAATCACAGCCTTAACCGCAATCACAGCCTTAACCTCAATAACGGCCTTAACCGCAATCACAGCCTTACCCGCAATCGCAGCCTTACCTACAATCACAGCCTTACCCGCAATCGCGGCCTTACCCGCAATCACAGCCTGAACCTCAATAACGGCCTTAACCGCAATCGCAGCCTTACCCGCAATCACAGCCTTACCCGCAATCGCAGCCTTACCCGCAATCGCGGCCTTACCTGCAATCACAGCCTTAACCGCAATCACAGCCTTAACCTCAATAACGGCCTTACCCGCAATCACAGCCTTACCCGCAATCACAGCCTTACCCGCAATCACAGCCTTACCCGCAATCACAGCCTTACCCGCAATCGCAGCCTTACCTACAATCACAGCCTGAACCGCAATCACAGCCTGAACCGCAATCACAGCCTGAACCTCAATAACGGCCTTAACCGCAATCACAGCCTTACCCGCAATCACAGCCTTACCCGCAATCACAGCCTGAACCGCAATCACAGCCTGAACCTCAATAACGGCCTTAACCGCAATCACAGCCTTACCCGCAATCGCAGCCTTACCTACAATCACAGCCTGAACCGCAATCACAGCCTGAACCGCAATCACAGCCTGAACCTCAATAACGGCCTTACCCGCAATCACAGCCTGAACCTCAATAACGGCCTTAACGGCAATCACAGCCTTAACCGCAATCACAGCCTTACCCGCAATCACAGCCTTACCCGCAATCACAGCCTTAACCGCAATCACAGCCTTACCCGCAATCACAGCCTTACCCGCAATCACAGCCTGAACCGCAATCACAGCCTGAACCTCAATAACGGCCTTAACCGCAATCACAGCCTTACCCGCAATCGCAGCCTTACCTACAATCACAGCCTGAACCGCAATCACAGCCTGAACCGCAATCACAGCCTGAACCTCAATAACGGCCTTACCCGCAATCACAGCCTGAACCTCAATAACGGCCTTACCCGCAATCACAACCTGAACCGCAATCACAGCCTTAACCGCAATCACAGCCTGAACCTCAATAACGGCCTTAACCGCAATCACAGCCTTACCCGCAATCGCAGCCTTACCTACAATCACAGCCTGAACCGCAATCACAGCCTGAACCGCAATCACAGCCTGAACCTCAATAACGGCTTCACCCGCAATCACAGCCTGAACCTCAATAACGGCCTTAACCGCAATCACAGCCTTAACCGCAATCACAGCCTTACCCGCAATCACAGCCTTAACCTCAATAACGGCCTTACCCGCAATCACAGCCTTACCCGCAATCACAGCCTTACCCGCAATCACAGCCTTACCCGCAATCACAGCCTTACCCGCAATCGCAGCCTTACCTACAATCACAGCCTGAACCGCAATCACAGCCTGAACCGCAATCACAGCCTGAACCTCAATAACGGCCTTACCCGCAATCACAGCCTGAACCTCAATAACGGCCTTAACCGCAATCACAGCCTTAACCGCAATCACAGCCTTAACCGCAATCACAGCCTTAACCGCAATCACAGCCTTAACCGCAATCACAGCCTTACCCGCAATCGCAGCCTTACCTGCAATCACAGCCTGAACCGCAATCACAGCCTGAACCTCAATAACGGCCTTAACCGCAATCACAGCCTTAACCGCAATCACGGCCTGAACCTCAATAACGGCCTTACCCGCAATCACAGCCTGAACCTCAATAACGGCCTTACCCGCAATCACAGCCTGAACCTCAATAACGGCCTTAACCGCAATCACAGCCTTAACCTCAATCACAGCCTTAACCGCAATCACAGCCTTAACCGCAATCACAACCTTAACCGCAATCACAGCCTTAACCACAATCACAGCCTTAACCGCAATAACAGCCTTACCCGCAATCACAACCTGAACCGCAATAACAGCCTTACCCGCAATCACAACCTGAACCGCAATCACAGCCTTAACCGCAATCACAGCCTGAACCGCAATCACAGCCTGAACCTCAAAAACGGCCTTACCCGCAATCACAGCCTTAACTGCAATCACAGCCTTACCCGCAATCACAGCCTGAACCTCAATAACGACCTTAACCGCAATCACAGCCTTAACCGCAATCACAGCCTGAACCGCAATCACAGCCTGAACCTCAAAAACGGCCTTACCCGCAATCACAGCCTGAACCTCAATAACGGCCTTACCCGCAATCACAACCTGAACCGCAATCACAGCCTTAACCACAATCACAGCCTTAACCGCAATCACAGCCTTAACCGCAATCACAGCCTTAACCGCAATCACAACCTTAACCGCAATCACAGCCTTAACCACAATCACAGCCTTAACCGCAATCACAGCCTTACCCGCAATCGCAGCCTGAACCTCAATAACGGCCTTACCCGCAATCACAACCTGAACCGCAATCACAGCCTGAACCGCAATCAAAGCCTGAACCGCAATCACAGCCTGAACCTCAATAACGGCCTTAACCGCAATCACAGCCTTACCCGCAATCACAGCCTGAACCTCAATAACGGCCTTACCCGCAATCACAGCCTTAACCGCAATCACAGCCTGAACCTCAATAACGGCCTTACCCGCAATCACAGCCTTAACCGCAATCACAGCCTGAACCTCAATAACGGCCTTAACCGCAATCACAGCCTTAACCGCAATCACAGCCTGAACCTCAATAACGGCCTTAACCGCAATCACAGCCTGAACCGCAATCACAGCCTTAACCGCAATCACAGCCTTACCCGCAATCACAGCCTTACCCGCAATCACAGCCTTAACCGCAATCACAGCCTTAACCACAATCACAGCCTTACCCGCAATCACAGCCTGAACCTCAATAACGGCCTTAACCGCAATCACAGCCTGAACCTCAATCACAGCCTTACCCGCAATCAGCCTGAACCGCAATCACAGCCTGAACCTCAATCACAGCCTTACCCGCAATCACAGCCTGAACCGCAATCACAGCCTTAACCGCAATCACAGCCTTACCCGCAATCACAGCCTTACCCGCAATCACAGCCTTAACCGCAATCACAGCCTTAACCACAATCACAGCCTTACCCGCAATCACAGCCTGAACCTCAATAACGGCCTTAACCGCAATCACAGCCTTACCCGCAATCGCAGCCTTACCTACAATCACAGCCTGAACCGCAATCGCAGCCTTACCTACAATCACAGCCTGAACCGCAATCACAGCCTGAACCGCAATCACAGCCTGAACCTCAATAACGGCCTTACCCGCAATCACAGCCTGAACCTCAATAACGGCCTTAACCGCAATCACAGCCTTAACCGCAATCACAACCTTAACCGCAATCACAGCCTTAACCACAATCACAGCCTTAACCGCAATCACAGCCTTACCCGCAATCGCAGCCTGAACCTCAATAACGGCCTTACCCGCAATCACAACCTGAACCGCAATCACAGCCTGAACCGCAATCAAAGCCTGAACCGCAATCACAGCCTGAACCTCAATAACGGCCTTAACCGCAATCACAGCCTTACCCGCAATCGCAGCCTTACCTACAATCACAGCCTGAACCGCAATCGCAGCCTTACCTACAATCACAGCCTTAACCGCAATCACAGCCTGAACCTCAATAACGGCCTTAACCGCAATCACAGCCTTAACCGCAATCACAGCCTGAACCTCAATAACGGCCTTACCCGCAATCACAACCTGAACCGCAATCACAGCCTTAACCGCAATCACAGCCTGAACCTCAATAACGGCCTTACCCGCAATCACAGCCTTAACCGCAATCACAGCCTGAACCTCAATAACGGCCTTAACCGCAATCACAGCCTTAACCGCAATCACAGCCTGAACCTCAATAACGGCCTTAACCGCAATCACAGCCTGAACCGCAATCACAGCCTTAACCGCAATCACAGCCTTACCCGCAATCACAGCCTTACCCGCAATCACAGCCTTAACCGCAATCACAGCCTTAACCACAATCACAGCCTTACCCGCAATCACAGCCTGAACCTCAATAACGGCCTTAACCGCAATCACAGCCTGAACCTCAATCACAGCCTTACCCGCAATCAGCCTGAACCGCAATCACAGCCTGAACCTCAATCACAGCCTTACCCGCAATCACAGCCTGAACCGCAATCACAGCCTTAACCGCAATCACAGCCTTACCCGCAATCACAGCCTTACCCGCAATCACAGCCTTAACCGCAATCACAGCCTTAACCACAATCACAGCCTTACCCGCAATCACAGCCTGAACCTCAATAACGGCCTTAACCGCAATCACAGCCTTACCCGCAATCGCAGCCTTACCTACAATCACAGCCTGAACCGCAATCGCAGCCTTACCTACAATCACAGCCTGAACCGCAATCACAGCCTGAACCGCAATCACAGCCTGAACCTCAATAACGGCCTTACCCGCAATCACAGCCTGAACCTCAATAACGGCCTTACCCGCAATCACAACCTGAACCGCAATCACAGCCTTAACCGCAATCACAGCCTGAACCTCAATAACGGCCTTAACCGCAATCACAGCCTTAACCGCAATCACAGCCTGAACCTCAATAACGGCCTTACCCGCAATCACAACCTGAACCGCAATCGCAGCCTTACCTACAATCACAGCCTGAACCGCAATCACAGCCTTAACCGCAATCACAGCCTGAACCTCAATAACGGCCTTAACCGCAATCACAGCCTTAACCGCAATCACAGCCTTACCCGCAATCAGCCTGAACCGCAATCACAGCCTGAACCTCAATAACGGCCTTACCCGCAATCACAACCTGAACCGCAATCACAGCCTTAACCACAATCACAGCCTTAACCGCAATCACAGCCTTAACCGCAATCACAGCCTTAACCGCAATCACAACCTTAACCGCAATCACAGCCTTAACCACAATCACAGCCTTAACCGCAATCACAGCCTTACCCGCAATCGCAGCCTGAACCTCAATAACGGCCTTACCCGCAATCACAACCTGAACCGCAATCACAGCCTGAACCGCAATCACAGCCTGAACCGCAATCACAGCCTGAACCTCAATAACGGCCTTAACCGCAATCACAGCCTTACCCGCAATCGCAGCCTTACCTACAATCACAGCCTGAACCGCAATCGCAGCCTTACCTACAATCACAGCCTGAACCGCAATCACAGCCTGAACCGCAATCACAGCCTGAACCTCAATAACGGCCTTACCCGCAATCACAGCCTGAACCTCAATAACGGCCTTACCCGCAATCACAACCTGAACCGCAATCACAGCCTTAACCGCAATCACAGCCTGAACCTCAATAACGGCCTTAACCGCAATCACAGCCTTAACCGCAATCACAGCCTGAACCTCAATAACGGCCTTACCCGCAATCACAGCCTTAACCGCAATCACAGCCTGAACCTCAATAACGGCCTTAACCGCAATCACAGCCTTAACCGCAATCACAGCCTGAACCTCAATAACGGCCTTAACCGCAATCACAGCCTTACCCGCAATCAGCCTGAACCGCAATCACAGCCTGAACCTCAATCACAGCCTTACCCGCAATCACAGCCTGAACCGCAATCACAGCCTTAACCGCAATCACAGCCTTACCCGCAATCACAGCCTTACCCGCAATCACAGCCTTAACCGCAATCACAGCCTTAACCACAATCACAGCCTTACCCGCAATCACAGCCTGAACCTCAATAACGGCCTTAACCGCAATCACAGCCTTACCCGCAATCGCAGCCTTACCTACAATCACAGCCTGAACCGCAATCGCAGCCTTACCTACAATCACAGCCTGAACCGCAATCACAGCCTGAACCGCAATCACAGCCTGAACCTCAATAACGGCCTTACCCGCAATCACAGCCTGAACCTCAATAACGGCCTTACCCGCAATCACAACCTGAACCGCAATCACAGCCTTAACCGCAATCACAGCCTGAACCTCAATAACGGCCTTAACCGCAATCACAGCCTTAACCGCAATCACAGCCTGAACCTCAATAACGGCCTTACCCGCAATCACAACCTGAACCGCAATCGCAGCCTTACCTACAATCACAGCCTGAACCGCAATCACAGCCTTAACCGCAATCACAGCCTGAACCTCAATAACGGCCTTAACCGCAATCACAGCCTTAACCGCAATCACAGCCTTACCCGCAATCAGCCTGAACCGCAATCACAGCCTGAACCTCAATCACAGCCTTACCCGCAATCACAGCCTGAACCGCAATCACAGCCTTAACCGCAATCACAGCCTTACCCGCAATCACAGCCTGAACCGCAATCACAGCCTTAACCGCAATCACAGCCTTACCCGCAATCACAGCCTTACCCGCAATCACAGCCTTAACCACAATCACAGCCTTACCCGCAATCGCAGCCTTACCTGCAATCACAGCCTTAACCGCAATCACAGCCTTACCCGCAATCACAGCCTGAACCTCAATAACGGCCTTACCCGCAATCACAACCTGAACCGCAATCACAGCCTTAACCGCAATCACAGCCTGAACCTCAATAACGGCCTTAACCGCAATCACAGCCTTAACCGCAATCACAGCCTGAACCTCAATAACGGCCTTACCCGCAATCACAGCCTGAACCTCAATAACGGCCTTACCCGCAATCACAACCTGAACCGCAATCACAGCCTTAACCGCAATCACAGCCTGAACCTCAATAACGGCCTTAACCGCAATCACAGCCTTAACCGCAATCACAGCCTTAACCGCAATCACAACCTTAACCGCAATCACAGCCTTAACCACAATCACGGCCTTAACCGCAATAACAGCCTTACCCGCAATCACAGCCTGAACCGCAATCACAGCCTGAACCTCAATCACAGCCTTACCCGCAATCACAGCCTGAACCGCAATCACAGCCTTAACCGCAATCACAGTCTTACCCGCAATCACAGCCTGAACCGCAATCACAGCCTTACCCGCAATCACAGCCTGAACCGCAATCACAGCCTTAGCCGCAATCACAGTCTTACCCACAGTCACAGCCTGAACCGCAATCACAGCTTTAACCGCAATCACAGTCTTACCCGCAATCACAGCCTGAACCGCAATCACAGCTTTAACCGCAATCACAGCCTTACCCGCAATCACAGCCTAAACCGCAATCACAGCTTTAACCGCAATCACAGCCTTACCCGCAATCACAGCCTGAACCGCAATCACAGCCTGAACCGCAATCACAGCCTTAACCGCAATCACACTCTTACCCGCAATCACAGCCTGAACCGCAATCACAGCCTTAACCGCAGTCACAGCCTTAACCGCAATCACAGCCTTAACCGCAATCACAGCCTTAACTGCAATCACAGCTATAGATACAACCATATATCAAACTGGGCCAAACGTCTAGATAACTTGTTTTGCGGCAGCTGAGATATCAGACTCACAAAATGGTGACTTATGCTTTATCCTCTCCCATTGTACTGACAGCCACGCTGGGTGCCAGTTGCCAGATATGAGAAACATATCCTAGACTTTGCCTTATGTTGAGCGACAAGGAGAGGTCATTTGGCTGAGACCGCCGATAGTATTGTGCCAAATTACCTCAATGACAACCTACTTCAAAACCAACAATTTTCAATATAAAATCAATAAAAAGGTACCAAGGCCGTGAACTGTGACGTCTGCAGGCAAATTGATAACAAACAAGTTTGTTCCAGAAAGTACAATTTGGGCCCTTTTGACGGCCATTATGTTCTCAAGGGCGTATCTAGGGGGGTGTCCAGGGGGTCCGGACCGCCCCCGTCCCTTTTTGAGAAAGAATGTCGTTTTTCCCTACACAATTTAGGCCACCCCCCCCCACTACCCCCGGTCGCAAGTGTTTTCAGAGGACACCCGCCCCCCGTCTTCGAAATTTAGAGGATCACCCGTTCGCAACTTTGTACAGACCCCCCCCCCCCTAGATCCCCCCCCCCTGGATCCGCCCCTGGAATGAACTGTATTATTTTAGTCACTTCCCCATGGTCAATTGGGGTTGAAGGTGATGTTTGATGTTTTTGAGAAACAACACGAAGCCATTTATTACAAGGGTGTTTAAATGGTCAGGTCTATGTCATTTTCCACTCGAGGGGTACGCATGATTACGCTCAGAGTACGTAACTAACGGGTAAATGTTAGAGCAGCGGTTGCAGAGTGTCTGTCAAATTTCCGTCCTATGTGAACGTCATTCAGACACGTAATGTGAGTTCAGTCGTTCAATAACAATTTGAAGGTCAGCTTTAGCAACCTGCCTTCTCTTATCCATATTCTCTCATCAATCTCATTGTATCAATCTTCTTTTACCCGTATTATCTTCGTATGAGTCCCCCCCCCCCCGCTACACACCGCCCCACCAACCGCGGAAGACCAAACCATTATCACCGATAGGTTTCCGGTATCCATCTTGTGTTGTAATTTTTCTTATTTTCTCTTTCCAAACGTTCTTTTATGAATATTCTTATCAACCTTTTCTTATGAATCGTCTCATCAACATCGGTCAATAAGACGTGTGCTAATGTCTTTCGTTGAATGCCATTGTTCAATACAGCTCCATGTTAGCTGGAGTCAATAACCGCTAGATAAACCTTTATCAACCAGCCTTCCCAAGCTTCTCTGATAAATGTTCTTTGTAGCTTTGTAGCTACATCTGCCAGTAGTCTCTTACGCACATTATCTGATCAATCATGTCTTGTCAATATTCTTATCAATACTATACTTATTCTTTTCACTGATCTCATTATTGCTATTTTCTCTCATCAATCGTTTATTATTAATCTTCTCAGTAATCTTCAGATCAATTTTGTCTCATTAATCTTGTCTTACCAGTCATCTCTTGATATCAATGTATTACGGAGAGGCGTATTCTATACACTTGGTAATCACTACCTCACACCGTATTCCGCGAGGAGATTCGACCCGGCGATTGGGAGGGCGGGGGTGTGGTGGTGGGGGGGGGGGGGCGTGGCTGGGAGGTCCAACGTACGAAGATGTCTGTCCGTGGGTCTGTCTGAGTAATGGGGTAGGGGGCTGGGGGGCTGGGGGCGGGGCAGCAGGTTGAGAGAGTCCCGGTGTTAATGAGCCGTGGGAGCCCCCCGTTCACAGATCAAGACGGCCGAAGCCCAGATTGTTGCGGCGATAGCGGTAATTGGCTCTGAGCGGCAGGTCACAGAGGTCACGACAGGTCAGAGGAACGCTCCGGAACCGTCCAATGAGTCCGTATAAGTCACGCACCAGCGACATGTAACAGTCGCCGACAGCCATGAGGGGAGGGGGGCGGCCAGGGGAAATCCTGGGGGGAGTCGGGGTGGGGTGACCAGGGTGTGTGGTGGGGTGGGTGATAATCCGGATGTTGATGTGTGCCAGGGTGGCAAGGCGGAGGGACCTTACAGGTCGGGGGGGTGGGGGGGTCCGGACTGCCAAAATGGGGTGGGATGAGCTTGGGGTGGAATGGAGGTTGGGCGGAGGGGGTGGGGGGTGTCGGCAAACATGGCATCGGCACGTTTGATAAAAATACCACTCCACCGACTACGCAGCGACTTATATATATATATATTATATATGTTTATCTATGCACCATATGGCTAAACAGCGTCCTATCGAACATCACAGGATCTTGTGCAGGCACTTACATGCCATTCACGCCCCACCCCCACCCCAACCCACCCCCAACGACTAGCCCCCCCCCCCCCCACCCCCACACACACACCGCCCCACCAACCGCGGAAGACCAAACCATTATCACCGATAGGTTTCCGTTATCTGCAGCGTAAGCGAGTGAGCATAAAACAGGACGACCAGGCTGGGTGGGGATCGCCCCCCCCCCCCCTGTCCCCCTGGAGGGTGCAATATGAGCTTACCCCGGGATTACCCGAGGAATGCCGTCGGTGTACCTACCTCCAATCTAACACCGACCGCTCTCAGTCCGCAGCCAATATGCTGGCATGCGCCTCAAACCTCTCTCTCCCTTTCCCATTTACGCCAGATTCTATATCATACATATTTTCTACACGGGTAAATATATAAGTACGCCAGAAGAGGACCGTTGGGGTTTGTTGGTCCTGGGAGCTAGGCCGGCCGAGCGGTTTCCATGAGGTGGTTTTATCTAGGTCAAATAATGATGTTGATAGTTGTTGGACGTACGGCCGCGACAACATGAGTCTATCGGGATGGTGAGGGGGATGGGGGCTGAAGCCTTAGACTTATGAGAAAGCAGGCACTGAGGAATGGGCAACCGTGTATTCACGGTCCCAGCATCAACATCATCTACTTAGGAGCCTTTTTACGAGGTGATATAGAGGGGTGGTGGTGATGGTGGTGGTGATGGTGGTGATTGTGGGATGGTGGTGATGGTGGTGATTATGAGATGGTGGCGATGGTGGGCTGATGGTGATGGTGTTGATGATGGGATGGAGATGGTGGTGATTGTGGGATGGTGGTGATTGTGGGATGGTGGTGATTGTGGGATGGTGGTGATGGTGGGATAATGGTGGGGTGGTAATGGTGGGATGGTGGTAATGGTGGGATGGTGGTAATGGTGGGATGGTGGTAATGGTGGGATGGTGGTAATGGTGGGATGGTATGACCTGTAGCTACCGATCTGGTAATACTATACAAGCAAATCCTGTCCACAAAGTCACTTCCTGTGCTCAACGGACCTTCAATGCAGTCGAAGACTGGTAACGTAGCAACGCCTGTTCGGACGCTCTCTGGAAAACACAAACCTCTCTCTACTGGATGAATCTGACAAACATGAGATACCTTTTCGTTTATGCACGCCTGTTTGCAACGGCATTGCATGAAAGCGTGACCTCTTTGCATGGGTCTGTGGTACAGGCATTGCACGTTTGTACACGTCTTTTGCACAGACATAGCAAGTTTGTACACGTCTTTTGTACAGACATAGCAAGTTTGTACACGTCTTTTGTACAGACATAACAGACATCAGGCTTCGCACAGGTATGGTTGTGTTGTATAATCAGCTTGCTTGTGCTTGGTCTGTCTATTAGGCCACTGTGTGTTCGTATAAACATGGCCATAAACAGTCTTCTTATAACATAGTGTACAGGCATATCAACAGTTATCACGTGTGTACTTCAGACTATAACTGTTGCATAATTACTTCGCAATGAAACAAGACACAAATTTGTAGGGTGATCTTGGCATTCAGCGACTCAATGTTATGATATATTAGGGACAGAATATTTGATATCCAGGGGGGGGGGTGCAAAAAAACGAGTTACTGAAAAAAAAACATTGCCCTCTATTTCCTTAACAAAAATACAACTATGCCCTCATACTGTTAAGCGGAATACATTTGCATGTAAATAAAACAGGCCATCACAAGAACCTCCTAACAAATTCTGACCTCCCCATGGCCACAAACAAAATTCAGCTCATGTCGAATCCCAAAATATTCTGTTGGCCCCCACCCAAAATCCACAGCCTCCCCCCCCCCCCCCCCACTCCTCTGGATATCGCTTGTGACGAGACAGATCCTGCTGGAGTACTGCGCTCTGTAGTGGTCCACAACCTGACGTGTATATTACTGTTACAGACCGTGCACTGCCCACCCATGGCGACTTGCCTATGGCTCTAGCACTGCCCACCCATGGCGACTTGCCTATGGCTCTAGCACTGCCCACCCATGGCGACTTCTCTATGGCTCTAGCACTGCCAACCCATGGCGACTTGCCTATGGCTCTAGCACTGCCCACCCATGGCGACTTGCCTATGGCTCTAGCACTGCCCACCCATGGCGACTTGCCTATGGCTCTAGCACTGCCCACCCATGGCGACTTGCCTATGGCTCTAGCACTGCCCACCCGGCCATGGCGACTTCCCTATGGCTCTAGCACTAGCCTTAAAAATATCAGGCTGGCACGCGGCAATATCGCTGAACATATCACCATTAACGCCATCATAAGACCATTCCGTTTGAAGTAAGTGATATAATTTCTGCTATTCGCACGCGTATCTAAACTTGATAAGGTAGCCCTTATCTTATTACTTAAAGTACTAGGACTTATCACTATTCCTGGCAATTAGGACACTGCTCAAGTTTCATTAAACCCCCATTTCATAGAAGCTAAGCTTGACGAGTTACGCAAGAGACTGATTGATTGATTGATCCTAGAGACTAAAGATTACTGATGCAGTAGAGAAACCCACGTAAATCTGTAAACTATTATATCCTGCTCAATACTACACTTTGCCCATCAATCGCTCTAACTCGACTGATCAGGACCTGTAGTATCCGCTGATATGGTCAATAACATAACAGTTACTTTGCGTTACACAAAACACGTGAGGGGTAATCTAGCAACAACAACAAGCTAGTAATGTCTTTTAGGTGGAAGCAGAAACTGTTACATCTGTGACTGATGGGAGATCTGATGGGAGATATTGCACAGTCCTGACGTGTATATCAACTATGATCTGATGGGAGATATTGTACACAGGCCTGACGTGTATATCAACTATGATCTGATGGGAGATATTGTACACAGGCCTGACGTGTATATCAACTATGATCTGATGGGAGATATTGTACACAGGCCTGACGTGTATATCAACTATGATCTGATGGGAGATATTGCACAGTCCTGACGTGTATATCAACTATGATCTGATGGGAGATATTGTACAGTTCTGACGTGTATATCAACTATGATCTGATGGGAGATATTGTACAGTTCTGACGTGTATATCAACTATGATCTGATGAGAGATATTGTACAGTCCTGACGTGTATGTCAACTATGATCTGATGGGAGATATTGTACACAGGCCTGACGTGTATATCAACTATGATCTGATGGGAGATATTGTACAGGCCTGACGTGTATATCAACTATGATCTGATGGGAGATATTGTACAGGCCTGACGTGTATATCAACTATGATCTGATGGGAGATATTGCACAGTCCTGACGTGTATATCAACTATGATCTGATGGGAGATATTGTACAGTTCTGACGTGTATATCAACTATGATCTGATGGGAGATATTGTACAGTCCTGACGTGTATATCAACTATGATCTGATGGGAGATATTGCACAGTCCTGACGTGTATATCAACTATGATCTGATGGGAGATATTGTACAGTCCTGACGTGTATATCAACTATGATCTGATGGGAGATATTGCACAGGCCTGACGTGTATATCAACTATGATCTGATGGGAGATATTGTACAGTCCTGACGTGTATATCAACTATGATCTGATGGGAGATATTGCACAGTCCTGACGTGTATATCAACTATGATCTGATGGGAGATATTGTACAGGCCTGACGTGTATATCAACTATGATCTGATGGGAGATATTGTACACAGGCCTGACGTGTATGTCAACTATGATCTGATGGGAGATATTGTACAGTCCTGACGTGTATATCAACTATGATCTGATGGGAGATATTGCACAGTCCTGACGTGTATATCAACTATGATCTGATGGGAGATATTGTACAGTCCTGACGTGTATATCAACTATGATCTGATGGGAGATATTGTACACAGGCCTGACGTGTATATCAACTATGATCTGATGGGAGATATTGTACAGTCCTGACGTGTATATCAACTATGATCTGATGGGAGATATTGCACAGTCCTGACGTGTATATCAACTATGATCTGATGGGAGATATTGTACAGGCCTGACGTGTATATCAACTATGATCTGATGGGAGATATTGTACAGTCCTGACGTGTATATCAACTATGATCTGATGGGAGATATTGCACAGTCCTGACGTGTATATCAACTATGATCTGATGGGAGATATTGCACAGTCCTGACGTGTATATCAACTATGATCTGATGGGAGATATTGTACACAGGCCTGACGTGTATATCAACTATGATCTGATGGGAGATATTGTACAGTTCTGACGTGTATATCAACTATGATCTGATGGGAGATATTGTACAGTCCTGACGTGTATATCAACTATGATCTGATGGGAGATATTGTACAGTCCTGACGTGTATATCAACTATGATCTGATGGGAGATATTGCACAGTCCTGACGTGTATATCAACTATGATCTGATGGGAGATATTGTACACAGGCCTGACGTGTATATCAACTATGATCTGATGGGAGATATTGTACAGGCCTGACGTGTATGTCAACTATGATCTGATGGGAGATATTGTACAGGCCTGACGTGTATGTCAACTATGATCTGATGGGAGATATTGTACACAGTCCTGACGTGTATATCAACTATGATCGGATGGGAGATATTGTACAGTCATGACGTGTATATCAACTATGATCTGATGGGAGATATTGTACAGTCCTGACGTGTATATCAACTATGATCTGATGGGAGATATTGTACACAGGCCTGACGTGTATATCAACTATGATCTGATGGGAGATATTGTACACAGGCCTGACGTGTATATCAACTATGATCTGATGGGAGATATTGTACAGTCCTGACGTGTATATCAACTATGATCTGATGGGAGATATTGCACAGTCCTGACGTGTATATCAACTATGATCTGATGGGAGATATTGTACAGTCCTGACGTGTATATCAACTATGATCTGATGGGAGATATTGTACAGTCCTGACGTGTATGTCAACTATGATCTGATGGGAGATATTGTACAGTCCTGACGTGTATATCAACTATGATCTGATGGGAGATATTGTACAGTCATGACGTGTATATCAACTATGATCTGATGGGAGATATTGTACAGTCCTGACGTGTATGTCAACTATGATCTGATGGGAGATATTGTACAGTCCTGACGTGTATATCAACTATGATCTGATGGGAGATATTGTACAGTTCTGACGTGCATATCAACTATGATCTGATGGGAGATATTGTACAATCCTGACGTGTATATCAACTATGATCTGATGGGAGATATTGTACAGTCCTGACGTGTATATCAACTATGATCTGATGGGAGATATTGTACAGTCCTGACGTGTATGTCAACTATGATCTGATGGGAGATATTGTACAGTCCTGACGTGTATATCAACTATGATCTGATGGGAGATATTGTACAGTCCTGACGTGTATATCAACTATGATCTGATGGGAGATATTGTACAGTCATGACGTGTATATCAACTATGATCTGATGGGAGATATTGTACAGTCCTGACGTGTATGTCAACTATGATCTGATGGGAGATATTGTACAGTCCTGACGTGTATATCAACTATGATCTGATGGGAGATATTGTACAGTTCTGACGTGCATATCAACTATGATCTGATGGGAGATATTGTACAGTCCTGACGTGTATATCAACTATGATCTGATGGGAGATATTGTACAGTCCTGACGTGTATATCAACTATGATCGGATGGGAGATATTGTACAGTCATGACGTGTATATCAACTATGATCTGATGGGAGATATTGTACAGTTCTGACGTGTATATCAACTATGATCTGATGGGAGATATTGTACAGTCCTGACGTGTATATCAACTATGATCTGATGGGAGATATTGTACAGTTCTGACGTGTATATCAACTATGATCTGATGGGAGATATTGTACAGTCCTGACGTGTATATCAACTATGATCTGATGGGAGATATTGTACAGTCCTGACGTGTATATCAACTATGATCTGATGGGAGATATTGTACAGTCCTGACGTGTATATCAACTATGATCTGATGGGAGATATTGTACACAGGCCTGACGTGTATATCAACTATGATCTGATGGGAGATATTGTACACAGGCCTGACGTGTATATCAACTATGATCTGATGGGAGATATTGTACAGTCCTGACGTGTATATCAACTATGACCGGATGGGAGATATTGTACAGTCCTGACGTGCATATCAACTATGATCTGATGGGAGATATTGTACAGTCCTGACGTGTATATCAACTATGATCTGATGGGAGATATTGTACAGTCCTGACGTGTATATCAACTATGATCTGATGGGAGATATTGCACAGTCCTGACGTGTATGTCAACTATGATCTGATGGGAGATATTGCACAGTCCTGACGCGTATATCAACTATGATCGGATGGGAGATATTGTACAGGCCTGACGTGTATATCAACTATGATCTGATGGGAGATATTGTACAGTCCTGACGTGTATATCAACTATGATCTGATGGGAGATATTGTACAGTTCTGACGTGTATATCAACTATGATCTGATGGGAGATATTGTACAGTCCTGACGTGTATGTCAACTATGATCTGATGGGAGATATTGCACAGTCCTGACGTGTATATCAACTATGATCTGATGGGAGATATTGTACAGTCCTGACGTGTATGTCAACTATGATCTGATGGGAGATATTGCACAGTTCTGACGTGTATATCAACTATGATCTGATGGGAGATATTGTACAGTTCTGACGTGTATATCAACTATGATCTGATGGGAGATATTGTACAGTCATGACGTGTATATCAACTATGATCTGATGGGAGATATTGTACAGTTCTGACGTGTATATCAACTATGATCTGATGGGAGATATTGTACAGTTCTGACGTGTATATCAACTATGATCTGATGGGAGATATTGTACAGTCCTGACGTGTATATCAACTATGATCGGATGGGAGATATTGTACAGTTCTGACGTGTATATCAACTATGATCTGATGGGAGATATTGCACAGTCCTGACGTGTATGTCAACTATGATCTGATGGGAGATATTGTACAGTCCTGACGTGTATATCAACTATGATCGGATGGGAGATATTGTACAGTTCTGACGTGTATATCAACTATGATCTGATGGGAGATATTGCACAGTCCTGACGTGTATATCAACTATGATCTGATGGGAGATATTGCACAGTCCTGACGTGTATATCAACTATGATCTGATGGGAGATATTGTACAGTTCTGACGTGTATATCAACTATGATCTGATGGGAGATATTGTACAGTCCTGACGTGTATATCAACTATGATCGGATGGGAGATATTGTACACAGGCCTGACGTGTATGTCAACTATGATCTGATGGGAGATATTGCACAGGCCTGACGTGTATGTCAACTATGATCTGATGGGAGATATTGTACACAGGCCTGACGTGTATGTCAACTATGATCTGATGGGAGATATTGTACAGGCCTGACGTGTATGTCAACTATGATCTGATGGGAGATATTGCACAGTCCTGACGTGTATATCAACTATGATCTGATGGGAGATATTGTACAGGCCTGACGTGTATGTCAACTATGATCTGATGGGAGATATTGCACAGTCCTGACGTGTATATCAACTATGATCGGATGGGAGATATTGTACAGGCCTGACGTGTATGTCAACTATGATCTGATGGGAGATATTGCACAGTCCTGACGTGTATGTCAATTATGATCTGATGGGAGATATTGTACAGTTCTGACGTGTATATCAACTATGATCTGATGGGAGATATTGTACAGGCCTGACGTGTATATCAACTATGATCTGATGGGAGATATTGTACAGTCCTGACGTGTATGTCAACTATGATCTGATGGGAGATATTGTACAGTTCTGACGTGTATGTCAACTATGATCTGATGGGAGATATTGCACAGTCCTGACGTGTATGTCAACTATGATCTGATGGGAGATATTGTACACAGGCCTGACGTGTATGTCAACTATGATCTGATGGGAGATATTGTACAGGCCTGACGTGTATATCAACTATGATCTGATGGGAGATATTGTACAGGCCTGACGTGTATATCAACTATAATCTGATGGGAGATATTGTACAGTTCTGACGTGTATGTCAACTATGATCTGATGGGAGATATTGTACAGTCCTGACGTGTATATCAACTATGATCTGATGGGAGATATTGTACAGGCCTGACGTGTATATCAACTATGATCTGATGGGAGATATTGCACAGTCCTGACGTGTATATCAACTATGATCTGATGGGAGATATTGTACAGGCCTGACGTGTATATCAACTATGATCTGATGGGAGATATTGCACAGTCCTGACGTGTATATCAACTATGATCTGATGGGAGATATTGTACAGTCCTGACGTGTATGTCAACTATGATCTGATGGGAGATATTGTACAGTCCTGACGTGTATATCAACTATGATCTGATGGGAGATATTGCACAGTCCTGACGTGTATATCAACTATGATCTGATGGGAGATATTGTACAGGCCTGACGTGTATATCAACTATGATCTGATGGGAGATATTGCACAGTCCTGACGTGTATATCAACTATGATCTGATGGGAGATATTGTACAGTCCTGACGTGTATGTCAACTATGATCTGATGGGAGATATTGTACAGTCCTGACGTGTATATCAACTATGATCTGATGGGAGATATTGTACACAGGCCTGACGTGTATGTCAACTATGATCTGATGGGAGATATTGTACAGGCCTGACGTGTATATCAACTATGATCTGATGGGAGATATTGTACAGGCCTGACGTGTATGTCAACTATGATCTGATGGGAGATATTGCACAGTCCTGACGTGTATATCAACTATGATCTGATGGGAGATATTGTACAGTCCTGACGTGTATATCAACTATGATCTGATGGGAGATATTGCACAGTCCTGACGTGTATATCAACTATGATCTGATGGGAGATATTGTACACAGGCCTGACGTGTATATCAACTATGATCTGATGGGAGATATTGCACAGTCCTGACGTGTATATCAACTATGATCTGATGGGAGATATTGCACAGTCCTGACGTGTATATCAACTATGATCTGATGGGAGATATTGTACACAGGCCTGACGTGTATATCAACTATGATCTGATGGGAGATATTGCACAGTCCTGACGTGTATATCAACTATGATCTGATGGGAGATATTGTACACAGGCCTGACGTGTATATCAACTATGATCTGATGGGAGATATTGTACAGTCCTGACGTGTATATCAACTATGATCTGATGGGAGATATTGCACAGTCCTGACGTGTATATCAACTATGATCTGATGGGAGATATTGTACACAGGCCTGACGTGTATATCAACTATGATCTGATGGGAGATATTGTACAGGCCTGACGTGTATATCAACTATGATCTGATGGGAGATATTGTACAGTCCTGACGTGTATGTCAACTATGATCTGATGGGAGATATTGTACAGTCCTGACGTGTATATCAACTATGATCTGATGGAAGATATTGTACACAGGCCTGACGTGTATGTCAACTATGATCTGATGGGAGATATTGTACAGGCCTGACGTGTATGTCAACTATGATCTGATGGGAGATATTGCACAGTCCTGACGTGTATATCAACTATGATCTGATGGGAGATATTGTACAGGCCTGACGTGTATGTCAACTATGATCTGATGGGAGATATTGCACAGTCCTGACGTGTATGTCAACTATGATCTGATGGGAGATATTGTACAGGCCTGACGTGTATATCAACTATGATCTGATGGGAGATATTGTACACAGGCCTGACGTGTATGTCAACTATGATCTGATGGGAGATATTGTACACAGGCCTGACGTGTATGTCAACTATGATCTGATGGGAGATATTGCACAGTCCTGACGTGTATGTCAACTATGATCTGATGGGAGATATTGTACAGGCCTGACGTGTATATCAACTATGATCTGATGGGAGATATTGTACACAGGCCTGACGTGTATGTCAACTATGATCTGATGGGAGATATTGTACACAGGCCTGACGTGTATGTCAACTATGATCTGATGGGAGATATTGTACACAGGCCTGACGTGTATGTCAACTATGATCTGATGGGAGATATTGTACACAGGCCTGACGTGTATGTCAACTATGATCTGATGGGAGATATTGCACAGTCCTGACGTGTATGTCAACTATGATCTGATGGGAGATATTGTACAGGCCTGACGTGTATATCAACTATGATCTGATGGGAGATATTGTACACAGGCCTGACGTGTATGTCAACTATGATCTGATGGGAGATATTGTACACAGGCCTGACGTGTATGTCAACTATGATCTGATGGGAGATATTGTACACAGGCCTGACGTGTATATCAACTATGATCTGATAGGAGATATTGTACAGTCCTGACGTGTATATCAACTATGATCTGATGGGAGATATTGTACAGTCATGACGTGTATATCAACTATGATCTGATGGGAGATATTGCACAGTCCTGACGTGTATATCAACTATGATCTGATGGGAGATATTGTACACAGGCCTGACGTGTATGTCAACTATGATCTGATGGGAGATATTGTACAGTCCTGACGTGTATATCAACTATGATCTGATGGGAGATATTGTACACAGGCCTGACGTGTATGTCAACTATGATCTGATGGGAGATATTGTACAGGCCTGACGTGTATGTCAACTATGATCTGATGGGAGATATTGCACAGTCCTGACGTGTATATCAACTATGATCTGATGGGAGATATTGTACAGGCCTGACGTGTATGTCAACTATGATCTGATGGGAGATATTGCACAGTCCTGACGTGTATATCAACTATGATCTGATGGGAGATATTGTACAGTTCTGACGTGTATATCAACTATGATCTGATGGGAGATATTGTACAGGCCTGACGTGTATATCAACTATGATCTGATGGGAGATATTGTACAGTCCTGACGTGTATGTCAACTATGATCTGATGGGAGATATTGTACAGTTCTGACGTGTATGTCAACTATGATCTGATGGGAGATATTGTACACAGGCCTGACGTGTATGTCAACTATGATCTGATGGGAGATATTGTACAGTCCTGACGTGTATATCAACTATGATCTGATGGGAGATATTGTACAGTCCTGACGTGTATGTCAACTATGATCTGATGGGAGATATTGTACAGTTCTGACGTGTATATCAACTATGATCTGATGGGAGATATTGTACAGTCCTGACGTGTATGTCAACTATGATCTGATGGGAGATATTGTACAGTCCTGACGTGTATATCAACTATGATCTGATGGGAGATATTGTACAGGCCTGACGTGTATGTCAACTATGATCTGATGGGAGATATTGTACAGGCCTGACGTGTATGTCAACTATGATCTGATGGGAGATATTGTACAGGCCTGACGTGTATGTCAACTATGATCTGATGGGAGATATTGTACAGTCCTGACGTGTATATCAACTATGATCTGATGGGAGATATTGTACAGTCCTGACGTGTATGTCAACTATGATCTGATGGGAGATATTGTACAGTCCTGACGTGTATATCAACTATGATCTGATGGGAGATATTGTACAGTCCTGACGTGTATGTCAACTATGATCTGATGGGAGATATTGTACAGTCCTGACGTGTATATCAACTATGATCTGATGGGAGATATTGTACACAGGCCTGACGTGTATGTCAACTATGATCTGATGGGAGATATTGTACACAGGCCTGACGTGTATATCAACTATGATCTGATGGGAGATATTGTACAGTTCTGACGTGTATGTCAACTATGATCTGATGGGAGATATTGTACACAGGCCTGACGTGTATATCAACTATGATCTGATGGGAGATATTGTACACAGGCCTGACGTGTATATCAACTATGATCTGATGGGAGATATTGTACAGTTCTGACGTGTATGTCAACTATGATCTGATGGGAGATATTGTACACAGGCCTGACGTGTATGTCAACTATGATCTGATGGGAGATATTGTACAGTCCTGACGTGTATATCAACTATGATCTGATGGGAGATATTGTACACAGGCCTGACGTGTATGTCAACTATGATCCGATGGGAGATATTGTACAGTCCTGACGTGTATGTCAACTATGATCTGATGGGAGATATTGTACACAGGCCTGACGTGTATGTCAACTATGATCCGATGGGAGATATTGTACAGTCCTGACGTGTATGTCAACTATGATCTGATGGGAGATATTGTACACAGGCCTGACGTGTATGTCAACTATGATCTGATGGGAGATATTGTACACAGGCCTGACGTGTATATCAACTATGATCTGATAGGAGATATTGTACACAGGCCTGACGTGTATATCAACTATGATCTGATGGGAGATATTGTACACAGGCCTGACGTGTATATCAACTATGATCTGATAGGAGATATTGTACACAGGCCTGACGTGTATATCAACTATGATCTGATGGGAGATATTGTACACAGGCCTGACGTGTATATCAACTATGATCTGATAGGAGATATTGTACACAGGCCTGACGTGTATATCAACTATGATCTGATGGGAGATATTGTACACAGGCCTGACGTGTATATCAACTATGATCTGATAGGAGATATTGTACACAGGCCTGACGTGTATATCAACTATGATCTGATAGGAGATATTGTACACAGGCCTGACGTGTATGTCAACTATGATCTGATGGGAGATATTGTACACAGGCCTGACGTGTATATCAACTATGATCTGATGGGAGATATTGCACAGTCCTGACGTGTATATCAACTATGATCTGATGGGAGATATTGTACAGTTCTGACGTGTATATCAACTATGATCTGATGGGAGATATTGTACACAGGCCTGACGTGTATGTCAACTATGATCTGATGGGAGATATTGTACACAGGCCTGACGTGTATGTCAACTATGATCTGATGGGAGATATTGTACAGTTCTGACGTGTATATCAACTATGATCTGATGGGAGATATTGCACAGTCCTGACGTGTATGTCAACTATGATCTGATGGGAGATATTGTACAGTCCTGACGTGTATATCAACTATGATCTGATGGGAGATATTGTACAGTTCTGACGTGTATATCAACTATGATCTGATGGGAGATATTGTACACAGGCCTGACGTGTATATCAACTATGATCTGATGGGAGATATTGTACAGGCCTGACGTGTATATCAACTATGATCTGATGGGAGATATTGTACAGTCCTGACGTGTATATCAACTATGATCTGATGGGAGATATTGTACAGTTCTGACGTGTATATCAACTATGATCTGATGGGAGATATTGTACACAGGCCTGACGTGTATGTCAACTATGATCTGATGGGAGATATTGTACACAGGCCTGACGTGTATGTCAACTATGATCTGATGGGAGATATTGTACAGGCCTGACGTGTATGTCAACTATGATCTGATGGGAGATATTGCACAGTCCTGACGTGTATATCAACTATGATCTGATGGGAGATATTGTACACAGGCCTGACGTGTATGTCAACTATGATCTGATGGGAGATATTGCACAGTCCTGACGTGTATATCAACTATGATCTGATGGGAGATATTGTACACAGGCCTGACGTGTATGTCAACTATGATCTGATGGGAGATATTGCACAGGCCTGACGTGTATGTCAACTATGATCTGATGGGAGATATTGTACACAGGCCTGACGTGTATGTCAACTATGATCTGATGGGAGATATTGTACAGGCCTGACGTGTATGTCAACTATGATCTGATGGGAGATATTGCACAGTCCTGACGTGTATATCAACTATGATCTGATGGGAGATATTGTACAGGCCTGACGTGTATGTCAACTATGATCTGATGGGAGATATTGCACAGTCCTGACGTGTATATCAACTATGATCGGATGGGAGATATTGTACAGGCCTGACGTGTATGTCAACTATGATCTGATGGGAGATATTGCACAGTCCTGACGTGTATGTCAACTATGATCTGATGGGAGATATTGTACAGTTCTGACGTGTATATCAACTATGATCTGATGGGAGATATTGTACAGGCCTGACGTGTATATCAACTATGATCTGATGGGAGATATTGTACAGTCCTGACGTGTATGTCAACTATGATCTGATGGGAGATATTGTACAGTTCTGACGTGTATGTCAACTATGATCTGATGGGAGATATTGTACAGTTCTGACGTGTATGTCAACTATGATCTGATGGGAGATATTGCACAGTCCTGACGTGTATGTCAACTATGATCTGATGGGAGATATTGTACAGGCCTGACGTGTATGTCAACTATGATCTGATGGGAGATATTGTACACAGGCCTGACGTGTATGTCAACTATGATCTGATGGGAGATATTGTACAGTCCTGACGTGTATGTCAACTATGATCTGATGGGAGATATTGTACACAGGCCTGACGTGTATGTCAACTATGATCTGATGGGAGATATTGTACAGGCCTGACGTGTATATCAACTATGATCTGATGGGAGATATTGTACAGGCCTGACGTGTATATCAACTATGATCTGATGGGAGATATTGCACAGTCCTGACGTGTATATCAACTATGATCTGATGGGAGATATTGTACAGGCCTGACGTGTATATCAACTATGATCTGATGGGAGATATTGTACACAGGCCTGACGTGTATATCAACTATGATCTGATAGGAGATATTGTACAGTCCTGACGTGTATATCAACTATGATCTGATGGGAGATATTGTACACAGGCCTGACGTGTATGTCAACTATGATCTGATGGGAGATATTGTACAGGCCTGACGTGTATGTCAACTATGATCTGATGGGAGATATTGCACAGTCCTGACGTGTATATCAACTATGATCTGATGGGAGATATTGTACAGGCCTGACGTGTATGTCAACTATGATCTGATAGGAGATATTGTACACAGGCCTGACGTGTATGTCAACTATGATCTGATGGGAGATATTGCACAGTCCTGACGTGTATATCAACTATGATCTGATGGGAGATATTGTACAGTCCTGACGTGTATATCAACTATGATCTGATGGGAGATATTGTACAGTTCTGACGTGTATGTCAACTATGATCTGATGGGAGATATTGTACAGTCCTGACGTGTATATCAACTATGATCTGATGGGAGATATTGTACACAGGCCTGACGTGTATATCAACTATGATCTGATGGGAGATATTGTACACAGGCCTGACGTCTATATCAACTATGATCTGATGGGAGATATTGTACAGTTCTGACGTGTATATCAACTATGATCTGATGGGAGATATTGTACAGTTCTGACGTGTATGTCAACTATGATCTGATGGGAGATATTGTACAGTTCTGACGTGTATATCAACTATGATCTGATGGGAGATATTGTACAGTTCTGGCGTGTATATCAACTATGATCTGATGGGAGATATTGTACAGTTCTGACGTGTATATCAACTATGATCTGATGGGAGATATTGTACAGTTCTGACGTGTATGTCAACTATGATCTGATGGGAGATATTGTACAATTCTGACGTGTATATCAACTATGATCTGATGGGAGATATTGTACACAGGCCTGACGTGTATATCAACTATGATCTGATGGGAGATATTGTACAGTCCTGACGTGTATGTCAACTATGATCTGATGGGAGATATTGTACAGTTCTGACGTGTATATCAACTATGATCTGATGGGATATATTGTACAGGCCTGACGTGTATATCAACTATGATCTGATGGGATATATTGTACAGGCCTGACGTGTATATCAACTATGATCTGATGGGAGATATTGTACAGTCCTGACGTGTATATCAACTATGATCTGATGGGAGATATTGTACACAGGCCTGACGTGTATATCAACTATGATCTGATGGGAGATATTGTACAGTCCTGACGTGTATGTCAACTATGATCTGATGGGAGATATTGTACAGTCCTGACGTGTATATCAACTATGATCTGATGGGAGATATTGTACAGTCCTGACGTGTATATCAACTATGATCTGATGGGAGATATTGTACACAGGCCTGACGTGTATATCAACTATGATCTGATGGGAGATATTGTACAGTCCTGACGTGTATATCAACTATGATCTGATGGGAGATATTGTACAGTCCTGACGTGTATGTCAACTATGATCTGATGGGAGATATTGTACAGTCCTGACGTGTATATCAACTATGATCTGATGGGAGATATTGTACACAGGCCTGACGTGTATATCAACTATGATCTGATGGGAGATATTGTACACAGGCCTGACGTGTATGTCAACTATGATCTGATGGGAGATATTGTACACAGGCCTGACGTGTATGTCAACTATGATCTGATGGGAGATATTGCACAGTCCTGACGTGTATATCAACTATGATCTGATGGGAGATATTGTACAGTCCTGACGTGTATATCAACTATGATCTGATGGGAGATATTGTACACAGGCCTGACGTGTATATCAACTATGATCTGATGGGAGATATTGTACACAGGCCTGACGTGTATATCAACTATGATCTGATGGGAGATATTGTACAGTCCTGACGTGTATGTCAACTATGATCTGATGGGAGATATTGCACAGTCCTGACGTGTATATCAACTATGATCTGATGGGAGATATTGTACAGTCCTGACGTGTATATCAACTATGATCTGATGGGAGATATTGTACAGGCCTGACGTGTATATCAACTATGATCTGATGGGAGATATTGTACAGGCCTGACGTGTATGTCAACTATGATCTGATGGGAGATATTGTACACAGGCCTGACGTGTATGTCAACTATGATCTGATGGGAGATATTGCACAGTCCTGACGTGTATATCAACTATGATCTGATGGGAGATATTGTACAGTCCTGACGTGTATATCAACTATGATCTGATGGGAGATATTGTACAGTCCTGACGTGTATGTCAACTATGATCTGATGGGAGATATTGTACAGGCCTGACGTGTATATCAACTATGATCTGGTGGGAGATATTGTACAGTCCTGACGTGTATATCAACTATGATCTGATGGGAGATATTGTACACAGGCCTGACGTGTATGTCAACTATGATCTGATGGGAGATATTGTACAGTCCTGACGTGTATATCAACTATGATCTGATGGGAGATATTGTACAGTCCTGACGTGTATATCATCTATGATCGGATGGGAGATATTGTACACAGGCCTGACGTGTATATCAACTATGATCTGATGGGAGATATTGTACACAGGCCTGACGTGTATATCAACTATGATCTGATGGGAGATATTGTACAGTCCTGACGTGTATATCAACTATGATCTGATGGGAGATATTGTACAGTCCTGACGTGTATGTCAACTATGATCTGATGGGAGATATTGTACACAGGCCTGATGTGTATATCAACTATGATCTGATGGGAGATATTGTACAGTTCTGACGTGTATATCAACTATGATCTGATGGGAGATATTGTACAGTCCTGACGTGTATATCAACTATGATCTGATGGGAGATATTGTACAGTCCTGACGTGTATGTCAACTATGATCTGATGGGAGATATTGTACACAGGCCTGATGTGTATATCAACTATGATCTGATGGGAGATATTGTACAGTTCTGACGTGTATATCAACTATGATCTGATGGGAGATATTGTACAGTCCTGACGTGTATATCAACTATGATCTGATGGGAGATATTGTACAGTTCTGACGTGTATATCAACTATGATCTGATGGGAGATATTGTACAGTCCTGACGTGTATATCAACTATGATCTGATGGGAGATATTGTACAGTCCTGACGTGTATGTCAACTATGATCTGATGGGAGATATTGTACACAGGCCTGATGTGTATATCAACTATGATCTGATGGGAGATATTGTACAGTTCTGACGTGTATATCAACTATGATCTGATGGGAGATATTGTACAGGCCTGACGTGTATGTCAACTATGATCTGATGGGAGATATTGCACACAGGCCTGACGTGTATGTCAACTATGATCTGATGGGATATATTGTACAGGCCTGACGTGTATATCAACTATGATCTGATGGGAGATATTGTACAGTCCTGACGTGTATGTCAACTATGATCTGATGGGAGATATTGTACACAGGCCTGATGTGTATATCAACTATGATCTGATGGGAGATATTGTACAGTTCTGACGTGTATATCAACTATGATCTGATGGGAGATATTGTACAGGCCTGACGTGTATGTCAACTATGATCTGATGGGAGATATTGCACACAGGCCTGACGTGTATGTCAACTATGATCTGATGGGATATATTGTACAGGCCTGACGTGTATATCAACTATGATCTGATGGGAGATATTGTACAGTCCTGACGTGTATATCAACTATGATCTGATGGGAGATATTGTACACAGGCCTGACGTGTATATCAACTATGATCTGATGGGAGATATTGTACAGGCCTGACGTGTATATCAACTATGATCTGATGGGAGATATTGTACAGTCCTGACGTGTATATCAACTATGATCTGATGGGAGATATTGTACAGGCCTGACGTGTATGTCAACTATGATCTGATGGGAGATATTGTACAGGCCTGACGTGTATATCAACTATGATCTGATGGGAGATATTGTACAGGCCTGACGTGTATATCAACTATGATCTGATGGGAGATATTGTACAGTCCTGACGTGTATATCAACTATGATCTGATGGGAGATATTGCACAGTCCTGACGTGTATGTCAACTATGATCTGATGGGAGATATTGTACAGTCCTGACGTGTATATCAACTATGATCTGATGGGAGATATTGTACAGTTCTGACGTGTATATCAACTATGATCTGATGGGAGATATTGTACAGTTCTGACGTGTATGTCAACTATGATCTGATGGGAGATATTGTACACAGGCCTGACGTGTATATCAACTATGATCTGATGGGAGATATTGTACAGGCCTGACGTGTATATCAACTATGATCTGATGGGAGATATTGTACAGGCCTGACGTGTATATCAACTATGATCTGATGGGAGATATTGTACAGGCCTGACGTGTATATCAACTATGATCTGATGGGAGATATTGTACAGTCCTGACGTGTATGTCAACTATGATCTGATGGGAGATATTGCACAGTCCTGACGTGTATATCAACTATGATCTGATGGGAGATATTGTACAGGCCTGACGTGTATATCAACTATGATCTGATGGGAGATATTGTACAGTTCTGACGTGTATATCAACTATGATCTGATGGGAGATATTGTACAGGCCTGACGTGTATGTCAACTATGATCTGATGGGAGATATTGTACAGTCCTGACGTGTATATCAACTATGATCTGATGGGAGATATTGTACACAGGCCTGACGTGTATGTCAACTATGATCTGATGGGAGATATTGTACAGTGATGTTCCCATGTCGTCAATTGACTATCATGTCATGACATATTGTCTGCATACTTTTGAAATAAATAAAAAAAGCAACATGTTTTATCTGGATACCATAGGGCTCAGATGTAGTTGCCATGTTACCGCCAGTTACCATGTTACGTTAGTCACCAAGGTGATTGCTTCCAGTTTATTGGGCCGACGAAGCCGAGACAATTGATCCAATGAAAATCATCGACTGGACATCTCTGGTTGAGCTTGCAGATGTCAACAGCTGGTGTGGATTAGCAAAACTCGCGACAAGTCACGACGGAAGGTGAACAGAGAACACAAGGGAAAGCGGGTCTGTCGCTTGTGCCTTTCACAAGACGAGGACTGAGTAGCCGCACCCGGTACCGTCAGGTGGACAGTCAGAAGGACACAGAGATGGTAGAGGTGGCATTGGGCTGAGTAGCCGCACCCGGTACCGTCAGGTGGACAGTCAGATGGACACAGAGATGGTAGGGGTGGCATGGGGCTGAGTAGCCGCACCCGGTACCGTCAGGTGGACAGTCAGATGGACACAGAGATGGTAGGGGTGGCATGGGGCTGAGTAGCCGCACCCGGTACCGTCAGGTGGACAGTCAGATGGACACAGAGATGGTAGGGGTGGCATTGGGCTGAGTAGCCGCACCCGGTACCGTCAGGTGGACAGTCAGATGGACACAGAGATGGTAGGGGTGGCATTGGGCTGAGTAGCCGCACCCGGTACCGTCAGGTGGACAGTCAGATGGACACAGAGATGGTATGGGTGGCATTGGACTGAGTAGCCGCACCCGGTACCGTCAGGTGGACAGTAAGATGGACACAGAGATGGTAGGGGTGGCATTGGGCTGAGTAGCCGCACCCGGTACCGTCAGGTGGACAGTCAGATGGACACAGAGATGGTAGGGGTGGCATGGGGCTGAGTAGCCGCACCCGATACCGTCAGGTGGACAGTCAGATGGACACAGAGATGGTAGGGGTGGCATGGGGCTGAGTAGCCGCACCCGGTACCGTCAGGTGGACAGTCAGATGGACACAGAGATGGTAGGGGTGGCATGGGGCTGAGTAGCCGCACCCGGTACCGTCAGGTGGACAGTCAGATGGACACAGAGATGGTAGGGGTGGCATGGGGCTGAGTAGCCGCACCCGGTACCGTCAGGTGGACAGTCAGATGGACACAGAGATGGTAGGGGTGGCATGGGGCTGAGTAGCCGCACCCGGTACCGTCAGTTGGACAGTCAGATGGACACAGAGATGGTAGGGGTGGCATTGGGCTGAGTAGCCGCACCCGGTACCGTCAGGTGGACAGTCAGATGGACACAGAGATGGTAGGGGTGGCATTGGGCTGAGTAGCCGCACCCGGTACCGTCAGGTGGACAGTCAGATGGACACAGAGATGGTAGGGGTGGCATGGGGCTGAGTAGCCGCACCCGGTACCGTCAGGTGGACAGTCAGATGGACACAGAGATGGTAGGGGTGGCATGGGGCTGAGTAGCCGCACCCGGTACCGTCAGGTGGACAGTCAGATGGACACAGAGATGGTAGGGGTGGCATGGGGCTGAGTAGCCGCACCCGGTACCGTCAGGTGGACAGTCAGATGGACACAGAGATGGTAGGGGTGGCATTGGGCTGAGTAGCCGCACCCGGTACCGTCAGGTGGACAGTCAGATGGACATAGAGATGGTAGGGGTGGCATTGGGCTGAGTAGCCGCACCCGGTACCGTCAGGTGGACAGTCAGAAGGACACAGAGAGGGTCGAGGTGGAATTGGAAATCAGAAAAAATAGAACAGATAGAGGGTAACGTTGGAAATCGTAGAAAAACGGAAATATCGAAGACTAGGCTGCCATCCTATCTATAATATCAATCACCCTGCACACGACATCCCAACCGGGTGCATGATCTCTACCATCGAGCATTTGACTCTTTCTCAATGAAGAAAGGTCATGTTTCTTGCCTGTACAGTCCTGGCGTCCAATGACGCTGACTTCCGTGGTCGTGTGGAGTAAGAATGAACTGGTTTAAGTGACTTGCATACGGCTTGGCGGTACGATGGGGATGTGGGGGATCACTGATGTCTGTAAGGGGGGTTGTCAACTTACCCTGTGTCCTGGGGTGCGAAGTATCCACGACGACGGCCCCACCCACACCGGACAGGTACACCAGAGGGACGTAGTCTCACCTGAACGTGGCCTGACCCACCCAGCCTAAGT
>OZ025258.1:4122612-4157428 GCA_964019135.1 Arenicola marina | reverse complement strand
GTCCTCACTCCTCTACATCATACCTACCTTTCACTTCGCCACCTCTCTCCCCCTCTTCATTTCGCCTTTCATCCTCTTTCTCCCGTTTGTTTTTGCTTTCTAACACTCAGCCCTCCACCCCACCGTGGGTTCCGCTTGATCCCGGTTCCTGTTCACAGTGGTCACCCGCTAGCGTCCCGCCATCTGGACACCGGAAGCCCTGCTCCAATGTCGCTGTGTGATACTCCGTCTCCTGCCGGTAATCGGGCTTCCCTTCCTCGGCGTCCCTGCTCTCCTTCCGGCCACCCAGTTTTGTCTTTGTGTCTTTCCGTCCCACGCGTTTTACCTTCCTTTTTATGCGTTTCCTTCTGTTTCTTTCTTAGTGTAGTGTGTGAGACCGTTTCCTTCCCTCGCTCTGTTCTTCAACCAAACTGTCCCGCCCTCGCGTCTGCGTTTTCCCTCCTTCCAGCCCGTCTCACATGTTTTTCTTTCCGTGCATGATTTCCCCTTGTGCTCGATATTCGTTTCCTATACACATGATTTTGCTCGTTCCTTCTTCGCCGTATATATTTTTTGTTCTTCTCACCCCTCGGTCTCTACCTCTGGCTCATGTCTGTCATCTATATATTCCCATTCGTTCTCTTTTTCTCTTCATGCTGTTCTCTCCGTGCTCCATGCTCCTTCGCGCCCCGTCGTCCTTCTGTTGTTGCACCTTCCCTTCCCTCTTCTCTCCGCGTGTTTCACTCGCTTCCGCATTTTCCCTTCGCTTCCGTCTTTTATCCGTGTTTGCCCTTCGCTTCCTCCTTGCATTCGTGTTTTCCCTTGGTTCATCCATGTGTTCCCTTTACTTCCGTTCTTCCTCCGTATTTTTTGTTCGCTTCCATCTATCATCCGTGTTTTCTCTTCGCTTCCGTGTTTCATCCGTTTTTTCTCTTCGCTACCCTATTTTGTCCGTTTTCCGTGCGCTTCCGTCTTTCATCCGTGTTAACCCTTCGCTATCGTTTTCCCGTGTTTTCCCCTCCCCTCTCATAATGTACCCGTGTATGTTACAGGTTTGATGACCCCTTCTCACACTGTACTCGTGTATGTTACAGGTTTGATGCCCCTTCTCACACTGTACTCGTGTATGTTACAGGTTTGATGCCCCCTCTCATAATGTACCCGTGTATGTTACAGGTTTGATTGCCCCTCTCACAATGTAACCGTGTAAGGTTTGATGCCCCCTCTCATAATGTACCCGTGTATGTTACAGGTTTGATGACCCCCACTCACAATGTACCCTTGTATGTTACAGGTTTGATGCCCCTTCTCACAATGTACCCGTGTATGTTACAGGTTTGATGACCCCTCTCATAATGTACCCGTGTATGTTACAGGTTTGATGACCCCCTCTCACAATGTACCCTTGTATGTTACAGGTTGGATGCCCTCTCTCACAATGTACCCGTGTATGTTACAGGTTTGACGCCCTCTCTCACAATGTACCCCGTGTATGTTACAGGTTTTGATTGCCCCTCTCACATATTCCCGTGTATGTTACAGGTTTGATGACCCCTCTCACAATATTCCCGTGTATGTTACAGGTGTGATGACCCCCTCTCACAATGTACCCGTGTATGTTACAGGTGTGATGACCCCTCTCACAATGTACCCGTGTATGTTACAGGTGTGATGACCCCTCTCACAATGTACCCGTGTATGTTACAGGTTTGATGCCCCCGTCTGCACAATGTACCCGTGTATGTTACAGGTTTGACGCCCTCTCTCACAATGTACCCGTGTATGTTACAGGGTTGACGCCCTCTCTTCACAATGTACCCGTGTATGTTGTAGGTTTGACGCCCCCTCTCACAATGTGCCCGTGTGTGTTACAGGTTTGATGCCCCCTCTCACAATGTACCCATGTATGTTACAAGTTTGATTGCCCCTCTCACAATGTACCCGTGTATGTTGTAGGTTTGATGACCCCTCTCACAATGTAACCGTGTATGTTACAGGTTTGATGCCCCCTCTCACAATATACCCGTGTATGTTACAGGTTTGATGACCCCTCTCACAATGTTCCCGTGTATGTTGTAGGTTTGATGACCCCTCTCACAATGTAACCGTGTATGTTACAGGTTTGATTGCCCCTCTCACAATGTACCCGTGTATGTTACAGGTTTGATTGCCCCTCTCACAATGTACCCGTGTATGTTACAGGTTTGATGACCCCTCTCACAATGTTCCCGTGTATGTTGTAGGTTTGATGACCCCTCTCACAATGTACCCGTGTATGTTGTAGGTTTGATGACCCCTCTCACAATGTACCCGTGTATGTTACAGGTTTGATGCCCCCTCTCACAATGTACCCGTGTATGTTACAGGTTTGATGCCCCCTCTCACAATGTACCCGTGTATGTTACAGGTTTGATGACCCCTCTCACAATGTACCCTTGTATGTTACAGGTTTGATGACCCCTCTCACAATGTTCCCGTGTATGTTGTAGGTTTGATGACCCCTCTCACAATGTACCCGTGTATGTTGTAGGTTTGATGACCCCTCTCACAATGTACCCGTGTATGTTACAGGTTTGATGCCCCCTCTCACAATGTACCCGTGTATGTTACAGGTTTGATGCCCCCTCTCACAATGTACCCGTGTATGTTACAGGTGTGATGACCCCTCTCACAATGTAACCGTGTATGTTACAGGTTTGATGCCCCCTCTCACAATATACCCGTGTATGTTACAGGTTTGATGACCCCTCTCACAATGTTCCCGTGTATGTTGTAGGTTTGATGACCCCTCTCACAATGTAACCGTGTATGTTACAGGTTTGATTGCCCCTCTCACAATGTACCCGTGTATGTTACAGGTTTGATTGCCCCTCTCACAATGTACCCGTGTATGTTACAGGTTTGATGACCCCTCTCACAATGTTCCCGTGTATGTTGTAGGTTTGATGACCCCTCTCACAATGTACCCGTGTATGTTGTAGGTTTGATGACCCCTCTCACAATGTACCCGTGTATGTTACAGGTTTGATGCCCCCTCTCACAATGTACCCGTGTATGTTACAGGTTTGATGCCCCCTCTCACAATGTACCCGTGTATGTTACAGGTTTGATGACCCCTCTCACAATGTACCCTTGTATGTTACAGGTTTGATGACCCCTCTCACAATGTTCCCGTGTATGTTGTAGGTTTGATGACCCCTCTCACAATGTACCCGTGTATGTTGTAGGTTTGATGACCCCTCTCACAATGTACCCGTGTATGTTACAGGTTTGATGCCCCCTCTCACAATGTACCCGTGTATGTTACAGGTTTGATGCCCCCTCTCACAATGTACCCGTGTATGTTACAGGTGTGATGACCCCTCTCACAATGTACCCGTGTATGTTACAGGTTTGATGCCCCCTCTCACAATGTACCCGTGTATGTTACAGGTTTGATGACCCCTCTCACAATGTACTCGTGTATGTTACAGGTTTGATGACTCCTCTCACAATGTACCCGTGTATGTTACAGGTTTGATGCCCCCTCTCACAATGTACCCGTGTATGTTACAGGTTTGACGCCCCCTCTCACAATGTACCCTTGTATGTTACAGGTTTGATGACCCCTCTCACAATGTACTCATGTATGTTACAGAGTAGACGGCCCCTCTCACAATGTACTCGTGTATGTTACAGGTTAGACGGCCCCTCTCACAATGTACCCGTGTATGTTACAGGTTTGACGCCCTCTCTCACAATGTACCCGTGTATGTTGCAGGTTTGATGCCCCCTCTCACAATGTACCCGTGTATGTTGCAGGTGTGATGACCCCTCTCACAATGTACCCGTGTATGTTACAGGTTTGATGACCCCTCTCACAATGTACCCGTGTATGTTACAGGTTTAATGCCCTCTCTCACAATGTACCCGTGTATGTTACAGGTTTGACGGTTCTACTCACAATGTACCCGTGTATGTTACAGGTTTGATTGCCCCTCTCACAATGTGCCCGTGTATGTTACAGGTTTGACGCCCTCTCTCACAATGTACCCGTGTATGTTACAGGGTTGACGCCTTCTCTCACAATGTACCCTTGTATGTTACAGGGTTGACGCCCTCTCTCACAATGTACCCTTGTATGTTACAGGTTTGATTGCCCCTCTCACAATGTACTCGTGTATGTTACAGGGTTGACGCCCTCTCTCACAATGTACCCTTGTATGTTACAGGGTTGACGCCCTCTCTCACAATGTACCCGTGTATGTTACAGGGTTGACGCCCTCTCTCACAATGTACCCTTGTATGTTACAGGGTTGACGCCCTCTCTCACAATGTACCCTTGTATGTTACAGGTTTGATGACCCCTCTCACAATGTACTCGTGTATGTTACAGGTTTGATGACTCCTCTCACAATGTACCCGTGTATGTTACAGGTTTGATGCCCCCTCTCACAATGTACCCGTGTATGTTACAGGTTTGACGCCCCCTCTCACAATGTACCCTTGTATGTTACAGGTTTGATGACCCCTCTCACAATGTACTCATGTATGTTACAGAGTAGACGGCCCCTCTCACAATGTACTCGTGTATGTTACAGGTTAGACGGCCCCTCTCACAATGTACCCGTGTATGTTACAGGTTTGACGCCCTCTCTCACAATGTACCCGTGTATGTTGCAGGTTTGATGCCCCCTCTCACAATGTACCCGTGTATGTTACAGGTGTGATGACCCCTCTCACAATGTACCCGTGTATGTTACAGATTTGATGACCCCTCTCACAATGTACCCGTGTATGTTACAGGTTTAATGCCCTCTCTCACAATGTACCCGTGTATGTTACAGGTTTGACGGTTCTACTCACAATGTACCCGTGTATGTTACAGGTTTGATTGCCCCTCTCACAATGTGCCCGTGTATGTTACAGGTTTGACGCCCTCTCTCACAATGTACCCGTGTATGTTACAGGGTTGACGCCCTCTCTCACAATGTACCCGTGTATGTTACAGGGTTGACGCCCTCTCTCACAATGTACCCTTGTATGTTACAGGTTTGACGCCCTCTCTCACAATGTACCCGTGTATGTTACAGGTTTGACGCCCCCTCTCACAATGTACCCTTGTATGTTACAGGTTTGATGACCCCTCTCACAATGTACTCATGTATGTTACAGAGTAGACGGCCTCTCTCACAATGTACTCGTGTATGTTACAGGTTAGACGGCCCCTCTCACAATGTACCCGTGTATGTTACAGGTTTGACGCCCTCTCTCACAATGTACCCGTGTATGTTGCAGGTTTGATGCCCCCTCTCACAATGTACTCGTGTATGTTACAGGTGTGATGACCCCTCTCACAATGTACCCGTGTATGTTACAGGTTTGATGACCCCTCTCACAATGTACCCGTGTATGTTACAGGTTTACTGCCCTCTCTCACAATGTACCCGTGTATGTTACAGGTTTGACGGTTCTACTCACAATGTACCCGTGTATGTTACAGGTTTGATTGCCCCTCTCACAATGTGCCCGTGTATGTTACAGGTTTGACGCCCTCTCTCACAATGTACCCGTGTATGTTGCAGGTTTGATGCCCCCTCTCACAATGTACCCGTGTATGTTACAGGTGTGATGACCCCTCTCACAATGTACCCGTCTATGTTACAGGTGTGATGACCCCTCTCACAATGTACCCGTGTATGTTACAGGTTTGATGCCCCCTCTCACAATGTACCCGTGTATGTTACAGGTTTGACGCCCTCTCTCACAATGTACCCGTGTATGTTACAGGGTTGACGCCCTCTCTCACAATGTACCCGTGTATGTTGTAGGTTTGACGCCCCCTCTCACAATGTACCCGTGTATGTTACAGTTTTGACGCCCCCCGTCACAATGTACCCGTGTATGTCCCACCATAAATTTGCTTGGGGAGGGGGGGTGGGGTGATGCGTAATAAATGCGATATTATGGATATCAGGGATATGGAACAACGCGGATATATTGGATAATGGGATTTAAACGTAATAAATGGGATATCTGACCGCTAGTTGGTCGAGTGAAGCTTGCCCCAAGATAGTTCCAACTATGAGTACGGTGGTTGGTTGGTTGGTTGTTTGAACTGCCGTGGGTCATATCGCTACAATAGCCAGGGTCAAGGTAGAGAGAAGCCACGTCTCCGGGAGTAACCCCTACTCCTGAAATACATGTTTTCTTTCTGCACAATGATTGACATTTGTACAGGTGTGGCTCGAGCCACACACCGGCTGCGTGAGCTGGCCTAGCAGAGCACACCTCACACCGGCCGCGTGAGCTGGCCTAGCAGAGCACACCACACACCGGCCGCGTGAGCTGGCCTAGCAGAGCACACTCACACCGGCTGCGTGAGCTGGCCTAGCAGAGCACACCTCACACCGGCCGCGTGAGCTGGCCTAGCAGAGCACACCACACACCGGCCGCGTGAGCTGGCCTAGCAGAGCCCACTCACACCGGATGCATGAGCTGGCCTAGCAGAGCACACCTCACACCGGCCGCGTGAGCTGGCTTAGCAGAGCACACTCACACCGGCCGCGTGAGCTGGCCTAGCAGAGCACACCTCACACCGGCCGCGTGAGCTGGCCTAGCAGAGCACACCTCACACCGGCCGCGTGAGATGGCCTAGCAGAGCACACCTCACACCGGCCGCGTGAGCTGGCCTAGCAGAGCACACCTCACACCGGCCGCGTGAGCTGGCCTAGCAGAGCACACCTCACACCGGCTGCGTGAGCTGGCCTAGCAGAGCACACCACACACCGGCCGCGTGAGCTGGCCTAGCAGAGCACACCACACACCGGCCGCGTGAGCTGGCCTAGCAGAGCACACCTCACACCGGCCGCGTGAGCTGGCCTAGCAGAGCACACCTCACACCGGCCGCTTGCGCTGGCCTAGCAGAGCACACCCCACACCCACAGGGGGGGGGGGGGGGGCGGGTGATGCGTATGCGATATTATGGATTTCAGGGATAGGGAACAACGCGGATAGATTGGATAATCGGATTTAAACGTAATAAATGGGATATCTGACCGCTAGTTGGTCGAGTGAAGCTTGCCCCAAGATAGTTCCAACCATGAGTACGGTGGTTGGTTGGTTGGTTGTTTGAACTGCCGTGGGTCATATCGCTACAGTAGCCAGGGTCAAGGTAGAGAGAAGCCATGTCTCCGGGAGTAACCCCTACTCCTAAAATACATGTTTTCTTTCTGCACAATGATTGACATTTGTACAGGTGTGGCTCGAGCCCCACACCGGCTGCGTGAGCTGGCCTAGCAGAGCACACCTCACACCGGCCGCGTGAGCTGGCCTAGCAGAGCACACTCACATCGGCCGCGTGAGCTGGCCTAGCAGAGCACACCTCACACCGGCTGCGTGAGCTGGCCTAGCAGAGCACACCACACACCGGCCGCGTGAGCTGGCCTAGCAGAGCACACTCACACCGGCTGCGTGAGCTGGCCTAGCAAAGCACACCACACACCGGCCGCGTGAGCTGGCCTAGCAGAGCACACTCACACCGGCCGCGTGAGCTGGCCTAGCAGAGCACACTCACACCGGCTGCGTGAGCTGGCCTAGCAGAGCACACCTCACACCGGCTGCGTGAGCCGGCCTAGCAAAGCACACCACACACCGGCCGCGTGAGCTGGCCTAGCAGAGCACACCTCACACCGGCCGCGTGAGCTGGCCTAGCAGAGCACACTCACACCGGCTGCGTGAGCTGGCCTAGCAGAGCACACTCACACCGGCCGCGTGAGCTGGCCTAGCAGAGCACACCACACAGCGGCCGCGTGAGCTGGCCTAGCAGAGCACACTCACACCGGCTGCGTGAGCTGGCCTAGCAGAGCACACCTCACACCGGCTGCGTGAGCTGGCCTAGCAGAGCACACCTCACACCGGCCGCGTGAGCTGGCCTAGCAGAGCACACCTCACACCGGCCGCGTGAGCTGGCCTAGCAGAGCACACTCACACCGGCCGCGTGAGCTGGCCTAGCAGAGCACACCACACACCGGCCGCGTGAGCTGGCCTAGCAGAGCACACCACACACCGGCCGCGTGAGCTGGCCTAGCAGAGCACACCTCACACCGACTGCGTGAGCTGGCCTAGCAGAGCACACCACACACCGGCCGCGTGAGCTGGTCTAGCAAAGCACACCTCACACGGGCTGCGTGAGCTGGCCTAGCAGAGCACACCTCACACCGGCCGCGTGAGCTGGCCTAGCAAAGCACACCTCACACGGGCCGCGTGAGCTGGCCTAGCAGAGCACACCACACAGCGGCCGCGTGAGCTGGCCTAGCAGAGCACACTCACACCGGCCGCGTGAGATGGCCTAGCAGAGCACACTCACACCGGCCGCGTGAGATGGCCTAGCAGAGCACACCTCACACCGGCCGCGTGAGCTGGCCTAGCAGAGCACACCTCACACCGGCCGCGTGAGCTGGCCTAGCAGAGCCCACTCACACCGGCTGCATGAGCTGGCCTAGCAGAGCACACTCGCACCGGCTGCGTGAGCTGGCCTAGCAGAGCACACCTCACACCGGCCGCGTGAGCACACCTCACACCGGCTGCGTGAGCTGGCCTAGCAGAGCACACCACACACCGGCCGCGTGAGCTGGCCTAGCAGAGCACACTCACACCGGCTGCGTGAGTTGGCCTAGCAAAGCACACCTCACACCGGCTGCATGAGCTGGCCTAGCAGAGCACACTCGCACCGGCTGCGTGAGCTGGCCTAGCAGAGCCCACTCACACCGGCTGCATGAGCTGGCCTAGCAGAGCACACCTCACACCGGCCGCGTGAGCTGGCCTAGCAGAGCACACCACACAGCGGCCACGTGAGCTGGCCTAGCAGAGCACACTCACACCGGCTGCGTGAGCTGGCCTAGCAGAGCACACCACACACCGGCCGCGTGAGCTGGCCTAGCAGAGCACACTCACACCGGCCGCGTGAGCTGGCCTAGCAGAGCACACTCACACCGGCCGCGTGAGCTGGCCTAGCAGAGCACACCTCACACCGGCCGCGTGAGCTGGCCTAGCAGAGCACACCACACACCGGCCGCGTGAGCTGGCCTAGCAGAGCACACTCACACCGGCCGCGTGAGATGGCCTAGCAGAGCACACCACACACCGGCCGCGTGAGCTGGCCTAGCAGAGCACACCTCACACCGGCCGCGTGAGCACACCTCACACCGGCCGCGTGAGCTGGCCTAGCAGAGCACACCACACACCGGCCGCGTGAGCTGGCCTAGCAGAGCACACCTCACACCGGCCGCGTGAGCTGGCCTAGCAGAGCACACCACACACCGGCCGCGTGAGCTGGCCTAGCAGAGCACACCTCACACCGGCCGCGTGAGCTGGCCTAGCAGAGCACACCTCACACCGGCCGCGTGAGCTGGCCTAGCAGAGCACACCTCACACCGGCCGCGTGAGCTGGCCTAGCAGAGCACACATCACACCGGCCGCGTGAGCTGGCCTAGCAGAGCACACTCACACCGGCCGCGTGAGCTGGCCTAGCAGAGCACACCTCACACCGGCCGCGTGAGCTGGCCTAGCAGAGCACACCACACACCGGCCGCGTGAGCTGGCCTAGCAGAGCACACCTCACACCGGCCGCGTGAGCTGGCCTAACAAAACACATCTCACACCGGCCGCGTGAGCTGGCCTAGCAGAGCACACTCACACTAGCCGAACAAACTATCTGCCAGTTTGGGAAGTGTGCGGGATAAAGAGTGAGTAGGTAACTACCCCTGGGACCTGGCTCCTGGCTGGCGTTCCTCTTGACGTTGAGATGACCTTACGGGTCACGTGTCCTGCGCAAGGTTTCTTGTCGTGAGCCATGTGGGTTTGTAATTAACAGCAGACTTGTATTGTGATCTAAAGATTAGTGTATAAAGAAAACTATGCCATGACACCAATAGCGTAGGGCACGTCGCAATATAGTATAATAGTTAGCATTTACGGATCCAGCAGGTATCCAGCGGATACCCCCCCCCCCCCTCTCCAGCCAACCCCAGTGTCTTTGCTTTGAACCTGGAGACCCTTTTTTTGGGCAGATAGCATTGAAATCCCCCCTCTCCTCTTTGGTGCCCCCCCGCCCCTTGTCAACCCTGGACCCCCCTGGAGCATGAACGTATCAAGAGGGGGGGGGGAGGGAGGCAGGGCGGACGTGTCCCCCCCCCTTCAGACCCTAAAGTATATCTATGCCCCCTCTTTTCAAATTGTGTGCCCCCTGGCTCCCCGGTCGTCAAAAATATAATGGATTCGTTGGTCGCAATGTTGGGTCAGGTTTGTTTAATTGCCCCCCCGCCGCTTTCAAGGATTCCTGCGCACGCCCCTGCTGGAGTGCCTTGCCACACATTGTCTGCAAGAAATCAGCGAATGACTGAGCAGTAGCCTACAGCATGTAATTAGTAAAACACTTCACGTAGATCTAACGACAAATACATTTTTATCCTTTACTTTTATGTATGGTTCGTTATTGACACATCCAAAGCATGTTTTGTTAGTCAATCCATTCAGAGGAAAACCCTTCCTTGATGAGTGACAGAGTTCGATTCCTGGTGGTTGTCCACCGGCTGTGGAAGGCGAGGCTCAGAGGGAAGGTACTGGTGCGAACAGCGGATGCACGTTAATGAAGACGAATATTTGCTGTGGCTTTAGCTATTAACCAACTTTTGAGAAAACAAAAAGTGTATAAAGGTCCCATTCTGTGTCCAAGCTGATGCGGTAACTAGGGCTTGCTCGCGCTAGACCCATTGTTTGCACTGCTCGATAATGTCGTCACACAGAATCAGGACAAAAATTCGCTGTTTATTCAAATAACGAAAATAAAAGACGGACACACCCTATTATGGACCGCTTATGGACTACTGTGGGGGTCTCGTTTCTAGTCGGCCAGTGAAGTCTTCTTGTCAACTCCTTGTCGCGTCTGCGCCTAATGAAACTGACTACTACAGCCTACTGGCGAAATTAAAGGCCAGCTCCGGGGTAAATTAATTGGTAACATTTACCCGTAGGCGAGTACAGATGAAAGCAATCCGCGTACGTGTGCAAAATATATGGCGCACAGAGCAAGTGTAGGTGCAGCAAGTGTTGCATGGTTGTGTCTTCAAGACGCTTTAACCAATTCTGGTCATAGGCAAGAGCGGAGCCATGTCCCCGGGGTAACCTCCTACTCTTTGCGTGACTGTCCACCGAGACTGTCTAACGAGACAATCCAAGAAGACTCTCTAACGAGACTGTCCAACGAGACTGTCCAACGAGACCATCTAACGAATCTGTCCAACGAGACTGTCCAACGAGACTGTCCAATGAGACTGTCTAACGAGACTGTCCAACGAGACTGTCCAACGAGACAATCCAAGGAGACTCTCTAACGAGACTGTCCAATGAGACTGTCCAACGAGACTGTCCAACGAGACTGTGACAAGACTGTGTAACGAGACTGTCCAACGAGACTGTCCAACGAGACTGTCCAACGAGACTGTGACAAGACTGTGTAACGAGACTGTCCAACGAGAATGTCTAACGTGACTTTCTAACGAGACGGTCCAACGAGACTGTCCAACGAGACAATCCAAGGAGACTCTCTAACTAGACTGCCCAACGAGACTGTCTATCTAGACTGTCCAACGAGACTGTCCAACGAGACTGTGCAACGAGACTGTCCAACGAGACTGTCCAACGAGGCAATCCAAGGAGACTCTCTAACGAGACTCTCTAACGAGGCAATCCAAGGAGACTCTCTAACGAGACTCTCTAACGAGACTCTCTAACGAGATTGTCTAACGAGACCGTATAACGAGACTGTCCAACGAGACAATCCAAAGAGACTATCTAACGGCACTCTCTAACGAGACTGTCCAACGAGACCATCCAAGGAGACCCTAACGAGACTGTCCAACGAGACTGTGCAACGAGACAGTCCAACGAGACTGTCCAACGAGACAATCCACGGAGAAGACTGTCCAACGAGACAATCCAAGGAGACTCTAACGAGACTGTCTAACGAGACTGTCTAACGAGACTGTCTAACGAGACTGTCCAACGAGACTGTCCAACGAGACAATCCAAGGAGACTGTCCAACGAGACTGTCCAACGAGACCATCCAAGGAAACTCTAACGAGACTGCCCAACGAGACTGTGCAACGAGACAGTCCAACGAGACTGTCCAACGAGACAATCCACGGAGAAGACTGTCCAACGAGACAATCCAAGGAGACTCTAACGAGACTGTCTAACGAGACTGTCTAACGAGACTGTCTAACGAGACTGTCCAACGCGACTGTCCAACGAGACAATCCAAGGAGACTGTCCAACGAGACTGTCCAACGAGACCATCCAAGGAGACTCTAACGAGACTGCCCAACGAGACTGTGCAACGAGACATTCCAACGAGACTGTCCAACGAGACAATCCACGGAGAAGACTGTCCAACGAGACAATCCAAGGAGACTGTAACGAGACTGTCTAACGAGACTGTCTAACGAGACTGTCTAACGAGACTGTCCAACGAGACTGTCCAACGAGACAATTCAAGGAGACTCTCTAACTAGACTGCCTAACGAGACGGTCTATCTAGACTGTCCAACGAGACTGTGCAACGAGACATTCCAACGAGACTGTCCAACGAGGCAATCCAAGGAGACTCTCTAACGAGACTCTCTAACGAGACTCTAACGAGACTGTCTAACGAGACTGTCTAACGAGACCGTCCAACGAGACTGTCCAACGAGACTGTCCAACGAGACTGTCCAACGAGACTGTCCAACGAGACAATCCAAGGAGACTGTCCAACGAGACTGTCCAACGAGACAATCCAAGGAGACTCCAACGAGACTGTCTAACGAGATCGTCCAACGAGACTGTCCAGTGAAACTCTCTAACGAGACTGTCCAACGAGACTGTCCAACGAGACTGTCCCACGAGACTGTCCCACGAGACTTGTCCAACGAGACTGTCCAACGAGACAATCTGAGGAGACTCTCCAACGAGACTGTTCAACGAGACTCTAACGAGACTGTCTAACGAGACTGTAACGAGACTGTCCAACGAGACAACCCAAGGAGACTCTCTAACGAGACAATCCATGGAGACTAACGAGACTCTCTAAGGAGAATCTAACCAGACTGTCTAACGAGGCTGTCCAACGAGACTGTCCAACGAGACAATCCAACGAAACTCCCTAACGAGACCGTCTAACGAGGCTGTCTAACGAAACTGTCTAACAAGACTGTCTAACAGCCGTGGTGTCTTGGGACCTCCACGTGACTCACCCCGTTTGACTCGTTCCCTGACGCGGACGCTGTGGGGCCCAGGACCCAGTGCCATGCGGCCACCCAACCACCAACTATATCGATCCACACTCCCCAGTGACTCAGACCTGACAGGTCCCACAACCTTCGCGGACTGCCATATTGCAACTGTTTCTTCGTGTTTAATTTATAAATTATGTTTCAACATCATCATTGCATAATATTTGCGATATTGGTTTAGGTCTGTGAACCGGACAGAGTGGGTATATGACAGCAACATGGTGTAGCTAATTACGAGGTCTAGGTGCAGCGAGACATTCCATCTGTCCTGTTTTCTCCGCCCTGTGTTGCAACCATCTGACATGATCTAGGGTTTGGTGGCACTTCCTTCTCGTGTCCCGTCAGCGTGTCTATTGCTGGCTGAACCCTCACCCACACCTCCCAACCCCCCGCGCTCAATCAGCACGAGGTAAACGCCCTACTTTCCTACTCTCCAGCCTTGATCCCCCCCCCCCATTCCTCTTCTCGCCGTCACGTCGGCAGTGAGTCTTGCCCCATGCAGGCAGTCTCGCCCGCACCCCCCCCCTCTTAACCCCCACCCCGGGAGCTCTAGTCATTCCAGGCGGAATATCGTCCCGCACCGGGAACACCGAACCCCGTGTGACATTGCAGCCCTTCACACAGGGACCAGACATTGCAGCCCTTCACACAGGGACCACACATTGCGTCACTGGCTGCCTGCTCCCCTGGGCTCGTATATATAGATTAGGAGCCACATAAACACGCGCCGGTCGAGTGAGAAGATGTATCTTTCTCCCGCCGAGACGCAGACGACCATGTGTTGATTGCCATGGTTACGTTACGCTGAGACGCGCGGGTGTCTGAGTCGGTGGCGGCGTGGCGCTGTACATTTCGTCTGGAGGCAGACGACTCGCGACGGCCTGTCCCCGTTAGGTGGCACCACATGCCAGGACAACCCTGGAGGCATATATATGCATGGGGACTGACAGCTACAGGACAGGAGGGGAGCCGCAAGGCTGATGCCTCCCTGGAGGGAATGTGATGTAACCCTGTGGCACGCCACGATATTTTGGAACTACCATGTCTACTTCAGACCTTTCAGAGTGGAAACTATTTCCTTGACATGTTTGGATAGGCTACATCGATCAGCCCAACGTGTCGGTAAGCCAGCTACTACGATGGAACAGTGAACGCGGCGTAAGGACGCCTCCATTGACTGCCCGAGTCTAAGACAGTATGAAGTAATTAGTTGTGATCGTCGTTTAGTGATTATTAAAGGTGTTTTTTTTCAGGAATAGTTAAAGAAGAAATATTTACACATATATCAGTTTATATCAGCTTATAGTCTGCATGCAGAGCTCATTCACTGATGTCTCAGCATTAATGCAATCAATATATGTTTGGCCATAAAGACACATTTATTGCAATCAAGACTTTTGAAATACATAAGCAAAATATCAAGCAAAACTAATCTCGTAAAGGACGACTTTTTGGAGAGCCTGCCTAGGAAGTAGCCTAACCGTTAGATACGTGGGGCAGGTATATCGGTTGTTAGATTAACTTGGTAGGTCTATAGATTCCTCATCATCTCCTTCGTGTTACCCTGGCGTTGTCGATTAATAACACTGGAAATAGCCCTAATGTTTATTGTTTATATTATGCCAATATTTTCGTTTCCTAATACCATTATGGATCATTGCACTTTTGGAGAATTTCGCGGTAAAGCCCCCCACCATTTTCACCTCATAAATCTGCTGGAAACGAGTATTTCACCTCAAAAATCGGCTCAGAAGAGGGGTATAATGTCAATGGACCCCCTCTACGGACGCAAATGGTTTATACTGCCCCCCCTCCCCACTCCCCCGGTGTTTTCAAATATCACCGCTTTGACATCACAAAGGTTCGCACGCTCGCTCAGGCATCACAGGGCACCATATGTGTATAATAGTGCCCCCCCCCCGAGGTTGTGGGGGAGGTGGGGATGGTGGTGATCTCCGTTCCTGTCTCGGCAGGTCATCTGGCTTTCAATGCAGCACATTCCGAAAGTTTACCTCGTTCACGTAGTTAGGTCTACTAACAGTTAGTTAATGCCAACAAATGAATGAAGCACTAGTATGGGTGGGGGGGGGGGGCGGGGGGCGGGGGGCTAGTATCCATGGTCTGACTGAGGCCATGTCTGTGGCCATGGCTGTGTGGTCGCAGGATACCATGTCTTTCTTCGTAAAGAGTAGGGGGTTTCTCCCCGGGATAGGGTTCCACTCTCCCTTCCTTCTCACCTTGTCACGATATGACCAAAACTGGTTAAAGCGTCCTGAATATACAACCAACTAACCAACCATGATGACTGATATCCATGGTGACTGATATCCATGGTGACTGGTATCCATGGTGACTGGTATCCATGGTGACAGGTATCCTTGGTGACTGGTACGCATGGTGACGTGTCCATGGTGACTGGTATCCATGGCGACTGATATCCATGGTGACTCACTGTGGGGCATTCAGGTTGACTGCCCTCGCTACCAGGGTAGAGTGTGCTGGGATACCGCCAGGGGGTGCTGGTGCGGACAAGTTAAAAAAGCGGCGAAATCCATCTTTTGCGGTAGTTGTGGTGGGTAAAGAGTCGGTAAAGGGAGCTAAAATTTCGACTTCAAAGACTGTTTGCGATATATCTATTTTTGCAACACTGTCCCTGAGAGCTGCAGGGAAGATATGACCGCCGAGAACAAAGATATAGATATAGATATATATTTAGCCAGAATGGAATGGTAGACAAACGCTTGGCAGAAACATGAAACGTCGGCTGTGCAAAGCGTTTGGTGGTGTCCCAGATTGGCAGTATTGGACGTAAAGGAGGGCAGACTATCTAATGTACATCGTACGGAGGGGTAACACCACAGGCCAGCCCTGTGTGGTGGGTGGGGGGGGGGGGGAGGGGGAGGGTACAACCCTCTCTAGACACCATAGGCCAGCCCTGTGTGTGGGGGGGGGGGGTACAACCCTCTCTAGACACCACAGGCCAGCCCTGTGTGGTGGGGGGGGGGGGTACAACCCTCTCTAGACACCACAGGCCAGCCCTGTGTGTTGGGGGGGTGGGGGAGGGTACAACCCTCTCTAGACATCACAGGCTATCCCTATGTGACGGTGGTGGGGGGTCCAACCCTCTATAGACACCACAGGCCAGCCCTGTGTGGTGGGGGAGGGGGGGTAAACTCTCTCTAGACACCACAGGCCAGCCCTGTGTGGTGGGGGGGGGGGGGGGTACAACCCTCTCTAGACGCCACAGGCCAGCCCTGTGGGGTTGGGGAGGGTACAACCCTCTCTAGACATCACAGGGTAGCCCTGTGTGGCGGCGGGTTGGGGGGGAGGGGTGATTCAACCCTCTCTAGACATCACAGGCTATCCCTACGTGGCGGCGGGGGGGGGGGGTACAACCCTCTCTAGACATCACAGGCCAGCCCTGTGTGGCGGCGGGTGGGGGGGGGAGGGGTTCAACCCTCTCTAGACACCACAGGCTATCCCTATGTGACGGTGGAGGGTGTGGGGGGGGGGGGGGGTACAACTCTCTATAGACACCACAGGCCAGCCCTGTGAGGTTAAGGAAGGGTTCAACCCTCTCTAGACACCACAGGCTATCCCTATGTGACGGCGGGGGTGTGTGTGTGTGTGTGTGTGGGGGGGGGGGGGTCAACCCTCTCTACACACCACAGGCCAGCTCTGTGTGGTGGGGGAAGGGGGGGGGTACAACCCTCTCTAGACACCACAGGCCAGCCCTGTGAGGTTAAGGAGGGTGCAACCCTGTGTGGAGGGGGGAGGGTGCACTATTTACACCGATGACAACTACTAGCGTCCGTTGTCTGGCACGCGCTGATGGTCATAAAACAACCAACTTGTCAGAGAGTGACGTTCGTAATCACAATGTATTATCTCCGTCAAACAATCAGTTCGTAATCTCATTGTTTGCTCGCGCGGTCGCCGGGACGCTGGAAATTCCGTTTGTTGGCGGCATTGGCCGCGCAGAGAGGTGGGGGGGGGGGGAAACGTCACGTGTGCCCCAAGCATTCGTTGGTTGGTGCTGAGCATGTGATGCACGTAATGCCGTCTGTGATTGGTTGGATTAATTAGGACGCCGTAACCTATCTAGGTCATATCCCAACAATGGGAAAGGTAGAACTCGAGAAGCCATGTCTCCGGGAGTTCACCCTACTCTTTGCGAAGAAAGATATAGGATCTGGCAAACATTTGCACGGGTGGGGTTTGAACCGCACACTGGTCGCTGGGTCTGGCCTAGCGAAACAAACTCGACAATAGCCGCACGAGCTACCTACTGGGCTATGGGGTGACCCCCGCGATAACGGTGGCACGGCAAGGTATATGTCATTGAGTATCTACTGGCCTACCAACACAGTAGAACGGACAGATTTGTCTGAGTAGAACCAGCTGACTTGTCTGGGACAGAGAGAATAGAACGTATTCACGTGTCTGTCAGAATGTCTCTGACTCGTAAAATATGGGAAAGTCAAACGAAAGGGTTCAGATACAATGTCACACCTTAATTCAAACTGCAATTGCTAAAAAAGTTCCATTTGAAATAATGGCGTGTTTTGGGTTGGTTTAACCGGGTTGTTTTGTTTACTGATAGAAACTAACGATACATTACCGATTGTTTGTTTACCGACGAAGTAGAACACAGTCTCTACTGACAGAGTAGAGTGGGTTCCATTGCTTACCGACAAATGAGAATAGTTCGCATTATCTACCAACAGTTTGAAATGGATTTATTTGTCTACGGACAAAATTAAGGACTGATTGTATACCGACGGAGTGGTGCCGTACCGGGTTGTTTTGTGTTATTTTGGTGAGATTTTTTGCCACATTTGTCTGCAGTGAGCCATGAAATGGCCAGGTATGTCATCTTAAAGATGTGAAAGGCAAAACAGTTTCATCACCGACTCCTATGCTCACGGAATCTCCCAAACAGCCGAGCGCGCTACCACTGCGGTCACGGAGGCTCCCAGACAGCCGAGCGCCCTACCACTGCGGCCACGGAGGCTCCCAGACAGCCAAACACCCTACCACTGCGGCCACGGAGGCTCCCAGACAGCCGAGCGCGCTACCACTGCGGTCACGGAGGCTCCATGATAGCCGAGCGCTACCACTGCGGTCACGGAGGCTCCATGATAGCCGAGCGCTACCACTGCGGCCACGGAGGCTCCCAGACAGCCGTGCGCCCTACCACTGCGGCCACGGAGGCTCCCAAACAGCCGAGCGCCCTACCACTGTGGCCACGGAGGCTCCCAGACAGCCGTGCGCCCTACCACTGCGGCCACGGAGGCTCCCAGACAGCCGAGCGCCCTACCACTGCGGTCACGGAGGCTCCCAGACAGCCGACCGCCCTACCACTGTGGCCACGGAGGCTTTCAGACAGACGAACGCCCTACCACTGCGGTCACGGAGGCTCCCAGACAGCCGAACGCCCTACCACTGTGGCCACGGAGGCTCCCAGACATCCGCACGGCCTACCACTGCGGCCACGGAGGCTCCCAGACAGCCGAGCCCTACCACTGCGGCCAAGGAGGCTCCCAGACAGCCGAACGCCCTACCACTGCGGCCACGGAGGCTCCCAGACAGCCGAGCGCCCTACCACTGCGGCCACGGAGGCTCCCAGACAGCCGAGCGCCCTACCACTGCGGCCACGGAGGCTCCCAGACAGCCGTACGGCCTACCACTGCGGCCACGGAGGCTCCCAGACAGCCGAGCGCTACCACTGCGGCCACGGAGGCTCCCAGACAGCCGAGCGCTACCACTGCGGCCACGGAGGCTCCCAGACAGCCGAGCCCTACCACTGCGGCCACGGAGGCTCCCAGACAGCCGAGCCCTACCACTGCGGCCACGGAGGCTCCCAGACAGCCGAGAGCGCTACCACGGCGGCCACGGAGGCTCCCAGACAGCCGAGCCCTACCACTGCGGCCACGGAGGCTAACAGACAGCCGAGCGCTACCACTGCAGCCACGGAGGCTCCCAGACAGCCGAGCCCTACCACTGCGGCCACGGAGGCTCCCAGACAGCCGAGCGCCCTACCACTGCGGCCACGGAGGCTCCCAGACAGCCGAGCGCTACCACTGCGGCCACGGAGGCTCCCAGACAGCCGAGCGCTACCACTGCGGCCACGGAGGCTCCCAGACAGCCCAGTGCTTTACCACTGTGGCCACGGAGGCTCCCAGATAGCCGAGCCCTACCACTGCGACCACGGAGGCTCCCAGACAGCCGACCGCCCTACCACTGCGGCCACGGAGGCTCCCAGACAGCCGTACGGCCTACCACTGCGGCCACGGAGGCTCCCAGACAGCCGAGTGCTTTACCACTGTGGCCACGGAGGCTCCCAGACAGCCGAACGGCCTACCACTGCGGCCACGGAGGCTCCATGACAGCCGAGCGCTACCACTGCGGCCACGGAGGCTCCCAGACAGCCGAGCGCGCTACCACTGCGGCCACGGAGGCTCCCAGACAGCCGAGTGCTTTACCACTGTGGCCACGGAGGCTCCCAGACAGCCGAGCGCCCTACCACTGCGGCCACGGAGGCTCCCAGACAGCCGAGCGCTACCACTGCGGCCACGGAGGCTCCCAGACAGCCGAGCGCTACCACTGCGGCCACGGAGGCTCCCAGACAGCCGTGCGCCCTACCACTGCGGCCACGGAGGCTCCCAGACAGCCGAGCGCCCTACCACTGCGGTCACGGAGGCTCCCAGACAGCCGAACGCCCTACCACTGTGGCCACGGTGGCTTTTAGACAGCCGAACGCCCTACCACTGCGGTCACGGAGGCTCCCAGACAGCCGAACGCCCTACCACTGTGGCCACGGAGGCTCCCAGACATCCGAACGGCCTACCACTGCGGTCACGGAGGCTCCATGACAGCCGAGCGCTACCACTGCGGCCACGGAGGCTCCCAGACAGCCGAGCGCCCTACCACTGCGGCCGAGGAGGCTCCCAGACAGCCGAACGCCCTACCACTGCGGCCACGGAGGCTCCCAGACAGCCGAGCGCCCTACCACTGCGGCCACGGAGGCTCCCAGACAGCCGAGCGCCCTACCACTGCGGCCACGGAGGCTCCCAGACAGCCGAGCGCCCTACCACTGCGGCCACGGAGGCTCCCAGACAGCCGAGCGCTACCACTGCGGCCACGGAGACTCCCAGACAGCCGAGCGCGCTACCTTGGCGGCCACGGAGGCTCCCAGACAGCCGAGACCTACCACTGCGGCCACGGAGGCTAACAGACAGCCGAGCGCTACCACTGCGGCCACGGAGGCTCCCAGACAGCCGAGCCCTACCACTGCGGCCACGGAGGCTCCCAGACAGCCGAGCCCTACCACTGCGGCCACGGAGACTCCCAGACAGCCGAGCGCTACCACTGCGGCCACGGAGGTTCCCAGACAGCCGAGCGCTACCACTGCGGCCACGGAGGCTAACAGACAGCCGAGCGCTACCACTGCGGCCACGGAAACTCCCAGACAGCCGAGCCCTACCACTGCGGCCACGGAGACTCCCAGACAGCCGAGCGCTACCACTGCGGCCACGGAGGCTCCCAGACAGCCGAATGCTTTACCACCGTGGCCACGGAGGCTCCCAGACAGCCGAACGGCCTACCACTGCGGCCACGGAGGCTCCATGACAGCCGAGCGCTACCACTGCGGCCACGGAGGCTCCCAGACAGCCGAGCGCGCTACCACTGCGGCCACGGAGGCTCTCAGACAGCCGAGCGCTACCACTGCGGCCACGGAGGCTCCCAGACAGCCGAGCGCCCTACCACTGCGGCCACGGAGGCTCCCAGACAGCCGAGCCCTACCACTGCGGCCACGGAGGCTTCCAGACAGCCGAGCGCCCTACCACTGCGGCCACGGAGGCTCCCAGACAGCCGAGCCCTACCACTGCGGCCACGGAGGCTAACAGACAGCCGAGCGCTACCACTGCGGCCACGGAGGCTCCCAGACAGCCGAGCCCTACCACGGCGGCCACGGAGGCTCCCAGACAGCCGAGCCCTACCACTGCGGCCACGGAGGCTCCCAGACAGCCGAGCGCCCTACCACTGCGGCCACGGAGGCTCCCAGACAGCCGAGCGCGCTACCACTGCGGCCACGGAGGCTCCCAGACAGCCCAGCGCCCTACCACTGCGGCCACGGAGGCTCCCAGACAGCCGAGCGCCCTACCACTGCGGCCACGGAGGCTCCCAGACAGCCGAGCCCTACCACTGCGGCCACGGAGGCTCCCAGACAGCCGAGCGCTACCACTGCGGCCACGGAGGCTCCCAGACAGCCGGGTGCTTTACCACTGTGGCCACGGAGGCTCCCAGACAGCCGAATGGCCTACCACTGCGGCCACGGAGGCTCCATGACAGCCGAGCGCTACCACTGCGGCCACGGAGGCTCCCAGACAGCCGAGCGCGCTACCACTGCGGCCACGGAGGCTCCCAGACAGCCGAGCGCCCTACCACTGCGGCCACGGAGGCTAACAGACAGCCGAGCGCGCTACCACTGCGCCCACGGAGGCTCCCAGACAGCCGAGCGCTACCACTGCGGCCACGGAGGCTCCCAGACAGCCGAGCGCTACCACTGCGGCCATGGAGGCTATCAGACAGCCGAGCGCGCTACCACTGCGGCCATGGAGGCTCCCAGACAGCCGAGCGCTACCACTGCGGCCACGGAGGCTCCCAGACAGCCGAGCGCTACCACTGCGGCCACAGAGGCTCCCAGACAGCCGAGCGCTACCACTGCGGCCACGGAGGCTCCCAGACAGCCGAGCGCTACCACTGCGGCCACGGAGGCTCCCAGACAGCCGAGCGCCCTACCACTGCGGCCACGGAGGCTAACAGACAGCCGAGCGCGCTACCACTGCGCCCACGGAGGCTCCCAGACAGCCGAGCGCTACCACTGCGGCCACGGAGGCTCCCAGACAGCCGAGCGCTACCACTGCGGCCATGGAGGCTATCAGACAGCCGAGCGCGCTACCACTGCGGCCATGGAGGCTCCCAGACAGCCGAGCGCTACCACTGCGGCCACGGAGGCTCCCAGACAGCCGAGCGCTACCACTGCGGCCACAGAGGCTCCCAGACAGCCGAGCGCTACCACTGCGGCCACGGAGGCTCCCAGACAGCCGAGCGCTACCACTGCGGCCACAGAGGCTCCCAGACAGCCGAGCGCTACCACTGCGGCCACGGAGGCTATCAGACAGCCGAGCGCGCTACCACTGCGGCCATGGAGGCTCCCAGACAGCCGAGCGCTACCACTGCGGCCACGGAGGCTCCTAGACAGCCGAGCGCTACCACTGCGGCCACAGAGGCTCCCAGACAGCCGAGCGCTACCACTGCGGCCACGGAGGCTCCCAGACAGCCGAGCGCTACCACTGCGGCCACAGAGGCTCCCAGACAGCCGAGCGCTACCACTGCATTCATTGATTCAGTTGAATGCGCTAGTCTAGCAGCAGGAGCGACCTGCAGAGGTTGCGTCCCGTGTGGTGGCGGGACAGGGGACGCCGTTTGATGAACCCCAGCAACAACAACAAAAACAACTACCTTTAACCCCCATTCCCATTCCACCCCACTTCATCCTCCCCCACCCACCTTCCGATGGCCCTTCCCCACCCTTCCCCACCCCCCTTTTCGGTGGCCCCTACCCCTGACAACTCCCGAGAGAGGGAGCGAGAGAGCGAGAGACGCACGTGGCTTTTGTCCCCACAACTGCCCACAGCGCGGGACGGCGCGCACGAGCAGCAGGCCCGCCAAGGTGTGCTGACACCCGGGCAAGACAACAGGGGAAACAGTCCGGTCTACGCCGTATCTCTGGCGGGCGCTACCGTACCGAGCCCCGCCCCCACCCCATCACCCCTCAGCCTTGCCTCACATGTTTTTGTCATGGTTTGCTGCCATAACGTGGTGTCCCGAATCGACAAGCTGTAGACCTATGTACGTCGCCATGGAAACGATAGGATAAACAGGGTTGGCGTTTCTCGCGGATAACGGCAGCTGCCTGCCTGACATCAGAAGGGCACGAGACGCACCGAGCGGTAAGCGACAGTAAAGCGGGCGATAATAGGGGAACGACTGTATCTAGCGCTGTGCAGGTCTGATGGACCTGAACTTATGCAACAGACAGATTCAAGCAACGAACTTTTTTATTCCATCATGATTTGACCGCTCTAGATGTGTGTATATATTGCGCCGTATTGCAATGGACCGTGGTCACACAGAGGCGGCCGCTGTAGGGGCACGACCCCCCCCCACCCACTCTTGCCCCATGACGTACTTCCATTGGAAGTGAAAGCCATGGGTTCAGCTTTACATAGTTGCGTCTCCCCTGCCCTGACGGGAAAGTACTCAACCTGTGACAACAACCTGCAACTTGGCGCCAACTACCAATGTGACGACAAACAAAGATGGCTTAAGTATTGGATTCAGTTAACCCTGTATTGCTCCAATAAGCAGGTAAGCGCAAGTATCGCTAGCCCAGTAATACCAAGTCGCTTGCCCGTGCGAACAAAGCGATATTCTTCCAGTTATAGACGAGACTCTATTGTGTATCTAGCGGCCAGACCCACGTCTCTCTGACCTTTTTCCCCTGATCTCCTCAATGCTTTATTACTGGTGACCTTTCTGATCCCAGCGTTTTATTTCCTCGTCGCCTGATATACGTACAGTACTCCCGTCAGTACTGACGTAGTCTGATCATATATATAGTGATGAGGGGTCCATTCGTTAGGGTGTCACTAGGAAAGAAGTTTCTTCCGCCGTAGACAGATTGGTAAGCGTTAGTAGCTGTCTTCTAGTCCTCCCCCCCCCCCCTCCTGTCCTCCCACTTCTCTTCCGGACCCCTCTGCATCTTCACCCTCGACCTCTCCCCCTTCCCTTCCCGACCCTTCTCCCTCTTCACCCTTGCCCCCCCTCCACTCTGCCTCTCGGGTGTCGTGGCAACTGAGATGGTTGCCCTGTGTACCTGGTTCCGCAGGTCCATGTTGTACCAGGTGGTTGATTAACCGCTGATAAAGAGCAAACACCTCCTTTCGCTAGATGGCGCGCAGTTCCCTGATTCTGCTGAACTGCTGAAGGCTGGGGAATGTGTCGGGAATATTGCAATAGGGTCAAATCAATGCTTTTTCGTCAGCAAGCTTCGTTCACTCGTGTAAAACTTTAAATCTATGAGCGTATATATATAGCGTAAGTAGCAAGTCAAATACTTGGGACGAGTGCTGAGGCCAAGTACAAAATGATGCAATGTTTTCATCTGACCGGAGCGTTAAGTGACACAGGGTGGCTCCCCGCCTCTCGCTGACTACCACTCCACGGTGGCCAACTGTCATACATCTGACCTGAGCGTTAAGAGACACAGGGTGGCTTCCCGCCTCTCGCTGACTACCACTCCACGGTGGCCAACGGTCATACATCTGACCTGAGCGTTAAGTGACACAGGGTGGCTCCCCGCCTCTCGCTGACTACCACTCCACGGTGGCCAACTGTCATACATCTGACCTGAGCGTTAAGAGACACAGGGTGGCTCCCCGCCTCTCGCTGACTACCACTCCACAGTGGCCAACTGTCATACATCTGACCTGAGCGTTAAGTGACACAGGGTGGCTCCCCGCCTCTCGCTGACTACCACTCCACGGTGGCCAACTGTCATACATCTGACCTGAGCGTTAAGTGACACAGGGTGGCTCCCCGCCTCTCGCTGACTACAACTCCACGGTGGCCAACTGTCATACATCTGACCTGAGCGTTAAGTGACACAGGGTGGCTCCCCGCCTCTCGCTGACTACCGCTCCACGGTGGCCAACTGTCATACATCTGACCTGAGCGTTAAGTGACGCAGGGTGGCTCCCCGTCTCTCGCTGACTACCACTCCACGGTGGCCAACGGTCATACATCTGACCTGAGCGTTAAGTGACACAGGGTGGCTCCCCGCCTCTCGCTGACTACCACTCCACGGTGGCCAACTGTCATACATCTGACCTGAGCGTTAAGTGACACAGGGTGGCTCCCCGCCTCTCGCTGACTACCACTCCACGGTGGCCAACTGTCATACATCTGACCTGAGCGTTAAGTGACACAGGGTGGCTCTCCGCCTCTCGCTGACTACCACTCCACGGTGGCCAACTGTCATACATCTGACCTGAGCGTTAAGTGACACAGGGTGGCTCCCCGCCTCTCGCTGACTACCACTCCACGGTGGCCAACTGTCATACATCTGACCTGAGCGTTAAGTGACACAGGGTGGCTCCCCGCCTCTCGCTGACTACCACTCCACGGTGGCCAACTGTCATACATCTGACCTGAGCGTTAAGTGACACAGGGTGGCTCCCCGCCTCTCGCTGACTACCACTCCACGGTGGCCAACTGTCATACATCTGACCTGAGCGTTAAGTGACACAGGGTGGCTCCCCGCCTCTCGCTGACTACCGCTCCACGGTGGCCAACTGTCATACATCTGACCTGAGCGTTAAGTGACACAGGGTGGCTCCCCGCCTCTCGCTGACTACCACTCCACGGTGGCCAACTGTCATACATCTGACCTGAGCGTTAAGTGACACAGGGTGGCTCCCCGCCTCTCGCTGACTACCACTCCACGGTGGCCAACTGTCATACATCTGACCTGAGCGTTAAGTGACACAGGGTGGCTCCCCGCCTCTCGCTGACTACCACTCCACGGTGGCCAACTGTCATACATCTGACCTGAGCGTTAAGTGACACAGGGTGGCTCCCCGCCTCTCGCTGACTACCACTCCACGGTGGCCAACTGTCATACATCTGACCTGAGCGTTAAGTGACACAGGGTGGCTCTCCGCCTCTCGCTGACTACCACTCCACGGTGGCCAACTGTCATACATCTGACCTGAGCGTTAAGAGACACAGGGTAGCTCCCCGCCTCTCGCTGACTACCACTCCACGGTGGCCAACTGTCATACATCTGACCTGAGCGTTAAGAGACACAGGGTGACACCCGCCTCTCGCTGACTACCACTCCACGGTGGCCAACTGTCATACATCTGACCTGAGCGTTAAGAGACACAGGGTGACTCCCCGCCTCTCGCTGACTACCACTCCACGGTGGCCAACTGTCATACATCTGACCTGAGCGTTAAGAGACACAGGGTGGCTCCCCGCCTCTCGCTGACTACCACTCCACGGTGGCCAACTGTCATACATCTGACCTGAGCGTTAAGTGACACAGGGTGGCTCCCCGCCTCTCGCTGACTACCGCTCCACGGTGGCCAACTGTCATACATCTGACCTGAGCGTTAAGAGACACAGGGTGGGTCCCCGCCTCTCGCTGACTACCACTCCACGGTGGCCATCTGTCATACATCTGACCTGAGCGTTATGTGACACAGGGTGGCTCCCCGCCTCTCGCTGACTACCACTCCACGGTGGCCAACTGTCATACATCTGACCTGAGCGTTAAGAGACACAGGGTGGCACCCCGCCTCTCGCTGACTACCACTCCACGGTGGCCAACTGTCATGCATCTGTCCTGAGCGTTAAGTGACACAGGGTGGCTCCCCGCCTTTCGCTGACTACCACTCCACGGTGGCCAACTGTCATACATCTGACCTGAGCGTTAAGTGAGACAGTGTGGCTCCCCGCCTCTCTCTGACTACCACTCCACGGTGGCCAACTGTCATACATCTGACCTGAGCGTTAAGTGACACAGGGTGGCTCCCCGCCTCTCGCTAACTAGCACTCCACGGTGGCCAACTGTCATACATCTGACCTGAGCGTTAAGTGACACAGGGTGGCTCCCCGCCTCTCGCTGACTACCGCTCCACGGTGGCCAACTGTCATACATCTGACCTGAGCGTTAAGTGACACAGGGTGGCTCCCCGCCTCTCTCTGACTACCACTCCACGGTGGCCAACTGTCATACATCTGACCTGAGCGTTAAGAGACACAGGGTGGCTCCCCGCCTCTCGCTGACTACCACTCCACGGTGGCCAACTTTCATACATCTGACCTGAGCGTTAAGTGACGCAGGTTGGCTCCCCGCCTCTCGCTGACTACCATTCCACGGTGGCCAACTGTCATACATCTGACCTGAGCGTTAGGTGACACAGGGTGGCTCCCCGCCTCTCGCTGACTACCACTCCACGGTGGCCAACTGTCATACATCTGACCTGAGCGTTAAGTGACACAGGGTGGCTCCCCGCCTCTCGCTGACTACCGCTCCACGGTGGCCAACTGTCATACATCTGACCTGAGCGTTAAGTGACACAGGGTGGCTCCCCGCCTCTCGCTGACTACCACTCCACGGTGGCCAACTGTCATACATCTGACCTGAGCGTTAAGTGACACAGGGTGGCTCCCCGCCTCTCGCTGACTACCACTCCACGGTGGCCAACTGTCATACATCTGACCTGAGCGTTAAGTGACACAGGGTGGCTCCCCGCCTCTCGCTGACTACCGCTCCACGGTGGCCAACTGTCATACATCTGACCTGAGCGTTAAGTGACACAGGGTGGCTCCCCGCCTCTCGCTGACTACCACTCCACGGTGGCCAACTGTCATACATCTGACCTGAGCGTTAAGTGACACAGGGTGGCTCCCCGCCTCTCGCTGACTACCACTCCACGGTGGCCAACTGTCATACATCTGACCTGAGCGTTAAGTGACACAGGGTGGCTCCCCGTCTCTCGCTGACTACCGCTCCACGGTGGCCAACTGTCATACATCTGACCTGAGCGTTAAGTGACACAGGGTGGCTCCCCGTCTCTCGCTGACTACCGCTCCACGGTGGCCAACTGTCATACATCTGACCTGAGCGTTAAGTGACGCAGGGTGGCTCCCCGCCTCTCGCTGACTACCACTCCACGGTGGCCAACTGTCATACATCTGACCTGAGCGTTAAGTGACACAGGGTGGCTCCCCGCCTGTCTCTGACTACCACTCCACGTTTGCTAACTGTCATACATCTGACCTGAGCGTTAAGTGGCACAGGGTGGCTCCCCGCCTCTCTCTGACTACCACTCCACGGTGGCCAACTGTCATACATCTGACCTGAGCGTTAAGAGACACAGGGTGGCTCCCCGCCTCTCGCTGACTACCACTCCACGGTGGCCAACTGTCATACATCTGACCTGAGCGTTAAGTGACACAGGGTGGCTCCCCGCCTCTCTCTGACTACCACTCCACGGTGGCCAACTGTCATACATCTGACCTGAGCGTTAAGTGACACAGGGTGGCTCCCCGTCTCTCGCTGACTACCACTCCACGGTGGCCAACTGTCATACATCTGACCTGAGCGTTAAGTGACACAGGGTGGCTCCCCGCCTCTCTCTGACTACCACTCCACGGTGGCCAACTGTAACACATCTGACCTGAGCGTTAAGTGGCACAGGGTGGGTCCCCGCCTCTCGCTGACTACCACTCCACGGTGGCCAACTGTCATACATCTGACCTGAGCGTTAAGTGACACTGGGTGGCTCCCCGCCTCTCTCTGACTACCACTCCACGGTGGCCAACTGTCATACATCTGACCTGAGCGTTAAGAGACACAGGATGGCTCCCCGCCTCTCGCCGACTACCACTCCACGGTGGCCAACTGTCATACATCTGACCTGAGCGTTAAGTGACACAGGGTGGCTCCCCGCCTCTCCCTGACTACCACTCCACGGTGGCCAACTGTCATACATCTGACCTGAGCGTTAAGAGACACAGGGTGGCTCCCCGCCTCTCGCTGACTACCACTCCACGGTGGCCAACTGTCATACATCTGACCTGAGCGTTAAGTGACACAGGGTGGCTCCCCGCCTCTCTCTGACTACCACTCCACGGTGGCCAACTGTCATACATCTGACCTGAGCGTTAAGTGACACAGGGTGGCTCCCCGCCTCTCGCTGACTACCACTCCACGGTGGCCAACTTTCATACATCTGACCTGAGCGTTAAGTGACACAGGGTGGCTCCCCGCCTCTCGCTGACTACCACTCCACGGTGGCCAACTGTCATACATCTGACGTGAGCGTTAAGTGACACAGGGTGGCTCCCCGCCTCTCTCTGACTACCACTCCACGGTGGCCAACTGTCATACATCTGACCTGAGCGTTAAGTGACACAGGGTGGCTCCCCGCCTCTCGCTGACTACCGCTCCACGGTGGCCAACTGTCATACATCTGACCTGAGCGTTAAGTGACACAGGGTGGCTCCCCGCCTCTCTCTGACTACCACTCCACGGTGGCCAACTGTCATACATCTGACCTGAGCGTTAAGAGACACAGGGTGGCTCCCCGCCTCTCGCTGACTACCACTCCACGGTGGCCAACTGTCATACATCTGACCTGAGCGTTAAGTGACACAGGGTGGCACCCCGCCTCTCGCTGACTACCGCTCCACGGTGGCCAACTTTCATACATCTGACCTGAGCGTTAAGTGACACAGGGTGGCTCCCCGCCTCTCGCTGACTACCGCTCCACGGTGGCCAACTTTCATACATCTGACCTGAGCGTTAAGTGACACAGGGTGGCTCCCCGCCTCTCGCTGACTACCACTCCACGGTGGCCATCTGTCATACATCTGACCTGAGCGTTAAGTGACACAGGGTGGCTCCCCGCCTCTCGCTGACTACCACTCCACAGTGGCCATCTGTCATACATCTGACCTGAGCGTTAAGTGACACAGGGTGGCTCCCCGCCTCTCTCTGACTACCACTCCACGGTGGCTAACTGTTAGAAAACGATTGTTTCGTGCTAATGAATTCAAAAACCTAATAAACATCGCTGTTTCGGCTGTGATGTGGCAAACGTGTCTATCCCAGGACACCACACTGCTATATATGCCAAAGCATCGCGAAGCCCACAAACTGATGACGCTAATCACTAAGTTGAAAACCTGTGGTGAATTGATATCACGGGCAAGGCTAAAAGACTCCATTTGGCAGTCTGGCATGCGCGGAATATAGACAAAAGAAATCTTGGATGATTCAAGGACTGATTCCGATTGATATTGTGACTTCTTTAGTTTTGGTGGGAAAGAGCTCGATATGTAACTATATTTTACTTAAATAATAATGCAACCCATGTGCATGTACAAAAGACAATCTTTAGAATATCAGTCAGATGCAATATCACACAATGCTTTATCATTAGTTGCCATGTCTGGCGTGGGTTTCGGAGCCTAGGTGGCTTACCACCGCTCTTCCCTACAGGGCCGTAAGGCAGGCAGCCCGCCCCCTGTCTCAAGAGTGTATATACCTTTGTTGAAGCCACAATTGCACATGTTTCCACCGCATTGAACGGGCTGGAAATAACTTCTCCTCTGGTAGTTTATGACTTCCTTCGACGTATGGAGGGGAGACCCCCGCTTCTGGTACCGCACACCCAGTCCCGCATCCCTCCCCCATCCCCAGCTCCCACCCCCCTCCCCCCTCCCCACCGCTGCCCTTTTTCTTGTTTTTTACCGGGGGAGGTGGGGAGAGGGGCATCTTAAGAGTTATCCCAAACAGTTATGCTGACATCCCGTAAGAGGCTGTCCATAGAGCTATGATATGATGGATAGCTCTGTGTGTTGTGGGGCAGTCAGTACCATGGCCTAAAAAATAGGCCCACAGCGATGGCAACCTGAACATGTCTACATGTTTACATGTTTACATATCTAGGAAGCTGTTCCTATTGACAGTCGTCTGGTTAGAAAGCGATCATGATTAAACCATGAGACGTAGCGACGGAATAAAAACCCAAAATCATTGCCTCCTCACCGCGTAAAGTTTGATTTTGCGCTTGCGTGGCAAATCAGTCGTATCTAAGGCAACCATCAGGTAAACAATATTTGCCACACTTGGCCGCCATGATAACGGTCGATGTGGCTGCGGGGATCCCCGGGTAGGGAGCGCTGGGCGGCGCGCCACTCATGCGCCGTCCCAGGGTGCCATGGGCAATGCTCAGGGCGGGCCGAGCGGCGGGCTGAGCGCATGGTATGGCCACCTGTGTGGGGCGGACCGCAGGGAGCCCACCCCTAGCCCACCCCCAGCCCACCGACAGCCCACCCCCAGCCCAGTCCCAGCCCCACCCCCAAGCCCACCCCCAGCCCCACCCCTCAAATGTTTCGACGGATTATTTTGACGTCAGGGATGGGGATGAACCTTGAACGCGAAGTGAGGCCTGGGACAGGGGTCTGGGGCAGGGGTCGGGGACAGGGGCCGGGGACAGGGGTCTGGGACAGGGGTCTGGGGCAGGGGTCTGGGACAGGGGTCTGGGGCAGGGGTCTGGGACAGGGGTCTGGGACAGGGGTCTGGGGCAGGGGTCTGGGACAGGGGTCTGGAACAGGGGTCTGGGGCAGGGGTCTGGGACAGGGGTCTGGGGCAGGGCTCTGTGACAGGTGTCTGGGGCAGGGGTCTGGGACAGGGGTCTGGGGCAGGGGCCGGGGGCAGGGGCCGGGGGCAGGGGCACGGGAAAGGGGCCGGGGACAGGGGCCGGGGCCGGGGGCAGGGGTCTAGGGCAGGGGTCTGGGACAGGGGTCTGGGGTAGGGGTCTGGGACAGGGGTCTGGGACAGGGGTCTGGGGCAGGGGTCTGTGACAGGGGTCTGGGGCAGGGGTCTGGGACAGGGGTCTGGGGCAGGGGTCTGGGACAGGGGTCTGGGGCAGGGGTCTGGGACAGGGGTCTGGGGCAGGGGTCTGGGACAGGAGCCGGGGGCAGGGGCCGGGGGCAGGGGCACGGAAAATGGGCCGGGGACAGGGGCCGGGGCCGGGGGCAGGGGCAGGGGTCTAGGGCATGGGTCGGGGACAGGGGTCGGGGACAGGAGTCGGGGACAGGGGCCGGGGGCAGGGGCCGGGGACAGGAGTCGGGGACAGGGGCCGGGGACAGGGGGCGGGGACAGGGGCCGGGGACAGTGGCCGGGAACAGGGGCCGAGGACAGGGGCCGGGGAAAGGGGCCGGGGCCGGGGAAAGGGGCCGGGGACAGGGCCCGGGGACAGGGCCCTGGGACAGGGGCCTGGGGCAGGGGTGGGGACAGGGGCCGGGGACAGGGGCCGGGGACAGGTATCCGGGGACAGGTATCCGGGACAGGGGTGGGGACAGACGCCGGGGGCAGGGGCCTGGGACAGGGGCCGGGGACAGGTGTCTGGGACAGGGGTGGGGATAGGGGCCTGGGACAGTTGTGTGGGATAGGTGTCTGGGATAGGGGTTGGGGCACAGGATATATACCCTGGCGGTGGTCCTATCAAATAGTTCCCCCTGGCCATCCATCTAATAATTTCGCGTTTACGACCACTAACTTGGAAGATATCACCTTCCAATAGACCCTTATGATATTGTACATTGTTTTTGTCGAGGATTGTATTATATGTACCATTTTTTGCTCTTTTAGAAACCTGTTTTTGACAGATTAGTCCACGGTGGCTCGTGTTGTTCGAAGACAGGTTGAGTGGACGCCTCAGGGGGAGGGTGGGGGTGGATGGGCGCCGCTGATTGTGCTGTGCACCGCCCCCTCAATGATAACACGGACAAAACAAACCCTGGCTCAGGCGGTGGAGCATTGCTTGGAGCAGCTCCAACGATTGTCTGTCTGAGGGGGCTTCTGTGGGGTGGGGGAGTATGAGGGTGCCTGGGTTGGTTTGGGGATTGTGAGGGGGCCTGTTTGGGGTGGGGGAGAGCGTGACGTGGGGCGTCAGTTTAGCGGTGCCCCCTGGTTCCTGTCTGTCGCTGCCCACTTGTCGGAGTGTCTCGTGCATCACACGCTCAGATATGATTACGCTCGCCCACCGGAACCGGAACCAGAACCCCAACCGCTACTCCGTGGCGGAGCCAGCCAAGACACTGATGATTCACAGTGACCTGGGTGATGCGAGAGGACCCACAGTGACCTGGGTGATGAGAGAGGACCCACAGTGACCTGGGTGATGGGAGAGGATTCAGTGACCTGGGTGATGGAAGAGGATTCACAGTGACCTGGGTGATGGGAGAGGATCCACAGTAACCTGGGTAATGGGAGAGGATTCACAGTGACCTGGGTGATGGGAGAGGATTCACAGTGACCTGGTTAATGGGAGAGGACTCACAGTGACCTGGTTAATGGGAGAGGATTCACAGTGACCTGGGTGATGGGAGAGGATTCACAGTGACCTGGGTGATGAGAGAGGACCCACATTGACCTGGATGATGGGAGAGTATCCACTTTGACCTGGGTGATGGGAGAGGATCCACAGTAACCTGGGTGATGCGACAAAGGACTTCGAAATCGCGCACTGCCCCTGATGACAGATTGCACTGATTAGAAGACAGCCCCCGCCCCGCACCACCCCGCGCCCCCCTGCCCCTGCCCCCAGCCTGCACACACCCAGTGGCGCCCCCTGCCCCTGCCCCCAGCCTGCACACACCCAGTGGCGCCCCCTGCCCCTGCCCCCAGCCGGCACACACCCAGTGGCGCCCCCTGCCCCTACCCCCAGCCTGCACACACCCAGTGGCGCCCCCTGCCCCTGCCCCCAGCCTGCATACACCCAGTGGCGCCCCCTGCCCCTGCCCCCAGCCTGCACACACCCAGTGGCGCCCCCTGCCCCTGCCCCCAGCCTGCACACACCCAGGGGCGCCCCCTGCCCCTGCCCCTAGCCTGCACACACCCAGTGGCGCCCCCTGCCCCTGCCCCCAGCCTGCACACACCCAGTGGCGCCCCCTGCCCCTGCCCCCAGCCGGCACACACCCAGTGGCGCCCCCTGCCCCCAGCCGGCACACACCCAGTGGCGCCCCCTGCCCCTGCCCCCAGCCGGCACACACCCAGTGGCGCCCCCTGCCCTCAGCCGGCACACACCCAGTGGCGCCCCCTGCCCCCAGCCGGCACACACCCAGTGGCGCCCCCTGCCCCTGCCCCCAGCCGGCACACACCCAGTGGCGCCCCCTGCCCTCAGCCGGCACACACCCAGTGGCGCCCCCTGCCCCCAGCCGGCACACACCCAGTGGCGCCCCCTGCCCCTGCCCCCAGCCGGCACACACCCAGTGGCGCCCCCTGCCCCCAGCCTGCACACACCCAGTGGCGCCCCCTGCCCCTGCCCCCAGCCGGCACACACCCAGTGGCGCCCCCTGCCCCTGCCCCCAGCCTGCACACACCCAGTGGCGCCCCCTGCCCCTGCCCCCAGCCGGCACACACCCAGTGGCGCCCCCTGCCCCTTCCCCCAGCCTGCACACACCCAGTGGCGCCCCCTGCCCCTGCCCCCAGCCTGCACACACCCAGTGGCGCCCCCTGCCTCTGCCCTCAGCCTGCACACACCCAGTGGCGCCTCCTGCCCCTGCCGCCAGCCGGCACACACCCAGTGGCGCCCCCTGCCCCTGCCCCCAGCCGGCACACACCCAGTGGCGCCCCCTGCCCCTGCCCCCAGCCGGCACACACCCAGTGGCGCCCCCGGTGCCACTCTGGCATTCATTGATTGATGGTGACGTCTGACCAACTTCCAGGTGATAGCGATTAGTCGGTCGTAGCGCCCCCTGGGGGGTAGAGAATGTCTACAACTGTCGACATGGCGGACGACTTGACCCACTTTTTTGTAAATAACGTGTAATGCATGCATCATTACAGGTTGGCTTCAGCGGATCAATGTGTCTG